>OY728151.1:1161015524-1161640524 GCA_963277665.1 Viscum album | reverse complement strand
CACAAGCTATCGAGGAAGGTCGCGATTTCGTGTAAAGCAAGACATGCAAGTGTTGTGTAGAAAAAGATTCCATTGATGATTTATATAACATAAAAGTATCAGGTGTTACAAAAATCATACATAATTTTACCACAATTTTAGTGTTTTTTTAAACTCATTGAATCACTATAAAATTCATTTTTTATCTTTATAATACTATCTAATAAAACAATCCCATGAACTCATCAGTAATTATTATTTATTATTTAATATATTTTGAATAATGGTTATACTTATAAATCATCCACCTTATTTTCAACTCTTTTAACAATGTTTTAAAAAATTTATTACTAAAAATAGTCTAATTTTATGATGTTAATAACTACATTTAACTATTTAAAACCTTTTCTGAGTACATCATAATCATAAATCTTAGAACATATTCCTTTAAACATTTACCTTGAAATATTCTAATAACTAATTTACTTATTTTCATTAATCATTTACCAAAATCCCCTAAAACTTTTATGATATTATGTAACATTAAATTTTTTTGAACAATATTTATTTAGGTGACATTAAAATCTTAAAGGAAAAAAATTTCACCACAAGCCTCTTTGACACTGTATTCTAATCATAATATTTTTATGACACAAAAACTCGACTGTGTTTTGTTATTAAATATTATTTCTTTCTATGAGAGTATTTGATAAATAAACTATTATATCTTTATCATTTATGGTATTCCATGTGTTTGTATCACTATACATAAAATTATATTATATTCAATAATATATTCCACTAATTATGACTAGATAAAATCCCTCATGATTTAAAAAGTATTTGGATAAAATCATTTAAATGAAACAAATTTACTTTCTCATTATATTCTTCTCAAACATATTATATAATCCTTTGAATAACATATAATAATTGAAAAACCATCATCTTATATTTTTTATAATAAAAAATACTGTTGAAAAACATTTATTATTATGTAAGAGTGGTGTGATTATAATAAATATCCCTTGATTATATACAACTACACCTGATTCCTATTCATTTATTATATAAGATCATCTATTTCCACAAAAATTGAATGTAAAATAAAAAATCTATTAATCTATACCCTACCTATCAAAACATATATATTTATATCATTTTAAAACATATATTCAACTTCCTATACCATTTCAAAATAATTGAATTGATTTCAATAACATAAATTCTGAACCTACACTCTCGATTGAGTTTCTAAAACTTATTTTTGGTTTTTAAATATTTTCTTGTCAATCAATCATGATACTACCATTAGGTTTCAATGACCATAAAATATTAAATAAAAATAATTTTTTTTTGAACTATATATTATTCTTATGGTTTGAAAAATTTATCATTTTTTACTGTTAACATAGAACTAGAACATAGAAATCATCTAATAAGTGTATTTATTTTCAATAATTTTACGAATTCATGGTAAATATATTTTTATATCATTCATATTTCCTAAAATTTAAAATTATTTTTTAGATAGATTTGCACATTAGAATGTATCCTTATAGGAAACCTTTTATCTCTATAAATCATTTAACACACATAATAATATTCAATATATGAGTGATTATTAATTATCCTTAGTTAATTTATAATTTAAATCCTTCAGAACCATAACATATTTATTTTACACTTTTAGAAATAATATAGTTTCTAAGGGTCATAAATTTAGCATTGGGATACTCAAGAAATGGTTACCTTGAATTTTATATCCTTCATAATCCCAATTATTTACATTTTCTTCCAATATATATTTTTTTTAACATTAATATTCACATTTCAATGTTTACTCTATAAGATAATATTGAATATTATGATACCCTTTATCTTCAATATAAGTTTCTATTGGATGAGTTATATTTTTTTAACATTATTTAATAAAGAACATTATTTAATGTGACCCCATTAAAATGATGAATCCTTTTTAAAATCCTCTATTTCCATTATTGGTACATGATCAATTTTTTAATATTTATTAGACCGTAATATAATTTTATTTGTCAATACATAGAAAGGTATACAGTCATTTCAATTCTATTGGATATTAGGCTTGTATTGTTATCATAATATATATTTTATTAGTATATCATATATAGTCACTCAACATTATCTCTCTTTTAACATAATATTATTATTGTCTCCCATAAAATTGTACGCCAAATTAAACACTGAAACAGGTACATAATCTGACTATGTTCCCTTTCACATTCTTTTCTTATAGAATATAATCTAAGGAAACCTATATTTATCATTACAGATATTTTTTGATTATAAAGCTATTAATAAGAGATTTATTTGGAATAATTATGCTAGTTAAGAATCGTAATATATATAGGAACATTTTTTGGTATAAAAATAATTTGAAAGGTAAAAATAAATATATGTTTTATTGAAATAAGAAATGTACGTTTTGTATGTTTGAAAAATAATGGGAAACTATAGGATACAATAATAATTAAAAAATAAAAATAAATATACATCTATAATTTTAATATATGGTCCCTTGAAAACATCATCAATCAGAGGAAGGTTACAATGTTGGGATGGGTGATGGGTATTCCATGATAGGGAAGAATGTGGTGTGTAATTGTTGGGATTTTCATGGGGATACAACGATAAGGGTGAAATAATAATGGGTGTCCGATGTGGCATAATTGTGGTGAGGTATAATGGTAATGACGTGATATGAATATATATGTGGTGGTGGTGGGGATGATGATGGGGATGCCAAGGTTGGGCATAGTTGTGGTCATGAGTGTGGAAGAACACTAGTGTTGTGTGATAGAAGTGAATATATAATGGTGTAAAGGAATTTATGGGGTGACAGAGACAGGCAATGATAGTGGGGTGCGATGTTGGGGGCACAATAGTGGTCGGTCCAATGATGTGGTGTAGGTGGTTGGGATTAATAGTGGACCGTGATCGTGTTTTTGTAGTAGTGTTGTATAATATTGGGGCATAGTTTATTGTGATGTGGTTGGTGTTGGGGGTGATTCTGTTGTACACCAATAGAGTTAGTGATGGGGGAGGGTAGAATATTGAATTAAAAATTTTCATTTTGATATTTATGTAAAAATGATTTTCTTCCCTTTCTATTTTTCTACTTGCACTGGTTTTTTTATGGTATCCCTCTTCCCTCGTATAGATGGAATCATTTGTTCCATTACGGAATTCGAAACAATGTTTTTCTATTATTTTAATTTCACTTTCCACACTTCATGGATACCATATATATCCCTAGTATATGTAAATGGGATTTAATACCCACATATTATACCATATATTACCTTTATATAATAATGATACTAGGGAAATGTTTTGTAATCGTATCCCATGTGGGGATCACATTGGTATGTGTCCAAATTTTATATGAGGTGAATCAGTGTTGGTTTAAATTTATTACAAATTAACATTTATCTAATAATCACTTATTAAATTATATGGTTACAATATATCTATTTCTATATATCTTCTTTGGTATTTATATAGATATGGAATAGTTAAAAAATATATAAGAACACGATTTTTTATGATGTTGGACACCTTTTCAAGACAACTACATACCTAGTGTATTCAGGTTATTATCCCACATACATTTCATATTGTCCACAGTGAAATTTTAAGTGGGAGAAATATTTTTTTAAATATTTAAAAGAATGTGATATAAATTAATAATGAAATATTCATCGAAATCCTGGAAATATAAAAAAGATCATTCCAAATTCATAAAAAAAAGTATACGAGAAGTAATAAATAAAATAATAAATAATTTGTTGTAATTTATGTTGTGATTAATTTATTAAATGAGAGATTAATTAAATGAATGGAATAGATAAATGAATAAAAGATGCATAATAAAAAAAGACAGGTTTTTTATAATTTCTATAATTACTCAATAATTAGCACTTATATATCCCACCATAAATGCTTGAGGATTTAGAATATATATATACTATGATGTTAGAAACATCCATGAACATGAATATAGCATAAACGTATGTTTGTAACTATTACCATGAAACCCAAAAAGAGAAACCTAGTTTTATAAGTTTTCCATTAAATTGAAAACATAATCCTTCTATTTAGTGGTTTTACAGGAACATGAAGTGAGGTAAAATTGTATATTTTATTATGAAAAAATATTTATAAGCAAAGATTTCAATTATGTGTAAATATATAGAAGATAAATTTAATAGTTTGAGTGAGAGGTAAAGATGGTAGTAAATGAATTTGATGAATGATATATAAAGAGAACTGAAGAAGAATCACAAAAGTATATTATACTCATTATCAATTGATATAGAGAAATTATGTTCACATTTAATTGAATTTGTTTATTTACAATAATATAATGGGTTTTACTTATATCTATTTGGGTTTCATTGGTTGACCATTAGGAGTGAATGGGTAAAGGGAGACATTGAAGACTATCTTTAATGCATGTCCTTATTTGTATACAACGAACCTCAAAATAGATGTCTGATGAAACCGACTATCCAGAGAAATTTATATAGACAAATATGATTTCTCTACCAAATCATATTTTTTGTTTGTCAACACAACTAGATGGTGATATACCTAGAAGTTTAGTCTCTATGTCTGCTAATGTTGTATAGATAGTGACATTGAATCAAGTAATTTGTGGAGTTCCAACAGGTAAGTTAATATATACAAGGACATTGGATTTCTAGTGGCCTTCTACTAAGTAGTGAGTGATATCGAAATGAGGGAGATTCCCCCTTTTTTTTATACATCCACTATGAGGACTCCATTTTTTTTCCATTAAAACTATCTTCATGAAAAAAATAACAACTGAAATACACTCAATTGGGTAATTATAGAACAAAATTTTTTATGATCGTTGAATACAAATAACTAATATGAGTTACAACATTCTCCCCATTCCATTTAATGATCACAAACACTCTGAGTATATCAAATAAAATTACAATTGGAATTTCAATATTACAAATTGAAAATTAAATGATATGATTATAGTATTATTTATAAACACATTAAAAATAATTGGATAAGGATTAAATGAAAGAAGCGTTCATGAAAATTATATTTAAAATAAAATTAATAATAATACATAAAACACTATAAACTTAATATCTTTATCAATTCCTATGTGATTAAAATAATTATTTTCTCACCTAATATAAAAGATATTACCAAAACCCATTTATCCCACATTAATAGTATAAAAATGTGCTTAAAAATAAGTATATATTAAAAAAAAATTAAATATATTAATCATTATTAATATGGTTTTTCGAGATAATGAAAATATATTTTTTTAAAATTCAATACATTTTGATGAAAATTAAAATCTATAAGTTTAATAAAAAACATAATTTATTACAATATCAAAATCATTTTTCAAAAATATATTTTATATAATCTTATTATTCCAATAATACTTTAATGAATCAATATAGATTTTCCATAAACTCATATTTTTTGTAAATAAGGTTTATCTTTTTTAACAACATTTATTTATGAATAATTTAATTTCCCTGTTAATTGGTCCATTAAAAACATATAGAGAGTGAAACTTTAATGAAATTTAAGAGATAAATGAAAACTATATATTTAAATATTAATAAAATGATTAAAATTCATTATTTTGGCCTCTAAAGGCTATGTTATCCATCCAAAAAATATTCCTTGGGAGATTCAATCTAGGTGTGTACTAATGTTCCACTGCATGTGCCCAATATGAAGATGAAATTAAAATCCATCCAAATTATTTGGAGGTTAGATCATATATGTTCATCTATGTTAAAATTATATCATCTTTTTTGTATCCATAAATGAATTTAATTATTGGGAATACTACACTCACATTCATATACTAAATTTAGTGATTAGAAAATTGGAAAATATTACCATTTTCCTAAAGATTGTTTTCAATTAACTATATAATTAAAAAATTCTAAAAAAAAATTCTAATGTTTTAAAATAATTGTCACTAAAAAATAATACCTAACACAACAATAGTAATATAAATGTAATCAGGTGTAAGTAAATTATTAACAATATTATCTAGTTAAATACATGTGCTAATGAATTGAACAAATATCACTTTTTTAGAAGTGATATCTCAAAAAGTGGTTTCAAAGATTGATAATATTAGTAATAGAGTGTTTAATAGGATTTATATAAGTGCTAACAGAACAATTATATTCATAATTAAAAAGATAAAATTTATATTTATCTAATAATATTGGACAGAGTATAAGTACCCAACCTTATTACATTTCATAATCATAAATTTTAGTCAAAAAGTTAGTTCCTTTCACAGTGTGGATCATTTCATTTTTTGAGTATTTGTGAATTATGATATAATGAAAACATAACATTACACATTTATATATAGTAGATACCAAAAATATAATATCCTTTTATTTGATAACATAAATCTTTTCAAATAAAACATCTTTTCTTTGAAAAATATTCAAAACATTTAACTTATCTTCCTTATTTGTCTTACACGTCCTTATAAACACTAAAAATCATTTAAAAACATGGGATGAGAAAAAAAAATCAGTAATGTATACAAAAATAAGAAAATAAAATATATTCCATTAATACTTGTAATCATATGAAACCATTTTCAAAAAGACATATTGTCACCCATATATACTTACATGTGAAACTTGAGATTTACACATTATTAAGACAAAACATAATCAATATAATTAAAACGATAATGGTAACTTGGTGAATTAAATATATAATCTTTAAACCCTCTCGTCTACCTTATAATTTGTTACCCTCATGACTACATTACAATGTTACCCCCACAACTACCTTATTCTGTAACAATCATAGTTACTCATGGAGTAACCATACAGTTGACGTCTGACATACACATAACCAATACATTGGAGGGAGATATAGGTCCCAAACTTCATCATAAAAAATTCCCAAGAACTCTAACATAGTTATACAACATGAATATATTCATAAGTACATTTTTTTTAAATTTTGTAAAATAGAATTTCATAATAGGATTTAAAAATAAAATCCCCTTAAAAATATCTTATAATTGATTTGATACATAATTTAGTAAATGTAATAAGTATATAGACTATACATTGACATAATTCATCATAATATAAATAAAATTACACACAAAAAAATTTTAATATCCCATACATAATGAAGTATAAGGTTAACCACGTGAATGGAAATCAGGTTATGAATTCCTTTACCTAGGGTTCTTATACCTCAAACGTGTTAAAAAACATATATATTGTTTTAAAAAGTGTTATTATTTTTTTACATAAACAAATACATGATTATTACCCCATATATGATCATTTTTTAACATCATTTCACCCTTTAATTATTAGTATTCGGTTCCTTCCATTATTTCAGGTGCATTCTTTAGATGATTTCCAAGGATGGTTTGTTTTTTTTTTCTACCCGTAAAGAAATGAAATTATAGTAGTGGAATGAAATGGTGTTAATTTTCTTTCATAATAATATATTATTCCCTATATCACCATTTTTATATGTTTTTAGGAGTAATAAATTGTTAAATCATTAGGGATATTATTTTAGATCATATTGGCAGTTTTTAGTTAATCACGAACATATTTTATCATATACCATTAACATTAATCATATATGGTAACTAAAAACAAATGAGATGTCATATAATAAATGTTAAAATATTTTTCTACCATTTAAATGGTTTTACAACCATATTTTATGAAATTAATGAATGTTGAAGACACAACATCCACGATGTCGGTAAATCGACACATCACGAACGATGTTTTTATTTTTAGAACAAGAAGAATAGTAGAGGAGGAATGATGATGATTTTTTTCAATAAAATTGATAACATCATGAATATATATGATTATTTGGCTTTTATACCTATTGTAAAATTGGATGGGATGAGAGTATAAAAACTAAAATGAACTGATAAAAAATAAAAATGAAAATGAAGGAGGATTATTACCTATTGATCTCTTCTACCTGAGATCCTCCATAAGTCCCTTGGTTTTGGAATTTTGGTGATTAAAATAGGTCTCAAACAAGGGTAAGATCCTTGGTATATGGATTGGGTAGATCTCAGTCAATTCACAATGCTTTAGTGCTGTGAGAGGAAGTGGGGAGGTAAGGGTGGTATTTATATTTGAGGAGAGGAAGGGTTTTCCATTATTTTAATCATTAGATTAATAAATTTTCTCAAGATTATGATTATTATTGATTCATGTGATCAAAAATAGTAAAAACGTTCAGGTGAGTTTTATCCAATGTTCAATTACATCATCCATTAATCATTAGAGCTTTATAAATTCATTTATTTATCATATTTTTTAATTTTTGAATTTCACTATTCACCAAAAATTCAAAAATTTCAGAAAAATCAAAAAAAAGCACCAAAACAATTTTTCAAAATGTCAAATTAAAAAATTAATTACGTTCTTTGAAAAAAAAATTATATATGATTACATTATTTTTTAATTAAAATCAAAATTTATATGAAAAATAACAATTTTAGAACAATGACTGATATTATATCACCTTGAAAAAATAATCAAGGTCTCCTTATCTTGTAACCATTGGGTGAAAAAGTAATAAGATCTACTATATATATGGGTCATATTAATATTCTAATTAATATTTATAAGGGCAAGTTACTATTCAAAAAAACAATATGTTGGTTCTACTTGACTCCAAATAAATTTTTTATCACAATCAAAGATGTCCATTTTTTGAAATTACAATCAATGAAGAAGAAAAATTATGTTTAATTGATAATTTATAACTATTTCCATAAAAAAATTAATTATGAATATACTCATTGTTTCATGAATCTAGTTAAATTTATTTTTAAAACCACGGGGTGTTACATTCTCCCCACCATCTGGAAATTACATCCTTACAATTTTTTATTTACATAGTAAACAAGTGATATTAAAATTCCCTCATATCATTTTCAGATTTCTATGTTTCTTATTAAACCATATGGTTCATACAAAAATACCTTTCTATGAGGTTTACCTTATTCTACAATACATTCTCTTTATGATCAAAAATATGAATGTGTTTCTCTTTATAAGAAAGGTTCTCTTCTTGCTGAACTGCTTCAAGGCTCAAGACATGAGATGAATCTGGCACTTAATTTCTCATCATCAAATCATGAAAAGAATTGTGTACCTGAGAAAGAATCAGAGGTAATTTTCCTTAGCCGGAGACATTACTAAATTTATCTTGGATTTCATAAGGTCTAATTAACAATGGTCATATATTTCCTTTTCTTATAAGAACTCCTAACACTTTTTAATGGTGAGATTCTGAGAAAAAAATGAACACCTAACTCAAAAGAAATGTCTTTCCTCTTATTGTCTACATAACTTTTCTACCTACTCTGATCTATCCCCATGTATTTTAGTATCGTCCTCACATTATCATACACTCCCTTGACTAATTCTAGTCCCATAAACTTCATTTCTCTTACAACATCACAAGAAGATACAGTTTGAAACTGTTTCCCCTACAATGCGTCAAAATGTGTCATCTGTGTACTAGAATGAAAACTTTTATTATAAGAAAACTCAACTAAAGAAATATGCTAATCCCAACATCCCTGGTAGTTCATTTAACAATATCATATCATATCCTCTAACGTATAAATCATTCATTCAGGATGCCTATGTGATTAAGGATGATACGATGTACTGAAATTTGATTCTATTCCCAACGACATCTGACGACCCTTCAAAAAATTAGAACTAAACATGGGATCCCGATCTGATAAAATGGAATGAGGCACTCCATTTAACTGGACAATCCCTTCGGGGTACAATTGAGAAAGTGGATCCAAATACATTGTATCTTGAATAGGAAGAAAATGTGCATATTTAGTCAGTTAGTCAACAATAACACAGATTGAATATTTACCTTGAGATGTTTATGGTAGTCCCACAATGAAGTCCATAGATATATTTTCCAATTAAAAATATGGAACTCCTAAATTCTAAAGAATCCCCTTTAGTAACTGCTTCTCTACTTTAACGTGATGTAACATTCAATATTTCAGAGTAAATTCTATAATATCTAATTTAATTCCATACCACCAAGAATAATTATGATATTGTCAGTACATATTTTTTCATCCATGATGAACTGAAAACAATGAACTATGATATTCACACAATAATTCATTCTAGTGTAGAGAATCACAAGGCATGCACAATGTTTTTCCAAGTCTTATTGAACAATATTTATCTACGATAAATTCTAGAAACATACCCATTTTTACAAATTCTACCATTTTATGTAGCTCATGGGATTCCATATGTGCTTTCCTAATTCTTTCTAGTAATTATATAAAATAGAGGTATTTCCTGACTGACAACTTCTATGCCAATATTAATCAAATCATTAATCAAGGGATCATATTCCAAATATACCATGACTAACGATTCATGAGGTTTTTTATTCATAGAATCCACCACAATGTTTTAATTTCTAATATGGTAATTGATCATGAAATCATAATCATTTATTTGTTCAATCCATCTTTTCCGCCTCATATTTAATTCTTTCTGAGTGAATATATACTTCAAAAATTTATATTTAGTATAAATTTGACTTTGGCTCTATATAAATGATTCCATCTAATTTTCTAATAAAAAACCACAATTGATAATTCCATATCATGGGTGGGACAATTTTAATCATGATATTTTAGTTGTTTTGAGGAATATGAAATTAATTAATCATTTTTCATCAGAACACAACCAAGTCTCTTCAATAAAGCATCATTGCTAAAGAAAAAATCACCATTTCTGGAGGGAAAAGCCCAAACTGGAGCACTCACCAATATATTTTTTAGTTCCTAAAAACAATCATCACAAACCTCTAGCCAAATAAATTTAAACCATTTTTTACTTAGTTGGTGGGATAGATAATGGTGAATTTTTTTAACAAACCATTGTTAATATCCTGCTAATCCATGAAAAAAATAAATTTATGTAATATAAGTATGTCTTTCCCATTCATCAACCACATTTATTTTAGAAGGATCAACTATTATTAAATTCTTATTTATAATATTCCAATGAAAATAATTTTATTTCAAACAAAAATCACACATTCTGAATTTTCTATTCAATTTCTGTAACTTTATGTTTTTTAAAACAACCCTTAGATGGTTTTCATAGAACTCTTTACATTTATAAAATAATGGAATGTAATCATTTAACACAACTAAATACATGTACTAGAACTCACAAAATAATTTTTTCCTAAGACCCATGAATACAGTGGGTTCTTTAGTTAACCCAACTAGCATAACAACAAATATTAATGCCCATATGTAGCATGGAACATAGTATTCCGGATTTCTACTTCCTTTAAATTCTACTAATGGTACCTCAACATCAATTCATCCTTTAAAAAATGGTGATCTATAGAGATGATCAAAAAGGACATCTATTTGATGAAAATGATACTTGTTTTTAAGAAAGATTTAATTAAATTCTCTATAATAAATAGAAAGTCCTAGGGAATTGTCAATATTTATAACAAACAAAATAGGAGCACTCCATGGTGATGTTCTAGGATGAATTAAGCCATTATCAAGAAACTCCTACAACTGATTTTTCAATTCAAGAAGTTTCAGTGGAGACATTTGATATGGGGGTTTTTTAATCTAAAAAGCATCAGGAACTATGTAAAATTTGATATAAACATCGATACTAGGTATAAAACTGGGTAACTCATCAAGAAAACATCATGGTATTCATTTACTACTGGTACATAATTATTATAAATAGATCCATTTTTTCAATATTATGATGAAGAAAACATTAATTTCCACCATTAAATATTTCTCATCTTATGGATATATTATCAATTGTATGAGTTAATTCATGTATAAAACTAAACACTATCTATAAAACCAATTATTTATGTCAACAATCAATCATAACATGATAAATAGAAATCCAATCCATACCAACAATTATATATAAATATGTTAAGGAAAAAACAACAAAGGTTTCATATAATGTCTTTCCACGGGCCATAATAGAATGATTCTTCTAATTCATCATTTCTATTATATTTATCTTAGTGAATCAACGATATGTTGTTGTCTCATTTCCTAATGTGATATTTTATTTCACCAGAAAATTTCAATGATATAAATTAATGTGTAGACCCCGTATCAAATAAAACACTAGAGAAATATGAGTAAACAAACAAGGTACCATATACAACTTTGTTTGAGGGCTCGATGTATGTTCATGTAGTCACAAATGATCTTAATACACAATTCTGCTTATAGTTTATATTTTTTGCGTCATTTAGATCTCTCTTTGGGAAAGCATTTTCATAATAACCAATCTCACCCCATTTAAAACTGTTTAAAGTTTTCTTATCAGGATTAGTCATTGGATTATTTTCATTACAATCTCTGTCAACATATACAATCATGCCACATCAAAAAAACATCCCAGTTTTGTTATGGAATACCCCACAGTGATTTTTACAATACTTTTCACAAATTTGAAACTAGAAGTTCATACCATCATATTTCATTGAATGATTATTATCCATCACTTTCGATATGGGCCGCTTATTGTTTCCTCCAGGTACATGTGTCTATCATAAAACTCCATTTCCACCCTCTCTGCACATTTTCCAAGTTTCTCATAACTTTTAAACTCACAAGAATACAATTTGTATAACTATATTGGCTTCAATCCAAATTACAAATGATTGATTTTGAAATCAATATTTAGTATAATATCTTGAGCATACCTCATCAGTCAGGTGAAGTTATCTTCATAAACAACCACTACATATTCTTTATTCTACTTCAATTCAAGGAATTGCTTCTCCAACTTATGTCAAACTACCATTTCAAAATATTTTTAATGAAAATTAATTTTTAATTCGTCTCACTCTCTGGATGAAATCTCCTTCATATCCCTGATATTCATTACCATTGAACACCACTTATCAACTACACCAACAAAAGGAATAATGTAAATACTTACCTTTTAATTGTCTTAACATTCCATAACATTGAGTATATTTTCTAGGTATTAATTTAATACATGAACTGCTACTAGGTTATATGATCCACTAAAAGTAAGAGGGTGTTACCTAATAAAATGTTCCACTATTTTCATGCTCATTTATAGTAGATATGGTTGTTATTTTTCATGGAGGCCACCAACATTTATTACCTATGTAATTTATGCCATTAAAATCATAAACCTCTCTGTTCCAATACCAACCATTCTAGGCTACAGATTCAGAATGATAGCATTTTTTCAGTGCCATTCCACTTTAACTTCCCTATTTCTTCTGCCTAAAACTAATTTGATCAAAAAAATCCTATTCAAAAAAATGGAAATAATTAAATGATATTACATTTAAAATTAACGATATAAAATTAAAGCTTTTCACTTTTCTTTTATCATCATTCTATCCCCAAAGAGCTTCTGGTTATGTAATCACATAATCCTACTAGGCATGTAATCTCTGAACCTACAAGCCTTCTAAGGGTTCCCCCTCATCTCTTGAATGAGGGATATCCAAAATCAATAAAAATGATGGCCTTCGGGCCATTCGGGCCTAACCATTAATGATATATATTCAATCCTCTGATACCAACTATAATGATATTTCATTATTACATTACCTAATCCGTATTTTTAGTCTAGAAGTCACTTCCTCTCACATTGAGGATCTTTTCATGTTTATAGGTTTTGAGAATTAAAATATAATACATACATAACATTAAACAATTATACAGAGCAGATACCACAAAAATTGTATATATATATTCCACATTATAAAACGTTCAAAATAAAACATATTTTCTTTAATAAATATTCATAACCTTAAACATGGCCTACTTATTTATATTACACAGCCTTATAACCTATAAAAATCATTAAAAACAAGGGATGACAGTAAAATTTCTTATTGAGGGATATAAAAAGAAGGAAATAAAACATTTTTCCAAGAATACATATAAACATATGAAATGATTTTGAAACAAGACATATTGTCATCCATATATACATAATTTGGGAAAATTGAGATTTCCATGAAATTTAAACCAAAAAAAAGAACATCAATAGACAAATAATTTTATCTTGGGGAATTAAATACATAATATTGTAAACTTATCGTCTACCTTATAATTTTTAAGCCTCACAAATACCTTAGAATTTGGCCCTCATAGCTACCTTATTATGTATCCATCACAGTTTTAATTGGAGTAACAATACGGCCATCCACAATCATACAGATACCAAATCAATTGGAGGGTGATATTGGTCCAATATTCAACATAAACAATTTCTAGGAACCAAAAAATAATCATTCAGTATGAATAAATTCATAAAAACATTTCTTTTGATTTTTTTAAAATAGAAGTTCAAAAGAGGATTTTAAATTAAATAAACATTAAAGATATAATATAATTTAAGTGAGACTCAATTGAGTGGATTTAATATGTATATATATTATAAGTAATCATAATTAAATATAATATATAAAAAATTCATCACACAAACAATTTTAATACCATATAAATATATAAGAAGAAGGTTATCCCAAAGAATGGAAATCGGCTAATGAATTACCTTACCTTGTGTTCATCTTACATCAAACGTATTTAAGTCTATGATATAATTTTTATAATTGTGTTATTATTTTCATAGAGAATCATATATATGATTATATCACCTTTTATGATCATTTCATAAAATCATTTCACCCTTTAATAATTAGTATTTTGTTCCATCCATTATTTCGTGTGTGTCCTTTACATTGTTTCTGTTGCCCGTTTTTATTTGATTTAATTGTCGTAAGAAAATGAAAATCCATAAGTGGAATGAAATGGTTATAATATTTCTCAATAATGTTAAATGATTCCATAAATCAACTAGTATTTACGATATGAGGATGAATCATTAGATATATCATTAGTTATATTCGTTTAGATCATTTTGGAGGTTCCTTAATAATCATGAATTTATTTCATCATATACCTTTATTATTATGCATTTAAGTTAATTACATAACATAAAAGTTGTCATATCATGAACAATAAATCATTATTCATCCATTCAAATGGTTTTAAATTTATTGTTGAAGAATATAAGGGAAATTGATGACACATCATCAATGATGTCGGTAAATCGACACATCAATGAAGTTGTTAATATTTTTATAATAATAGGAAGAGAACAGGAAGAATGATGATGAATTTTTCACATAAATATGAAAATATCGATAATATATAACATTATAGAGCTTTAATACCTTTGGTATGGGGGGATGTAAAGAGTTTATAAGAAACTAAAATGAATTGGAATGAAAACACCTGAAAACTGAAAAGGATTGTTACCACTTGATATGTTCTCCTTGAGATCCTCGTTAAAGCCTTTAGTTTTATCCATTTAGTGAGACCATCAGGTATTAGATGTGTTGAAAATACTTTGGAAGTGGAATGGTTAGAACATTCACAATGCACAAATATAAAAAGGTGTGAGAGGAAGAGGGGGTGATGGTGGTATTTATAGTAGGTCAGATGATGGGTTTTCCATTATTTCCATCAAATAGTTAATTAGTTTTTTCTCAATATTATGAATATTCTTGATTAAGTGACCAAAATAGTAATAAGTGCATGTTATTTGGATAAAATTCCCATTTAAATTCTCCATTAATCAAGAATGATGTAGAAGTTCTTTTATTTATTTTATTTCGTAATTATCAAATATTTCCTATTCACCAAAAATACAAGTATTTGAGAAAAATCCCAAAAATTAACAGAAACCATGTATCAATGTCTAGAAATTAAAAATGAACACCATTTTGTGAAAATAATTTTCACAATAAGATTAGTTTAATTTTTAATTAAAATCATAATTTATTCAAAAAATAACAAGTTTAAAAACATAAATGTTATTTTATCACCATGAAAGATTAATCAAGATATATATATCTTATAAAATTAAGATAGAAAAATTAGTATGTTTTACTATTTAGAAGGTTTGTATTACTATTCATAAGGTTATTTTACTATTCACCACAAAATCACGTTGGTTCTGTGAGACTCCAAATAACATACTAATCACAAACATAGATGTGCATTTTTTTAATTCAATTCATAGAAGGAGAAAAATAATGTTTAACTAAAAGTATATAACTATCTGCTTAAAAATAATTCTTTATGATGAGTGTCAGTGTTTCATGAAATTCAGGAAATTTATTTGTTAAACCTTTTGGTGTCACAGAGTGTATTTCCTCAAAACAATTTTGGTGAAAATTATCCATGAAGATATTTATTCTAAATCACCTGTAGAATAAGAAACTGAATTATACATCACAGTACGCCTTGAGACATGGTATTTTACATGTTGGAGACTAAGTCCCACTTTTTAATATCTAATCAACTTTTCATCCTCTAAAATAAATGGTTGAAAAAATATTGACTTCAAAGAGGTGTCTTTCAGATAAAATAAACAATTATTTTCAAATCCATTTCAATAATGAAATATTTTTTCAGAATAATAATATGGGATTATATAGTGTTTTAATAAATGAGAAAAAAGGAATAAACAAATCATGGAGTATGGTGAGGTAGTAGTGAGGTAAATAAGGAACTAAGTTATTTCTTTATAAATATTACTATTAATTAGTTAACAAGATTATTATTATATTAGATTTCATGAAGTACTCATTGGTGTACAAATTTCATTTACGATATATGTTCTATAATTATTTTAAAATTTCATTATTTTTTTTTAAATTTTTCATATAAATATTCAATATTTATTTTTGAAATTATGACAACTTCGAAAAAGCCTATGTTCACACATGAAACTCATTTCAAATTCATTTTACATTAAACCAGAAATATAAAAATAAATAGATTGTTTATTAGAATTGAAAATAAAACTATCAAAATAAATTAGTCTATTTATAAAAAATATAAATTATAATATAAAAAATGTTGAATAATCATTTCACAAATTAGAATAATTTTATAAAAGTTATAAATTCATCCATTAATATATTTCCTAGGGTAAATATTTAACAATAAAGATCATTGGTTAAATTGAAAACATGATTTAAAAATTATTAATCTTAAAAAATAAGAAATGTTTCAACAAAAAAGAATTTAAAAAATAAATCCATGAAAAAATAAATTTATGAATCTATTTGGGAAATTATAATATTTAAAAGAGCATGAATTGAATTAATATTTTAATTGATTCAAGCCTATAATTGAGGAAAATATTATTATCATAATAAATGTCTTATTCTTGATTATAGCCTTTGTCAATGGATTTTTCATTTTTATCAATGGTGATACCTTTCTCATATAATATATTTCTAAAAATCTATTTTATACATATAATAAGATAATCATCATATTTCAACAACAGTCCAAATTTTATTCCATTTGAATGGTTTTAACTCCTCTTGTATGGGAGGGACCCAATTTTTATAATTAATAGTATCATTAATTTTTTATTATTAATGTTTTGAAACAAAATTGTGATGTTTCTCAATTAAACCTAACATACTAGTATGATTATCATACATCAGATAACTGATAACATTTTATAAGATATGGTATTTTGATTTTATCCATTCCTTTTAGAAAAGGATATATAGGGATTTTTCCACAACATCAACTTTTCTATAATTTAGTGTATTATTTACATCAAATTATCTTTTTCATCCTCAAATTCATTAATTTATGTTTGAGGTTAAGCAATATTCTCAGAAAATTTATTATAAATTGATTCATCTAAACTATTGGTAAAATATTTGAGGACTCGACATGTTTTACATGAATTTTATTACTTATAAAAAATACCTTCCATATATTTGGGTTCAAATATACTGAGGTTTATTTTTTTAGGAATATGGAATTTAGATTCAAAAACCTTGAAAATGGAATATTTGGGAATTTTTCCCAATTTTATTAAGAAATACTTTTAAAGATGTTTGTGATGAGAACAATGTTCAATGTTTAACAGGACTTATTAATTTACTCTACTAAAAATAATGGATTAATTTAAAATTTATTTAGGATATTTTACTGAATTTATTGATGAGTATAGTTCATTCTGATAACAACCCCATTTTTTGGAGTCCTTGGAGTAGATAATGATTTATTATAACCTTATAGAGTACTAATTTAATAAAAATCATTAATATCCAACTCTTCGTCATGATAACTCAAAAGGAATATGAACTTATAGTCATTCTAAATTTCAAGCATTTTGGAATATTTAATAATGGTTTTAAAAACAACATTTGTATGATACAATAAATAAAACCATGAGAATATTTTACCCTCATCGATAAATAAAATTTGTAAGATTAAGAACCTATACATGAAACATGTTTAATTCCAAAAATATCAAGAAAAATAATTTTATTTCCATCATAGAAGGATACATACTTTTAATATTTAATTGATATTTTTTATTCATATTGATATGTAAATGTGAAAAATAAAATTTTTTTAATTCTATTTATGTAAATCGCATCCTATATTCTTTTTATGATGCTTGAAAATTTTGTTTGAAATAATGTCCAAGACACACATTACAATGAAATGAAACATTATCAGGGAAATCTAAAAAATATAACAGTAACTAGAAATTTATTTCAAATATTTAACATAAATATTTTTATAATTATAGGATGAAAATAAAAGATTTCCATTATTGTTTTTAACATCCCAAAAATCATTTTTAAACTAGAATATAAAAACTCTGTCACATAATTGAATAATTTCCAAAAACTTATTTTTTATAATTTCAAAAAAAAAAGAAATGATTAAAAGGTAAAATAATTTAAGAACCAATAGTAACAATACTGATGATCTTACTCCGTGAGTAATCACTAAAAGAGGCATTTCTTCCAATGGGAAATTCAAGAGGATTAAAATATTATTGGTCACTGCAACTGTTTCTTGACAACTAACAATCCTTATGACATGTTTCTCCATGTATATTATCATAAAAATATTTTCTATAATATAATTATGAATCAATAAATTTTGTACATAAAATTTAGTTTCATTCATGTTTTTCAATATTGATTTGGAAATCTATACTTGTTTTATATATTATTTACAATATAAATTTCAAAACAATTAATTATAAGTGTGATGAAACAATGCATGCCTAACAAAACAAGAATTTCTTAAAACATGTAAATAAATACTATATCTAGTTTTTATTTAATAAATTAAACCATTTACTTTTTGAGAACCTTCATAAATAATTAGTAGTAATATTTGAGGTGCTATCTTGAATTTTATAAAAACCAAAACAATGTTTTATATGTTCTGGAGAACTTAAATTCTACAATAATTTTATCCCCGTTGGGTGAACATAACAATTGAATTTTTGAGATCCTTAAAATAGGGTTTATGATTTTCATTATTGTTTTACTATATTATTATAATAATAAATCATTTCTTTTGTTAGAGTTTTTATTCCTTTCAACGATAACATGATTAAATTTTTTTAGTTCTATGTGTTTTTTTGGGAGTTTTATATATCCATTTTCCAATTCTTCGTAGTCTATTTGGGTCTACGAAGAAAAATATGGGGAATAATTATTAGTGGATTATGTTTGGGAATTAAATACATATCATACCTAAATTTAAACAACGATACATTTTGAAATTACACTACTGGAGTTGTAAAATCATTGATAATGATCTATTACTCTTTAAGATGAACCATTGAGGGATTTATTTCCTTTGTTTATTCCCATTTTGATAAAGGGTATATCAATCTTGATGTGTCCCTTTATGTAAAATTGATAACATGTTACCTAATATAATTTCAATTAATTATACTTTTTAGAAGAATTGAATGATTCCATTTCAACATGAATATATATAATTTTTTAGCTAGATGTGACATATCATATTCATATTCTAATGTTTCATCACTGATTTCATTAAAATATATTATCTTCTTTTAAATTACTTATTTTCCTTCTCTTTAATATTTTTTATTCATTGATAATTCCTATATAATGAAATACCCAAAGATCTCATAGAATATTATGTTCTTTATATGTTTAGATTCGCATATTTTTGTTACCATGGGTGAAAATTAAATTGGAAAAAATTTAAATATTTTATTCAAACTGGTATCTATAGTAAGAGTGTAACCATGATATTTTATTCCATTACATATGTTATGAACCAAAATATAAAATCTACTTAAACAGTTCCCAATCCAATTGAATCATGAAATGAAGGGTGTTCTCAATCCCAATAAACTAATTACTACCACCAGGAAATCAATAATTACCAATAGTGAATGATTTTACCCTAAAAGTATCTCAAAAAAGAAATGTTGATGATTGGAAATAGAAAAATAATTTAGTATGAAAAATAATTCTAGTGACAAAATATTTCACAATCAACCTAACACATGTCACAAAAGTAGTATATCATAATTCACATAACAAGAGAATCAAAAACTTCAAATACTCCATGTCTCGTGTTCAAAAAAATCAAGTACATCCACAACCTCTATGTGGTGATTTCCCATTCAATGGATTATTACTAGAAAATATATAAATTCCAAATGGAAAATTTTGGGTGAGGGAAATATATCTCATTTCAATTTCACTAATAATTTCACAATCAATCCATATTATATAAACTATTCATGGTGGATTTTAAATAATTATTTTTCAGGAAAAATGTTTTCAAATCAAAAAAAAATTTCTAACCATTTAAGTGAATAGTAAAAGGAATGTATAAATGTTTTTTCCCTTAATGTATGTATAAATATAAAATTTTATCTAAATAAGAATGACTAATAATTTATATAAAAATTACATTAGTAAAATATTTTAATTCATTGGGAAATAAAACAATTTTTAAACATCACACCATATACATAATCCTTTGGGATTAATTGGAAAAAAAATATGATGTTCAAATAGTCCTAGTGAGTTAGGAATCTATGTGTGCACACACATACCTTGTATCAAGACTAGGGGGGTATAGAAATTCAGCCATAGATAATGACTCCCTTCCCTTAGATATTTTAATGTTGCAGTTACCACCACATCAATTCTATTGTATATTAATCCGTCAAAACTAATTAGTGTCTCATGTGCATATGAGTAATCACAAAATTATTGGGGCTATATATTCATTGCAATCACTCAAATAAGGTTTAAATAATCATTTAATTTCATCCTCAAGTATAGGCATCAAAATAATCAATTTATTTAAAGTAAAAACATCAAATGGTTTTTATAAAAAAACTAATTTATTTTATATCATTTAAAATTATTAAATATCTCATTCTCTTTATTTCATCATCATCTTCTTTAAATAATAACATTCATTCAATAATTTATTTTTTGAAAATCATAGATTACTATTCAATACTCAGATTGAATGTTTTCTATCACAGAACATTCATTTTCAAAATTAATTACTTGACATCCAAAATAAAGATTAAGAAATTGATTGGAAATTTTTGTAAAATATATCAGCATAAAATATTTAAATAAATAATGAAATAATTACAAAACATACATTAAATTTAATTTCAAAAAACCCAAATAACAAATACTAATGAAAAATGAAGTGGATGTCTCGGCCCAATTTTTGAAGAATAAATCAAATATTTTTCCAACCACCCATCACCCGGTCACCTAAAACTCTACTCCAATGGATAATAAAAATTGAAGAAACATTGGCTTAGGAATTTTCAAGAAACTACCAATGATTTTTTCATTTTTATAACAAAAAACAAAATTTAAAATAATAATTAATTTTATATTTTCAACAGAATCATGACTTCAGAAGCATTAAAATACTTCAAAATTGGAGTTATAAATATTAATAGTAAAAAAGTAATTCCAATGTTTTCTATATTTTGGATTAAGAAAAAGGGAATTACAATTACTCTTGATGACGTATAAGAGAATTCAGTTTTCGAAAAAATATTTTTCATTATAAGAGAATTGGGCTATGGTAACATTGTTTTCCCTTACACATCAAATGGCTATCGCATAAAGGTAAGTATTTTTTACCTTATGAAATTCACCAACCTAAAATAACCATATTTAGATTCTATATTCTCCATAATAATTCATTAGAAAATGGATTTTATTTATATGAATCCTTCAACAAATGTTTTCCCTTCAATTTTGAAATGTTACCCTTATGAATCCCCCTTATAAAACCTCTCTACACTTATCTAGTGTGGGTTTTTCTTTATAATGAACCCTATTGTAGGTTAATAACCTTATACGATTCCCTTAAGCTATATCTCTATAGTTACATAGCACATATTTAACCTTAAAAAAGTCAAATTCCCCATATGAAATTCATCTTACGCTTATTCATCCTGTTGAATTTCATACATACCCTTACACAGTTTTGTTTTAAAATTATGTTACCCCATTAAATTAAATGTTGATATAACAAAACACCTCATGAATATGGGTAGATGGGCCTTACCATTATGTAAACCTCAAGGCCAATGTAAGGGAAATGATTAACAAAAAAACCATTCCTTTAATAACATAAAAATCATAAGCCAAATAGAATTTTAAACAACATAAAAAGTCAAAAAAAATATAAAACTAAAAGAAACATCACAAAACTACTAAAGTAATAGAAAGAAAATATTTTATTGTTAAAAACATCCCCAATATTAGTACTTTATTCCCCAATAAATAATTTAAATATGTCTCCATATAAAATATATGTGGACACTATTCTCTTATTTGGTCCTCACACTCCCATGTATCATGTGAATCAACCACATTTTTCTACAACTACCAAACCAAGGGTATCAATATCCCGTAAATAACCTTCATCTATAAATAACTATTTAGAACTGGCTGCTCAGACATGGATAAATATGGTTCAACATCAATATCCACCATACTCATTATTTGGGAGGGATTATAGAGATACCTTCAAGGTAGTTCCATTTTCAAAACAATGTGGATTGATATAATCTATTATTTAATGAAATAATAGAAACCCTCTTTAATAATCTTCTAAAAAATTAAAAACCTTCTCACATATATTTTTTATATCATTCCCTACTTTCTAAGACATTATTTAGCTAACCATGTTGAAACACTACAAAACCCATGATCCCCAACTCCAGACTCTAAAGGGAATATTTGATCATCATCATAGTATTTTTAGTGGATCGATTTCGTGACCATTATATAATTAACTAAGTAGACATTTTTCATCATATCCATATCAAACATGATCCCACTAGGGAAGTTTCAACAACCTTAGACTAACATAGAATATATTTACATGAGAATCCAAAAATAACCTAACAGTGTTCCATCTTGATTAAATACTTATAGTTGTTATTCATAAAAAACTAAAAATGCCATATATGTTTTTCTTGAGCTCCTCAAAATTCAAGGATATAAGAACAAAAAATATATTCATCAATATGAATCAATTGTTCTGTCTGTCCCTCAGTTTTCGACTGTACATCTTTCTCATCATTAACTGGGATTTAGTCATCCCATGGATTTATCTCCAAAAATGAGATGTAAGTCTAAGATCATGATTGGAAATTTTATTTTATGAAAATCCATGTAGTTTGACATCCTCCTAGACATACTAATTTACCCTTCATCAACCATAGTGGTATCATGTATCCAAATATTGTGTTATTGTTTATTTAATCTCTCAACCACCACCCATATTGCATTCTTTCCTCAAGAGGTAGGACAAAATCAAACTAAAAAACAAATAGATATATCATCCTACTTCCATGCTAGTACTATAAGATACTAAATAAAACCTAATGGATTCTACTGGCCATCCTTTAACTTTTTACAAGTAAAATAATATGAAAAAACCCAATGTCCAGTATCATACATATCCCCCATAAACAATGTATCATATCATGAAACATATTTTTTGTTTCGAGTTTTATAATCGATGTGGAATAATGGAACTCCACCATAAACACATTCCTCCTGTGTAAAGGAATAAAAAATCGGTTCTAGACGTATAATTCATCAATCAATGATAGTTCCCACTCACTAATAGTCTCCCCATCATATAATGCATTTGTGATTCCTCAAAACTCAACCATTGTCTACAATTCATGAAGAATCATTTCAATAGGTAAGTATTTCAAATAAATACTAAAAAATAAATATCATTTTAATAAATTAAAAACTTTGATTGCATATGAGAATGATATCAGTCATCATACATTCCACATAAGATTATTTAATTTCCTTTGTCACAAATTTCCTTCACAAATAATTTGAATTGAAATTTCCATTTGTGTGAGGGTAGGGAATATTAATATAATAATTTGGGAATATATTATACCCACTATCTATTCTGAAGTATAAATTATATTTGAGATTAGATATAACTCATTAATTTATGACTATAATAGATGGTACACCTTTCATTGAGGAGGTAATTCACAAACACATAAGATTTTGAATCATGAAAACATGTTCAATACCAAATGAGGTAAAATTAATTTCTCGAGGTAAGTGATAATGGGAACCAATGACTACCACACGAGCTCCATATAAAATAATGCATCCCAAAACAAAAAACTGTTATATCTTGAAAGATTGTATATCCTTCAGTTGCTTCTGTAATATTCATAAATAAATGTCTTGTCACCCAACACATCAACTCATCAATGGGAGCCTGGCATTTCAAACCCTATGAAATCAATACTCTCTCCCATGTAAAAAATGTCATTTGATAATACAAATTAAAAAATACAACACAATATGGTTCCAATATCCCACTGATCCCATGAATATCTAAAATCTCAAAGATATTATGTGGTTCCTCCCTAGATATAAAAATTTCATCCATTTAGGATCAACTAAAATACAATGTTCAGAAGCCAAATATCCGCTGAATTTTATTTTTTATATCCAAAATAATCATTTAGTAAAATGGGAATATTGTTTTAGATTTGTAATGATACCATGTACTTATCTTAAATGATGTATGTGGACCTCATAGTTTACAGAGTAAATCAATATTTCAAATAAAAAATACCTATATAATGGAATCTATGTACTAATAGAATATCTTATTCACCAATTCAATTAACACTATTGAAGAATTAGTAATACAAATGTCATGAAAGGGAATAGATAGTGTCCTTACCATGACCTGAATGAATTCTATGGGATATCAGGCTTTATGATCCTATGCTTGTGATAACCTGAGAAAGATCAATATTATATAACCACTTCACCCATGTAAAATAGTTAAACAAATTAGATATATGAGGTAACAAATACTTATTCGAAACTATGACCATATTTAATATTCAATATTCAATATAATGGGCAAAGATACATGTGGATTTATTAGAAAATAGTGACGTTGTTGGCCAAAGTTATATAATGGTTTGGATAAATCTTTTTGAAAATAGATCAACTAATGGTGTTTTAAACTCTTTCAATCTAGTTGTGCCATATGATAAAATGAAATAGAAATTTTATAGGTTTATATTATTAAATATATTGAAAATTCAACCTCCATAATTGATAGAAAACGTGAAGTATAAAATAGAAAATCATAATGAACCTCAATGGACGCTGGAGGAAACTCATTGGTATATGGTTCTTGATCTAATTAAAACTCTAATAAGGATATTATATTACACATATCTAGTAGAGGTAGTCCATGTTGACTCGTCATCAGGTACACTTATCCATAAATAATAACTCACTCCATTAGATTATGTAATGGAAACCCAAATATTATATTAGTTGATAAGTTATTTTTGATCATTAACCCAATATATCTTAATAATTACATATAGACAATTCATATCCAGATGTAGAAATCTTCAAGAAATGTTGACTTCTAAAAAATAGAATTTATATTATGTTCGTCACTCATATTTTAAATTTTAGGTATTTATTGTATTTATTTTGATATTATGTAGATTCAATAGGTTTCTTATGTGTTTTTATAGAAAAATGGATTTTTGGAAAAAACACCATGAGTCTCATTGTTAGCGCAAGCTCTTCTACACTCTACGGCGTACCCCAGGTAACAATGTATCCTATAGTGTTTTTCGGATAGTGTTAAACTACATAGATGCACATGGTTTGTAAAACCTTGTGGGTCACCATGAGGCATAACTTTCATAGACATTGGTTACCACACCATTTCTATATGGTTTATTAACTTTTTAGACCAAGAATGCAGCCAGTCTAGGTCATTAAAAATTGAATTTTTACCATTTAACGCCACATAAAATTAATCCCCAAATCACCCTAAATATTCCCACACTCAGGATTTATTCAAAAATCATTCCCCCTCCCTCTTGTCTTTTTGGGATCCTTTTTTGTGGGTGATATGCCTTGGATTCATCAATAAACCTTCAAGTAAGTGGTTCCTTTCTTATTTTGACCCTCTTTTCTAGGGCCTCATTCCTTATTATTATTTTTTACATGTAAAATGTGTTGGGTGGCCTATTTGGGGTTAAATATTATTTTTTAGTGTTTGACCTTGAGGTTTTATGTTCAATATTACCTTATTGTGTCTTTTGTGGTGTGGTTTTGGTTTGGCACCATTTTCTGGATTTTTATTCACTTGAGGTAGGTGGTTCTATGCTTAAACAAAATTTGATAATTTTTATACAATTTTATATCATTGTGGTTGGGATCTAAATTTTTCTCATGAGGTGAAAAATGTGTTTTAAAATGTTTTATGGTTCATGTCTGTTAAAATGTTTTCCCAAATAAATGGGATAAGCTTTCAATGAGTTTCATATATGCATCCATGTTTGATGTCATCAACATTTTTGACAAAATGTGTGATTGATGTGAATGATGGTTTAGAAATTGATTTTTTGTGTGTTTCTTTTCAAAATATTTTTTGGAATGGATGTTGTGGTTTATTATGTTTGATGAATTATTTGTCTTGTTCATATGTGGAAGTCAAATTGAATATGGTATATGAAATTTAAACTAAGAACAAATTGAATCCTAGGTGACTAGGTGGATAGACTAGAAATAGTACTCTACTTATGTAGAAGTGAAAAATTCTTATTTCACATAGCTGGGTTGACATTTACAACACTACCTACACAATAATGGTTAGAGACCACTAGAATTTTGGATGTAATCCTCTGTAGTGGCCGGTGCATGAAGACAATGTTTAATGTGGTT
The DNA here is from genome assembly GCA_963277665.1 of Viscum album. Taxonomy (NCBI): domain Eukaryota; kingdom Viridiplantae; phylum Streptophyta; class Magnoliopsida; order Santalales; family Viscaceae; genus Viscum; species Viscum album. Next base: position 1,161,613,266 of record OY728151.1, on the reverse strand, counting down.
GATGTACCAAATTTCACTAAGATATGATGTTCCTGGATACCCGGTAAAACTAGTGAAGATAGTTATTTTCCATGAATTAGTTCTCAATTTTGATTTTTTTCATACCATCAGCATATGATATACCATGTTGGTTTTAAAAAAAAAAATCATGTATTCCCATAAAATTATTTTCTATAAAATATAATTCTTGTTTTTCTATAAATCATTAATTTTAATTTTTCTTAAAATAGTTATAGCATTGAATCCCATTGTGGGGTAGAATCCAACTAGGATTTGTCTCACTCCCAACTTAATCATTTGCTTAAAAGTAGATTTTTAGTTGTGTGATACAACTAAGGGAAATTTATTTAGTGATGGTGGTTCTAGATGATAAAGTTCTTCCCTTGAAAAATTTGTGTTGGTGGATTCAGGATGATTCTCCTCTTATCATTTAATGGTTTTGGGATGGTGACATATTTGCATTCGGTAATATCCCTTATGGGTTTTTGCTGAAGTTGTAAACATAAATATGAAAAACTTTTAAATGATGTATTTTATTTTTTAGTCAGTTTTGGTTTTTTTATCATTATTTTATTTAAATTTATAAGTAATCAGGTGAAATCATTCCAAAGTTATGGTGTTGATACTTGCGAACTCCTTTAAACATATGGGGTCTGGATTGTAGTTTGGGCCATTCCATGATCCAGGTCAGGTATGGTGTTGGAGGGAACTCTAGCCTAGATTGTGAAAAATAATTTATCTGTATAGGTTTCGGGCATTTGTGTCGTGTTATTTAATGATGATTCTATATAGATTGGATCTAATATTGTCCAGAAATGATGTTCTGGATTCAAGTATGGTTCATTTCCATCACACCTTATGAAAAAACATGGTTGAAAATGGGATGTTGTGACTTTCATTTGATTTCTCCTCTAAGTGATACGTACAAGTTGCAGGCTGTATATTCTTTCCAGGTGAAGGTGGAGTGGTTTCGTTGTTACGCTATTGGTATGGGTTTGAATATTTTCTATTTATAAAAGGTTGGTATTTATCATTATTGCTTAAAATTTTCATAATATTTTTTATGTTAATTTTTCTTATGGTTATTGTTTATATTAGTGAAATTACTACTTGGAGAATTCTTTTCAAACTATGACAATATGACGGAGAGAGTTCTACCTCACCAATTGATCAGATACTAGATTAATCTATGGTTTAGGATCTTCAGGCATTGGGATAGGGGACATGTCCTAGTCATGACCCAGTTATAGAAGCATATCTTGGTTCTACGAAGGTCAAGGCTAAAAAGTTTTTCTAAATATGCATATTTATTTTAAGGGAAATGATTATCCTCATAATGTAGATGAGTAGAATCAAAATATAGATATGTTGTTTGAATTCTTCAAAAATCATGATGATTTCAGGGTAAACTTTTCTTCATTTCAGTTTGAAGTTATCATTCAATGGAGGTGGGACTAGGTGGTGCTGACTGGGAAGATGGAGAAAATGAGTTTGTCAAACCATGTGGGTCACCATGTTGCCGGACATTCATAGAAATTAGTTACCACATAGTTATCATATGATTTATTAACTGTGTAGACCAACTATGTGGCAAGACCATTTCATTAAAAACTTAATGTTTACCATTTTACCCCTCTTCATATTAATCCCTAAATCACCCTAAATATTAACACACTCTGGATTTCATCCTACATCATTCCTCCATCTTCCTCTCTTGTTAGTTGGTATCGCTATTGGTGGGTAATTTGGATTGGATTCTTCCATAAACCTTCATGTAAGTGGTTCCTTTCTTGTAATCTCCCTCTTTTCTAGGTCTTCATTCTTTATTATTTAGTTTTTCACTTGTTCAATGTGTTGGGTGGCCTATTTGTGGTTAAATTTGTTATTTAGTGTTTGACCTTGAGGTTTTATGTTCAGTATTACATTATTGGGTCTTTTTGTGGAATGGTTTTGTTTTGGCACCATTTTATGGATTTTTATTCCCTTGAGGTAGGTGGTTCTATGCATAAACAATATTTGATAAGTTTTATATAATTTTATCTCTTCGTGGTTAGGATCTAAATTTTTCTCATGAGCTGAATAATTTGTTTTTAAAATGATTTATGGTTTATGTGTGATGAAAATGACTTCCCAAAAAATGGGATAAGCATCCAATGTAGTTCATATACGATTCCATGATTGATGTCATCATGGTTTTTGATAAAATGTGTGATTGATGTGAATGATGGTTCAAAAATGGATTTCGTGTGCATTTGTTTTCAAATGATTTTTTGTAATAGAATTTGTGGTTTATTATAGGTGATGCATTATTTTTCATCTGTATATGTGTAAGTGATATTGTATTTGGTATGTGAAATTTAAACCGAGAACAAATTGAATCCTTTGTGATGATGTGGATACACTAGGACTTGTAATCAACTTATTTATAAGTGAAAATATCTTATTTCACAATGCTAGGTTGACATTTACAATACTAACTACACTATAATGATTGGAGACCACTAGAATTTTGGATATAATCATCTCTAGTAGCTCATACACAAGGACAATGTTTACTATGGTTGATATACCAAATTTCACTATGATATGATGTTCTTGTATACCCTTTACTGCTAGTGCCTATAGTTATTTTCATTGAATTAGTTCTCAATTCTGATTTCTCACTTACCAACATCATACGATATACCATTTGGGTTTTAAAAAAATCATATATTCCCATAGAAATATTTTCTATAAAATATATTTCTATTTTCACTATAAAACATTCATTTAAATTTTTCTTATAATATTTAAATCATTGAATCCCTTGGTGGGGTGGAATTGTACTGGGATATTTCTCCTTCCCAACATAATTCTTTGCATATAAGTATACTTATTATTGTGTAATAAAATTAATGGAAAGGTATTTAGAGATGATGGTTCAATATGAAAAAGTTCTTCCCTTGAAGGATTTTTTTGTTGGCTTCAGGATGATTCTCCTCTTACCATACAATGGTATGGGGATGGTGATTTCATTGCATTTGGTTATATCCCTTCTCGGTTTTTGTTGAAGTTGTAATCATAAATATAAATATTTTATATACGTTGTATTTTATTTTTTAGACATTTTTGGTTTATTTATCATTATATTATTTTAATTTATATGTAATCAGTTGAAATAATTCCAATGTTATATTGTTTATACTGGGGCACTTTTTTCAACATGTGGTGTCTAGATTGTAGTTTGGGCCATTCCATGATCTTCGTCAGGTATGGTGTTGGATGGAACTCTAGAATGGTTCATGAAAAAATTGTATATGTGATGGTTACGTGCTTTTGGGTCATGTTATTTAATGATTATTCTAGATAGACTGGATCTAAGATAGTTCAGACATGGGATTCTAGTTTCAAGTATGGTTCATGTTCAGCACACCATGAGTTAGAAATTGGCTAAAAATGGGATTTTGTGACTTTTGTTTGATTTCTACTCTAGGTAATACATACAAGTTGCAGACTTTATATGCTCCCTAGGTGGAGGTGGAGTGGTTTGGTCGTTACGCTATTTGTATGGGTTTTTATAGATTCAATTTATATAATGTGGGTATTTATCGTTATTTCTTAAAATTTTCATAATATTTATGATGCTCATTTTTCTTTTGGTTATTTTTTATTTTAGAGAAATTTCTCCTTGTAGAATTCCTATACAACTCTGACAATAGGACGGAGAGAGTTCTACCTCACCAATTGATCAGAGACTAGATTAATCTATGATTTGGGATCTTCATGCATTGGGATAGGGGATGTGTTCTAGTGATGTCCCGGTTAGAGAAGCATATCTTGGTTCTGCATAGGTCAAGTCTAAGGAGTTTTTTCTGGAACAAGCCTGCTTATTTTATGGGAAATGATGAACCTCATAAAGTAGATGACTGGAATCAAAATATAGAGATGATGTCTGATTTCTTCAATACTCATTATGATTTTGGGGTAAAATGTTCTTAATTATAGTAAGAAGTTAACATTTAGATGAGGTGGGTCTGTGTGGTGCAGACAGAGAAGATAGAGAAAATGAGTTTGAAGGATTTAAATATTGATTGCAATGACCAGTATTATACAAAGGTATTAACCTATGCCATATCCTGAGAACATATGGATCCTGTTCTAGGGGACCAACCTGTGATGGAGTATTCCAGCCACTTTTCTTAGCTATTTTGATACACATATGATATCATTTTCAATGATTATATTAAGGCTCATTGGATCAAGAAGGGGTTGCAGCAAGAGATCTATTTCTAGGACTTTCTGTTTAAGCAGAAGACCTATGATGAGGTGGTTTACCATACACGTATGGTAGAGAAAAATAAAGAGGGAATCTTTTTACTCCTTGTTAAAGTGTCATATATGGGTAGTGTAATCCCTTTAGAGAATAAGATGAAGCAATATGAGCAGGGGAGGCAGGGTGGTGGTTGATCAGGTCATTCTTTACATCTGACATTTTCAGGGGGTTAAAATATAGGATCAGTGGTGTGCTATCCATGTGGGAGGTTGGGGTAAGTGATGTCTGAGTGTCCATTCCCACCTATATCATTCCATTGGTTTGGAAATATGGGAACACAAATTGGTTCTACAAGACCACACATTCCTATCAGATTGGTACATGATGAGTGGATTTTAGTGGGGGTTTAGTCTAATCCAAATCATCCAAGTCAACAGGATCCAATATTTGTTGTCATGGTTGTAGGAGTCTGTTCTTTTCACTCCGGAGCCAATTCAGGGTTGAGTCATAGGCAAGTGTTCATTCTCACGATTAGTATTATATGATGAAGCTCTTTCTAGTGGATCAAGAACCAATGAAATTGGATGATGTTCCTTCAATGGTCTGAGGTACCATTATTATTTCATATTATATATCTATTTATAATTTTTATATTAGTTCTTCTATTCAATTTATCTCATATCATATTATGACTAATTTTGGTTTTCCAACTATTCTCTTGTAATATATGAGGGATTTGGTGACACCGCCTAGTAAGAAGAAATAGAAGGGTTTCAGGTGACCACCTTGTGCAACCCCTGTGACAGGGGTCCAACAAGAGTAGTATCTCTTGGTATTGGATATAGACCTCTCTGATGTAATCCTCAACATTTATTAGAAGGTGCAATTTTAGGTGTTTATTTCTTTCTCAATGTGGTGGCTGAGTTTCATGGAACCTAATGGTAGTACACTAATTATTCATTGAGAACGAGATCCTTGGTTATTTCAGGCTAGAATTCACTTCCAGATTTGAAAAATCTCATTTCTCAATTATCATTTCTCGTGTTATAGGATGATGATGGTTTTCCCAATCATGGGTTACCTCATTTGGTAGATGAAATTCTAGAGGGTTTCACATGGTAACATTCATGTTTCCCTTTGGAGTGAGATATGAAGTTACCTATTGATTTGGCATTGGGAACATAGACTATATCTCTTCCCTTTTATTTTATGGACCCTGCTGAATTGATTTGATTAATGGAATAAATGGAAAATTTGGAATCCAAAGGACTCATTCTCCAATGATTCTTTCCTTGGTCCGCCCCATTTTTTTCATGAAAAATTTGGATGGATCTCTCTGATTTTTTATATATTATCGTAAGATAAATAATGTATCCATCGGGAAACAATATTATTTTCCCTGAATTGATGACTAGTTTGATCAGTTAAAGGGGGAATGTGTTTTTCTATAACTTTGTTTCATTCAGTATACCACAATGTTTGGGTGATAGAGAAGGATGTCCCAAAAATTCATTTCCTAAATAGGTATAACCATTTTATATACTGAGTCATTACTTTTCTATTGAAAAATGAACTATTGGTCTTCATGGAGATTATAAATAGCGTGTTCCACCAGTATCTAGATTCTATTTTCATTGTATTCATGGATGAAATCCTAGTTTATTATGGATATGAGAACGATCATAAGTGTCATTTCACAATGGTTTTGGGACCACTTTGGTACCATCGTCTATATTCAAAGATATCTAAATTCACATTCTGGATTAAAGATTTGATGATTATGGGCCATATGATCAATGAAAAATATGTTTTGGGTGATCCTAATATGATCAACGTAGTGTCTTCATAAGAGAAACAAAAGAATGTGTTTCAGATAAGTATATTTCTAGGAATTACTATATATTATAGGAAGTTTATAGGGATTTCCATTTTCTTTCTTCTCCTATTACAACACTCACCTGGAAAGTGGTGAAGTTTTAATAGAATCTAGAGTGTCATGTATACTTTGAGGAGCTGAAGAAAAAGACAACATACTCTCTTGTACTGGTCATTCAAGAATCTAAAAGTGGAAATGTGATATATTGTGATTCTTGATGAATGGGTTTGGGATGTGTACTTATAGAGTATTATTAAGTGGTGGAACATGGATCTTCCAAACTCCAACCGCATGAGAATAATTTTCTGAACCATGACATAGAGTTGGAAGTAGTGATTCACGCTTTGAAAATGTGGTGCCACTATTTTTTTGGGGAGTAATTAGGGGTCTATTTGGATCATAACAGTTTATCCTACCTTTTCTCCCAAAATTATATCATGTTAATGATGCATTCCATGGTATAGTACATCTAGGGTTTTGATTTTGAAATATTCTATACCCTATGAACTGGAAAATTTCATGAATATTCTTTATGTTGGGAGTTCACATTGTAAGATTTTAAGAACTCTATTGATGAGTTGGTGTGGATGGGGATCTTTTATTAGACGCACCTAGATACCGTGGAAAATAAAGGAGTTTTGTTCTTGGCTAGTCTTCAATTGGATCCTTCCCTTCTGGAGATGATTTAATAGGAGCATCCTTGGGACGTACTAGGCTAGTTTTCCAGGGATTATTTTAATAATGGGGAGAATCCTTGAAACTGTTCATTGTCTATTGGGGTATTTAATATTTCAAGGGCCCCACATGGTGATGTTATCTTTGATGAAGGGGGTGATGTAGGATAGCCACCAGCCTGAGGGTTGTTTTTATCCTGGTTCCACCCAGAAGTATTATTGCATCTGTCAGAAGATCTGGTGTCAATGTATGATATTTAATATAGCTAACTTCTTATCTAGGTCTCACAAATGTATGTAGGTAAAATTAGAGCATAAATGGCCCTCTTTCTTTAGTCAATAGCTGCACATTCCTACTTGTAGGTTTGTTGAGATCTCAAGTGAATTTATTGTTAGCATTAATCTTACACCCTATAGAATTAATAAAATATGGGTAGTCATCGATCATCAGAAAAAATCATTCCACTTCATTCATAACAAAAATTCCAAAAAAATTGGAAGAGTTGGGACAATTGTATGATCGAAAAATAATATGTATTTATTGTGTTCCATAATATATTGGTTAAAAAATGGATCCCCATTTCACATCACTATTCTGGGATGTCCTTTAGAAGGAAATGGGTTTACAGATTTCGTTAATTATGACACACCATCCAAAAAAGGATTGTCATAAGGAACGACCGAATAAGATTTTGTAAGACAAGCTTTGAGCATGTGTTTTGGATTTTGGTGGTTTGTTTTATAACCATTTGGGATTATTTATGTTCATATATAAAAATAGTTATCAATATCCAAAATGAATTCCATATTTTGAGTTTCTCTATGGTTCATCGTGTCTATCTCTTTTATGTTGGGCTGAGGTGAGAAAACCCTCACTATTTCGACTGAGAATAGTAAATGGGAAATCTAAGAAGGGCGCGCTTATTTTATAGAATTTGTTGATAGCTCAGATTCACCAATAAATATATAATTGTTAGATGCACTGACAACATGAATTTTATGAGGGTGACTCGGTGATCAGTAAATTGGCACCATGCTTGGGTCACCGTCATTTGGGAAAGCAAGAAAAGCTAACTCTAAGGCATTTCAAACCTTTCGAGATCATAGTGCGGATCAGTAGGGAGGTATACATGTTTTATTTCCCATCATATTTTACCTCAATTCATAATGTGTTTAATGTTTAATATTTGAATAAGTATAACTGAGATCCATCTCATGTGCTGAATTAGGAAGAGTTGTAGATAGAGCCCAATTTGTTTGTGTTTGAATGGCTAGTGCATATAGTGGATACCGAAGACAAGGTTCTTCATGGGAATCCTATTATGTTAGTCTGTATTCTTCAGTATCATGGTAATTGTATGAGTAATACTTGGGAATGGATTTCATGGGTTGAGATAGGGTAACCATATTTATTCTCTGATCATGATTTGGAGTGACTTTCCTAGAAGGAATGTTTTCATGGTGTGTAAAATTATCACACATTTGTTATAATTTTCAGGTATTTATTCTATTTATTTAGATACTAGGTTTATTAGGTGCATTTCCATTATTTTTTAGTGAAAATTTTATGTTTTCGACTAAATATAATTACATACATGGTTGGAACACATTTATCAGACCATGTTGCTTAGTTTAGTTTACTGTCTAGCCTATGGTGCTGCATAGATAGTGGGAAATCTCATAGTTCACATAGAATTTCAAAATTTAAGGGTAACCATGTGGAATGTCCTGGATAGAGAGTGGAAACCACATGGTAACTACATAGTTTGAAAATAATGAATACTTATCATGCATCCTATCCAGGTCATTAAAAATTGGATTCTTACTTTTTTACCCATCTTTTACATAAACCCTAAATCACCCAAAATCATATCCCACTCTAGATTTAATCCCTAGAAGTTATTCCCCCTTCATCTCCTCTCTCTTAGGATCCATTTTGGTGGGTTATTTGTCTTTTAATATTCATGAAACATTCAATTATGTTTATCATTTATTATTTTCTCCATCTTTTATAGGGTTTAATTACTTCTTATTTACTACTTTACATGTCCAGTGGGTTGGATGACCTATTTAGGGTTACATCTTGTTTTTTATGGTTCTATGAATATTTTTTATGTTCAATATCTCTTTTATATAATCCACCTAAGGTGTGTTTGGGGTTTAACATCCTTTTCTAGAAGTTTCTAATGTTGAAGTATCTGGTTCCATGCTTAAAAATTATATGACGAGCTTTCTATGCTTGTATTTATTCATGGTTGGTTCTTTAGTTTTTTTATTAGGTGTGAAATGATTTTTAAAATTATTTATTGTGTTTCAATTTTGATAATGGGTTAACATGATAAATGGGATATGTTCCATTAGAGTTTCTTATATTATTCCATGTTTGACGTAATCATGGAGTTTGATAAAATGTATTAATGATGTAAATAATGTCATGAAAATGGATTTATTATGCTTTTTGTTTGAAAAGATGTTTTGGCATTGAATTGGTGGTTTATAATTTGTGATTAATTGATTGTATTTTTCTTATTTTGAAGTTATATTTTATGTGGTATTTGAAATGTAAACCAGGCACAAACGGAATCCAATGTGACTACATGTATGGACTAGTATGGTAGTGATTTGGATGGGGAAATTCCTGGTTTTCCTTAGGAATATAGACTTTTAAAACAATAACTAAACTTTGAAGATTGGATACCACTAGAATTTTGAATGTAAAACTATCTAGATGCTCGTTCTTGAGAGCGATTTTTACCGTGGTTGTTATAGCACATTTCAATAATCTATGATGTTCCTAGATACCCACAAGGTCGAGTTCCTATAGGTATTTCCCATAACATAGTACTCTATTGTGATATTGTACGTTCCATAATCATAAGGTATACCTTTTTATTTTATAAAAATTAATCTTGTATTACTCTAAATGTATTTTCTATAAAAAAGATTCATGTTTTTTTATAAAAGTTTCATTAAATTGTCTTATAATATTTATATAATGGAATATCATTGTTCGGTGGCATCCAACTAATCTTTTTAGCGCACCCTTATTTCAAATATGTGTATATATCGACTTGGTTATTTTTTATAAATGTGTAGGCTTGTTGTTTGGAGATGGTGGTTCATTATTCTATAGGTCTTCCCATTGTAAGAGTTGTAGTGGATCGTGATTATCTCCAACTTGAGTTTTCTTTTAAGATCATCTTGAAAGAATGGTTGTATAAAAAATAAGCATATAAAATTAATTTTATGTGATATCAACATCTATATTAAAAATTCATTATGTATACAAAAAAACAGCGGAAAATCCTAGAAACAAATCATCACATGTACTCAAAGATACTATCTCTAAACAACTCATGGTTACTTCAGGGTCGTTAATATGATAGCTTGTGAGGATATCAATCATAATACCACTAATGACCATAAAAAATAACACCACAGAACATATTAACATCAAAGAAGACCCCCAACCATTATGGATACTAATTTGTAAAAAACTAATCCACATAACCTACTTTAATTGTTCACAAGCCAATTATTCATGACCCAAATAGTGTTCCATATACTGATATGATTGTGACTAGAACCATGAAATTAATGAATACTGAGAGGGAATGAATTATCCACAAGAGGTATTCAACATGTAAATCAAATATATATGAATAGAAAAAATTTAATATAATAAACACTCAACAAGAGAAACGATTCCACAAACACCCTAAAGCAAGTCAACAAAACAGAATGCCAGAATTTTATCAATATGAATATCAAAAATTCCATCAGCTCCAACTTCCAAGTCTATAAAAATTAGGTATATCAACCATATTAGATTAGTTTCTCCCCATTCCATATATATCTCACAACAAAACCTAAATGTACCTGATGGAAAAGAAAGGGTCTAAAAAAATTATGGGTATGAATTCACTTATTATTACATTAAAACCCCATATCAAAGAAACAATTCATGCTAAATTTTAAATAATTAATGGAAAGTAAACATATTCAAAATTGAAAAAAAACTTTTTCAATGATTTCATTGTCATAAATAATGTCTGGGGAAGTGTAATTACATCAAGGAAAGTTTGAATATATAATTTAATATAAATTGGAATGAATAATAATATTTATAAAAATGTCCATGACTAAACAATTCATATCCCTAACATGTAATAATTATTTCCAAAAATTATACAATGGGTATATTCCTTGTGGATTAGTTAGTAATTTAACATTATTATCTCTACACATTCTTGGTGAGTTACAGATCTCGGTGCGCTCCAAAATCCGTAGACTCATGACTCGGGGGGGGGGATAAGAATTCAACCCTATATAATTAATCACATCCTTATGATATTTTAAATTTAAAGTTATCATAAAATAATTTCAATCATACATAACCCCTTAGAAAATAATCATTCTCTATTATTCATTTGAGTAATCATAATATACATGATCCTATCTTTTCATTTTTATCTATTACAAAACATTCAACTAATCAGTTTTTTTTACCCCAAGTAATTTTTGAAAACATTACTTTGATTTAAAAAAACCATAATGAAAGGGTGTTTATTTAAATATTATGTATCTCATGTTCTTTAAAATAAAAATATTTTATCATTCTTTTAATTTCATAAAAATTATTATATAGACCTTTATATTTATTTAATGTCATGACCCGTCCAATGGACCCATGCCATGGCAACCATAAACATGCCTTCCATAGGCCAGGGGCTGGAAACTAGAACAAAAGGAGAGTCCCTGATAAAAATGGAAGGCATTTCCTTTTAACTAGTAACTCATGCAGTCAGAACACAAGAAGTATAAGGAACAAGTAGTAAACTATAATATGAAAGTCTGCTGAATTTAAGTGTGACAGAATACTAACCCAACTGAACAACAAGCACATGTACAATTAAATAGGTAAGAATCTCCTGAATTTTCCACTGGGGAATCCTACTAAAAGGTTGGGTATAGTACTCGAAAAATGTATCTCGATGGTACGTCCTATCTAGTTCAGCTCTGAGCTGCATCCTGTTTGTCACCCTCATCCTCGATCACTACTGACCATCCTCTGCAGAGAACACAACAAGGTGTGGGTGAAGCCCGTGCAGTGGTGAGTATAACAACACTCAGTAGGGGACCCCGATACCCTCTAAGGTCTCCAATAATCCAATAAGGATAAACCATAGAAGAAAGACACAATCCTGAAGTATCCACCAACCCTACTTAGGTATATGCCCATACATATACCTAGGATACCAATCATAGTCAGGCTCCAACTCTGGCGCCCAAGAACAAACCATTCCACAAAATATGTAAAGTCAATCACCATGAGGATAATGGTTGTAAGACATGACTCAGCTCAGACATGTATATATCCTTTTTAGAGTGATAGAGATGATCAGATGAAGTCACTAATTCATCTAAGCTGTCGGACCAACACAGGATTCAAGACCAGCCAAGCTGTCGGACCCACACACGATCCAGGATAAGATATTCATTCGGACCCACATAGGATCCAGGAACAGAAGTCAGAATTGTCGAACCCACAAAGGATTCTGGTACAGAATTAATCACTATCGAACCCACAGAGGATTCTCGTACATATGTCATCACTGTCAAACCCATATAGTATTCTGATACAGAAGTCATCACTATCAAACCAACTGAGGATCTTGGTATAGTATAATCGATGTCGAACCCACAGAGGATCATGTCATCTCACTTGCATCTAGCCCTAGGGTTCCCGCACACAGCACGCTTGATTCCAGGAGGGTCTGATCCACGAGCCAAGTGTCGATACATCCACTATCATTATGTTCTGATATTATGTAAAATGTAGTTTTGTCTCATCATAAGGAACCCAACGCGATAGACAGTGCATCAATCTGATGCCCGTTTTGTGAGTTATTGACATTTCCATTCTAGGGGCCCAGTTGGTTTTTAGACTCAAACAATCTCGATCGTACCCCAACTATGTCCGAACCTAAATTTGAGTATTTCAAAATAATCGTCTTGCTCTGAGAATTCCATCTCCATAGACGGTTCTTCGTTCGGACACCCGTAGCCCAAGATGCGGGCTAAAAGGTGTAAATGGTCGTAGCTGGTCCGGGTCCAGTCCGACCTAGTGAGACCGACCCCGTCCCTGGGTGTGACCCGACCTAAATGTGCAGCCCGGCCAGAGGGCAGCCTAACCCAATGGCACAGCCCAGACTGAGGGTGGTCCGACCCAAAGCAGCCCCACCGAGGGGTGGCCAGGCCGTGGCAGCCCCGCAGTGGTGGCCCTTCCGAGGTGTGGCCCGGCCATGGGGGCCGGTCGAGGTGAGGTGCGACCCAGCCATGGCGGCCTGGCCGAGAGGCGACCCAGCTGTGGAGCGGCCCGGCAGAGGGGCGGCTCATCCATGGGGCTTCATAGGCGTGGCACAATGGCACTGCACAGTCTTTGTTCGCCATGGCCCACATAGCTACTGCCCCCTTCCTCCGGTGTGTCATGACGACGCCACTCCTCATCCATCGGTCGTGGACCGCTTGGCCGCGGTCCTTCTCCGATGCGGTGTGTCGGCGCCGCGCCCTTCCGGCTCTACCTCCATTTTCAACCAATCAAGAACCTATCGGAGGGATGTCGGGTCGTATTTTTTCAGCTCATGCCCTCCGCATTAGGTGATATCAAGTGTCCATCATCGAACCAAAATAAACAACGAAGAACGAGGGTATATTCATACATTAAAATAATCAAATCCCCATACCTTGTAATATGTGTTCGCTCGACCGAGTCACGGGAAGGTGGCGTCGTTTCGTTGACATCGGGAGGAGAGGACGTCATCGTTGGCAAAGTTCATTTTGGGCTAGATCTTTCCTTTCTTGCCTCGGTTGGAAAGGGAAAGACGGCGTCGTCGTTCCTCATTGTAGGCGGGCATTCTTCGTTGGAGAGGATATTGTTCTTCGTTAGAGATGATTCTATCTCTATTTCTTCAAGGCTCCAAGAAGTATTATGTGCCAACCAAAAATAATAGAGGAGGATTCTATTATTTGTTTGCACAACAACACACAAAGTTTTGTTTAATAAAATTAAAAAACTCATTAAATAAAATTTGGTGGGAGGATTAGAATGTTTTCATAAGATAATTAATTGATGAAATAATTATCTCTCAGGTGTGTTGGAACCATTAAGGATTAAATCAAGAGTTTCACCCATTAATGGGTAACTCAAGGGTTAAAGGGGGGTTTAAGAGGGTTTGAGCTACTGTTAGCGCCACCACATAATATCCTCCCATGAGAGGTAATGTGCGGGTGGGACCCACCTACAACCTCCACATGGAGGAATAAACCACCATTCAAATAAAAATAATATAGAAATATTTTTATTTTATTTATTTAGAAACACCAATAATTAACATCCATCCTCAAGAAAATGAAACTATGGTGAAGGTCTCCTTAATAGAATACTGGCAGTGTGAGTTCAATGGTGCACTCAGATTTCAATTGTGAGGACCGGTTCAAAAGATATAAAATCCCGAATGTACGTTTACTGACCATACCTGAAAAAAAGTTTAGAAATTGGTTTCGGGCACAGTGGGCCTCATAATCAGTCGCCGTCAGAAACCGAAGACTTGTAAAATTTCCACCTATTTATGAAAAAAAAATTCATGAAATTTCTAGGTCTTTACATTCTCCCCACCTCAGGGCTTTACATCTGTAACACCCCAAGTTTTATAAACTGGTCCAAGTAAACAATGTTGTGCTCTTTTTTTTTTTGATGTGTCTTGTTTTATTTTATTTTATGGCTTGTGTGAAGATAAAGAATTTGAGTGGAAATCAAACATGAAGAATACGATAAACTGTTATATATTTAAAAGATACATTACAACAAGACCCATATAATTTAAAGTACCCTGCACAAGACCTAACACGGCCACATCAAGACTACAAAGAACCACAACACGGGCAATCGGATAGTCGTCATCTTCATGATCCATCAGTGTGAAAAGTATAACCGCCAGAATCACCGCGCACGCACTCAACACCAGAGGTATGAGGAGAGCCATCCGCCAAGGGTCTGGTGTTTTGAAATTATAAAACATCCTACCCCTTGCTTTTATAATGGACCTCTAAAAGGAATATGACCGTTTTTTTTACCGTTGGGTTCCAAGGGATTAAGTGCTGTTTTTATAAAATGTTGTCCTTATAACGCTTTTATAATATTATGGTATTTCAATTTATTTTATACAAAATATTAGAATTATAAATTCAAGTATTGAAAATAAAATATTATTCTTTCAAATGAATCGACTTTGAACATGATGATATTTATATGATGGAAAACTTGGTATTTTTTTTAAAATGTGTCGAACATCAAGTCTACAGCGGTATCAGCAATAATTGGGAAAAATGTATCTTTTCGGATCTATAAAACTATGTGTTTTGAATTAGAGAAAAAAACTACAGGTCTTTTAAACATAATTTTATAAATAAACAAGTGAAGTAAGTTATAAATTTGATTTTAATGATTATAAGATCATAGTAGTTATAAAAGTGTTGTATTAAAATATATTTTTTTTAAAAAAATAATAGTTATATCAAATAGTATCAATTGTTTGCTTAAACTAAAATGGGATTTTGGATTTGAAAATTATGAGTTTAAAGTACTCATTAAGTTTTATAAAAAATCAAATTATAATTTTCTGGTTATATATGTATTTATATTAAAAAAAATGAACTGGTATAATTTCTAATTTTAGCATTTATTTTATTAACACACTGTTTATACCCAGGGAGGCAGTTGCTGGCCACGCGATGGTCTCCACCGTCCAATCTCACCATGGAAAATCCCGGCCGTTGTTATGTTTTAAAAATCTCTTTATTTTTCGTTCGTCCGATCACGCCGATGTCGAAATCCCAACCATTGTTTTTTTTAAACCGCTATTCGAGTCTTCTCCTACCTCGCGACGGGGACCCACGAACCAGACATGGTTTGCCCGAGACACCTCCCCCCACTGCTCACGTTGACCTCGTGCACCCACCTCCGTAGGCTTGGCCTAACCTTCCCCGGATCGTCTTCCTTTAAGAACTGAGAAACCCCAGTGAAAACGGGACCTCCGGAGCCACCCGCGCCACCGCGACACCAGCCTCGCCGCCGCCTCGTCGTCGCCTCGCCACCACGAACCACCTCTAGTTTCGCACCTCACCCTTGTGCACGACCACACTAGTTCTGGCGCTACACTGCTGGACACCAGGCCGTCGCCTCGCAGCGTCTCCAAGTGGCCGCGACCTCACCGGACCACCACTGGCCACCAAAGCTTCTCCTGGTTCACCGGCCACCCAGCAAGCCTTCCTCCGGCGAGCTCCTCTCTTGAGCTGTAAGGGTGCCACATTTATATTTTTTTTTCACCCATGGTTCTCGGTTCATGTTTTTATATACATGAGTATATATATACGCCTAATAGTTAATGGTATATATATAACTTTAAATATATATATATATTCCATGCAAACCATACAAAAGTATGTTTCTAAGATTTCATTATAATTCAGTATTTTATGATAAGAATTATACCTTTGTAAGGGGTTATTTAAAAACAAGTCCTAACGTGTACAATTTTTTTATGTAAGCCTTATATATATATAAAATTATATAATTTTATTAGTTATGTATTTCAATGAAAATCAGTTTTTATTCTTACTTTGTCTATGAATGATATTGGATGCGAACCGGGTCTTTGTGTTAAGTGAAAACATGTAATAGTTGTAGTTGAGGTTTTATATATTTTCAGTTTCTTGAACACATAAAACCAATAAGGTTTTGTTCCTTTTTTTTAAACTGAATAAGTGATAGATTGTTAGAGGTTTCATATTTCAAGTGAACCATGTTTAATTTATGAGAAAACCTATTTATATACATTGTGTATATATATATCCCTATGTATGTATGTGTTTTTAAGATTAATATCTGAAAACCGTAGTTTCAGGAAATGGTTATTAATATTTTTATGCATGTAGGATTTTAGTACTTGCCTATGCTGTTTTATATTTCTGTGTCTAACGGTACACCAATGAACTTGATTAATGTCGCCCTTGAAATGATTTGTGTTTTTCCAAAAGGATATGCCCTTGCCTGTTTTAAACATGCAATAAAAGGATATGGATTTAAGGGTTATGTTAATATGTAGAAATCCTCTATTATTTTTATACCGAACTCGCTGAAATGATTTTTATTGAGCAGAGTGTAACTGCAAATTCTATGACCAATGAAGAATATTAATTAATGACAGGTATTATTTTTAAAGTGGTTTATTTCCAAGTGTCGGAATTTTAAAGACTGGAAGTGTTTATTATTTTTATACCAAGCATTCCATAGTAATTATTAGCGGATGGAGATTTGTTGCAAGTACTATGACATGTGAAGTACAATAGTTAATTCCAAGTAGTTCTTTTCCATGCACTGGAATTTTAGAAACTCATCATTTAATACCCCTTGGGATCAAGTCTCACACATTCATCATCTTATGTGCTTAAATAATTGTTCTATGCACATAGTATGCTTGCTTAACCGTGCCTGCTTTTATACCATATTTTCAATCGTATCTTCCGTAACATGTATTTGTAAACCAATTATATAATTGTTGCCTTATTCATATTGTTCATGCATTTGACTCAACATGATAATGAACTAAGAACTAAAATTACCCAAAGTGGTATGGGAAACCTTGGGTAATGAGAAATGAAAATGGTATTACCCAAAGTGGTATGGGACACCTTGGGTAATATGAAATGAAAATTAAATATTCAAAGTGGTATGGGACACCTTGAATATCTGACCCTATCAACATGTGAGAAATGTATGGGACTACCCGGAATGGGGTCCGATAAGAAGAAAACCCTCCAGGTTGGGGACTGGTTAATGTAAGCCCTCCGGGTTGGAGACCGGTAAAAGTAATCTCCTCGATGCATCGATAGTTCTCGAGACAGTCAGATTGGGTTTTTACCCTTCGGTCATGGCACAAGGCCTTGACACAGAGACCATGAGTCCTTTAGCATACATTTCTTTGTTTATGACCAACCTAGTGTTTATTCCGATTAGAGGAATAACCTTGGTTATAGAACCTTACCTATGAGTATCAGATAAAAAAAAGAAACACAAGACATATGATATGGCAATGTTGATGCATGACCAATTTCTTTTCCAGAACTTCATTTCAAATGTTGTATTTCAATTATCATGTCATAATGTGCATATTATGTGTAGATGATGCGCTTGTGTGCGACTCTGATGACATTTTCATCTTATTGATCATACCCACTTTTCTTGTTTATGGACACTTTACATCGTGAAGCCCATGCCTTTTTATTATTATGCTTATCTTGTTTGCTAAGTGAGTTACCGCTAAGTGTTTTAGTGCACACGTATGAAGTACTTTAACTTTGATGTATCAACCTTTGTTTAGTCTTGAAGTTTTTCTTTTAAGAAATTTTCTAAGTATGGAAATGTATTTCTCAACGTAGTTTTCAAAAGTTGTATTTAAGTATTTTCAAAAACCCCTTACTGAGTATTTCAATGCTCACCCTATGTTTTATGTTAAATTCTTATAGGTTGATAGATCCTTTCCAAGACTTGGATGTTTGTTCTTAGCTCAGAAATAATGAAGCAAAGCTGTTGTCTCTGATTCTCCAAGATCTAAACCAGAAAGTTCCTCCAGATGGGTTATGATGTCTGAATTATTTGTTTCATTTGTAAAAAATAAATTGCACACCACAACCGAAGCACCGGCACCGGGCTACCGGGGTCGGGGCGTCACATTTGGTATCCGAGGAATGGTTTAGGCAACCTTGGAAAATTAGGACAACACAAAAACATTAATAATGTTTTACTAAGTAGGGTTTGTTCTTAAACTTCTCAGATGGAGAGAGAGCGAACCATGCCTAGACTCTTGACTCTCCCTACAGAAATCATAGAGACTACTGTAGCAAAATCCTGCTCAACCAGTTACCAACCTTTTGTTAACTTACGACTCACGTGCAAAATCCTCTATGAAATATCGAAAAGCTCGAATGTCCTTCGAATCTTTCGAGGGTCAGAAGTTGTGTATAACCTAATGGCTAGTGCGCTGTTTGAGAATTATAAAAAGAAAGGAAATGACTATGAGGGACTCTTCCTGTGTTTCACCATGAATAATAAATGGTTGGCCTTCCCGGCATTTGGGGAAGCTGCAAAGCAGTTGGACTTCCGCGCAGTCTTTATGTACCAAATCATGTGCTTCAGCATGCTTGGGGAGCTCCGTGATTTTGGATCTTTCCTAGAATCCTTCAATTATGAAATGGTTCGAGAGATATTTAGGAACCAAATCCAAGCGGATGTCGCGAAGCTTGATGTCACTCGTTCCCATCTCTGGAAAACTACCTGTATCAAACGGGAGCTTGGCTTCAACCACGTTCCAATTTGCCAAAAATGTATTTGGGAAGAGGAGACCCACAAGCTCTGTTCAGCCCTGGGGATTGAGTTGAATAGTAACTTCTTCCATGGGCCTTGGAGGTAAAGGGACATCACCAAGGGTGTCAGAGAAGCTGTGTGAGTAAGTCAGTGTATGTACGCCGATCGAATTGCGGGGACGCAATTCTTTTAAGAGGGGGATAATGTAACGCCCCAGGTTTTATAAACTGGTCCAAGTAAACAATTTTGTGCTCTTTTTTTGATGTCTCTTATTTTATTTTATTTTATGGTTTGTGTGCAGATAAAGAATTCGAGTGGAAATCAAACATGAACAATACGATAAACTGTTATATATTTAAAAGATACATTACAACAAGACCCATATAATTTAAAGTACCATGCACAAGACCTAACACGGCCACAACAAGACTACAAAGAACCACAACACGGGCAATCAGATAGTCGCCATCTTCAGGATCCATCAGTGTGAAAAGTATAACCTCCAGAATCACCGCGCACGCACTCAACACCATAGGTATGAGGAGAGCCATCCACCAAGGGTCCGGTGTTTTGAAAATATAAAACATCATACCCCCTGCTTTTATAATGGACCTCTAAAAGGAATATGACCGTTTTTTTTACCGTTGGCTTCCAAGGGATTAAGTGCTGTTTTTTATAAAATTTTGTCCTTATAACGCTTTTATAATATTATGGTATTTCAATTTTTTTATACAAAATATTAGAATTATATATTCAAGTATTGAAAATAAAATATTATTCTTTCAAATGAATCTATTTTGATCATGATGATATTTATATGATGGAAAACTTGGTATTTTTTTAAAATGTGTCGAACATCAAGTCTACATCGGTATCAGCAATAATTGGGAAAAATGTATCTTTTCGGATCTCTAAAACTATGTGTTTTGAATTAGAGAAAAAAACTACGGGTCTTTTAAACATAATTTTATAAATAAACAAGTGAAGTAAGTTATAAATTGGATTTTAATGATTATAAGATCATAGTAGTTATAAAAGTGTTGTATTAAAATATATTTTTTTTAATAAAATAATAGTTATATCAAATAGTATCATTTGTTTGCTTAAACTAAAATGGGATTTTGGATTTGAAAATTATGAGTTTAAAGTACTCATTAAGTTTTATATAAAATAAAATTATAATGTTCTGGTTATATATGTTTTTATATTAAAAAAAATTGAACTTGTATAATTTCTAATTTTAGCATTTATTTTATTAACACACTGTTTATACCCGGGGAGGCAGTTGTTGGCCGCGCGATGGTCTCCACCATCCGATCTCACCATGGAAAATCCCGGCCGTTGTTATGTTTTAAAAATATCTTTATTTTTCATTCATCTGATCATGCCGAGGTCGAAATCCCAACCATTGTTTTTTTTAAACCGCTATTCGATTCTTCTCCTACCTCGCGACGGGGACCCGCGAACCAGACATGGTTTTCCTGAGACGCCTCCCCCCACTGCTCACGTTGACCTCGCGCACCCACCTCTGTAGGCTCAGCCTAACCTTCCCCGGATCATCTTCCTTTATGAACTGAGAAACCCCAGTGAAAATGGGACCTCCGGAGCCACCCGCGCCACCGCGACACCAGCCTCGCCGCCGCCTCGCCGTCGCCTCGCCACCACGAACCACCTCCAGTTTCGCACCTCACCACTGTGCACGGCCACACTAGTTCTGGCGCTACACTGCTTGACACCAGGTCGTCGCCTCGCAGCATCTCCAAGTGGCCGCGACCTCACCGGACCACCACCGGCCACCAAAGCTTCTCCTGGTTCACCAGCCACCCAGCAAGCCTCCCTCCGGTGAGCTCCTCTCTTGAGATGTAAGGGTGCCACGTTTATATGTTTTTTTCCACCCATGGTTCTCGGTTAAAGTTTTTATATACATGAGTATATATATATATATATATTCCATGAAAACCATACAAAAGTATGTTTCTAAGATTTCCTTATAATTCAGTATTTTATGATAAGAATTATACCTTTGAAAGGGGTTATTTTAAAACAAGTCCTAACATGTACAATTTTTTTTATGTAATCCTTATATATATATAATTATATAATTTTATTAGTTATGTATTTCAATGAAAATCAGTTTTTTATTCTTACTTTGTCTATGAATGATATTGGATGCGAACCGGGTCTTTGTGTTAAGAGCAAACATGTAATAGTTGTAGTTGAGGTTTTATATATTTACAGTTTCTTGAACACTTAAAACCCATAAGGTTTTGTTCCTTTTTTTTAAACTGAATAAGTGATATATTGTTAGAGGCTTCATATTTCAAGCGAACCATGTTTAATTTATGAGAAAACCTATTTATATACATTGTGTATATATATATCCCTATGTATATATGTGTTTTTAAGATTAATATCTGAAAACCCTAGTTTCAGGAAATGTTTATTAATATTTTTATGCATGTATGATTTTAGTACTTGCCTATGCTGTTTTATATTTCTGTGTCTAAGGGTACACCAATGAACTTGATTAATGTCTCCCTTGAAATGATTTGTGTTTTTCCAAAAGGATATGCCCTTGCCTGTTTTAAACTTGCATTAAAAGGATATGTATTTAAGGGTTATGTTAATATGTAGAAATCCTCTATTATTTTTATACTGAACTCGCTGCAATGATTTTCAGTGAGCAGAGTGTAACTGCAAATTCTATGACCAGTGAAGAATATTAATTAATGACAGGTATTATTTTTAATGTGGTTTATTTCCAAGTGTTGGAATTTTAAAGATTCCAAGTGTTTATTATTTTTATACCAAGCATGCCGCAATAATTATTAGCGGATGGAGATTTGTTGCAAGTACTATGACCTGTGAAGTACAATAGTTAATGCCAAGTAGTTCTTTTCCATGCACTGGAATTTTAGAAACTCATCATTTAATACCCCTTGGGATCAAGTCTCACACATTCATCATCTTATGTGCTTAAATAATTGTTCTATGCACATAGTATGCTTGCTTAACCGTGCCTACTTTTATTCCATATTTTCCATCGTATCTGCCGTAACATGTATTTGTAAACCAATTATATAATTTTTGCCTTATTCATATTGTTCATGCATATGACTCAACAAGATAATGAACTAAGAACTAAAATTACCCAAAGTGGTATGGGACACCTTGGGTGATGAGAAATGAAAATGGTATTACCCAAAGTGGTATGGGACACATGGGTAATATGAAATGAAAATTAAATATTCAAAGTGGTATGGGACACCTTGAATATCTGACCCTATCAACATGTGAGAAATGTATGGGACTACCCGGAATGGGGTCGGTAAAAAGAAAACCCTCCAGGTTGGGGACTGGTTAATGTAAGCCCTCCGGGTTGGAGACCGGTAAAAGTAAGCTCCTCGATGAATCGATAGTTCTCGAGACAGTCAGATTGGGTTTTTACCCTTAGGTCATGGCACAAGGCCTTGACACAGAGACCATGAGTCCTTTAGCATACATTTCTTTGTTTATGACCAACCTAGTGTTTATTCGGATTAGAGAAATAACCTTGGTTATAGAACCTTACCTATGAGTATCAGATAAAAAAAGAAACACAAGACATATGATATGGAAATGTTGATGCATAACCAATTTATTTTCGAGAACTTCATTTCAAATGTTGTATTTCAATTAATATGTCATAATGTGCATATTATGTGTAGATGATGCGCTTGTGCGCGACTCTGATGACATTTTCATCTTATTGATCATACCTACTTTTCTTGTTTATGGACACTTTACTTCGTGCAACCCATGCCTTTTTATTATTATGCTTATCTTGTTTGCTATGTGAGTTACCGCTAAGTGTTTTAGTGCACACGTATGAAGTACTTTAACTCTGATGTATCAACCTTTGTTTAGTCTTGAAGTTTTTCTTTTAAGAAATTTTCTAAGTATGGAAAATTATTTCTCAACGTAGTTTTCAAAAGCATTATTTAAGTATTTTCAAAAACCCCTTACTGAGTATTTCAATGATCACCCTATGTTTTATGTTAAATTCTTACAGGTTGATATAGCCTTTACAAGACTTGGATGATTGTTCTTAGCTCATAAATAAAGAAGCAAAGCTGTTGTCTCTGATTCTCTAGGATCTAAAGCAGAAAGATCCTCCGGATGGGTTAGGATGTGTGAATTATTTGTTTCATTTGTACGAAATAAATTGCACACCATAACCAAAGAACCGGCACCGGGCTACCGGGGTCGGGGCGTCACAACGTCCCCACAAGTTGCGACACAAACTAAGGGATCAAATAGGGGTACGTGGCACACATCAAAGCCTCCCTCTCCCATGTCCTCTCCTGGAGGTTCCTGTGCTGCTAGCAAAAACGCAACAGAGTTATCAACTGTCCATGCAGGACCCGCTCTTGTCGATCCTCAATATCAACTGGAACCTCTGTGAATGTCGGCCCATCATCGATGTCCAGCTCCTTGTGATCTATGTTGTGTGATGGGTCGTGCACATATCTCCTCAGCTGAGATACATGGAAGATGCCGTGCACCTGGTGCAACTGAGGTGGAAGAGCAAGGAGGTAAGCTACCTCACCTACTCTGATGAATACCTAAAAAGGTATGATGAATCACAGAGATAACTTGCCACCTCGTACAAATCTCCACATACCTCCTCAAGGTGATACCCATTGAAAGACGTGGTCACCATCCTCGAACTCCAGTTGTCTCCATCTCCTATCAACATAGGCCTTTTTCATACTCTATGTAGTCTTCATCCGCTCCTGGATGATCTTCACCTTCTCAATCCTAGCCTGAACCATCTCTGGTCCCATAAGTGCTGACTCCCCTGGGTCAGTCCATCATAGAGGCAATCTGCAAGGTCAAAAGTAAAGTTCCTCGAAAGGTTCCATCCCAATGGTGTAGTGGTATCTATTTTTTTACGCAAACTCCACCAAGGGTAAGTGATCCTACCAACTACGACCGATGTAGAGGATGCATGCATGGAGCATATTCTCGAAATTCTGAATGGTTATTTCAGTCTGACCATCCATCTGAGGATGGAAGGTGGTGCTCAAGATAATTTGCGTCCCAAAATCCTCCTACAACCCATTCAATAGCCGAGAAGTGAATCGATCATCTTGATTGGAGATGATCGTCGATTTAAGACCATGAAACCGTACGATATCTTGTACATAGAGGTATCCCAAGCTCTCTACTAAGCCCAAATCTATGATTGGTAGGAAGTGGGCCGACACGGTGAGTAGGTCTATGATCAACCTGATAGATTCATGTCCTCTTGATGTATGTGGAAGTCCCATCACGAAATCCATGTATAACGTATCCCACTTCCACTCTGGGACCTCTAAGGGCTGAACCAAGCCTGATGGAACCTGGTGCTCTGGAATCACTTACTAACAAGTGAGGCATCGTGAGACAAACTCTGCTGCTTCCTTCTTCATACCTGGCCATCAGTGTGGTCATCGAAGGTCCTGATACATCTTCACCACTTTTGTATGTACCACTAAAGATGATGTGTGGAACTCCCCAAACACTTCCTCCTAAAGTGCAACTCATACCACGGTACGTCCTCTGAAGAGAATGTCATGTACCCACCTTCATAAAATTCATCAGGTGCCTGCCCTATGCATATATGAGGACATCGCATTTCACATTCAACATCCCCACATTTTTCATCCCCGAATCGCTGATGATGTGGAGGAGTGACTATGAGAGACTGCAGAAAGGATGCTCTGTCCCTATCCACAAAGGATATCTGCAACGTGACCAACTGCTCTGTCACCTCTCCTAGTAGCTGAATGCATGATCTTCTACTAAGAGAATATTCTACAACGTTCCCCTTACCAGGAGTATAGACTATCTCGAATTCATTGTCCTAGTGGAACTCAATCCAACATCGTTGTACCAGGTTCATGTCCTTCTACGAGAAGATGTAACTGAATCTCTGGTGGTCAGAGTAGACTGTAAAGCGTTCGCCCATCAGATAGTGTCTTCACATCTTCAAGGTCAAGTCCACCGTTGCTAACTCCAGGTCATGGGTAGCGTAGTTATTCTTGTGATGTCTCAACTATCGAGATTCATACACGATAATTTCCCGCTCTTGCATCGGGAAACACCTGATTCTGATCCCTGATGCATCGTGGTAAACTATGTACCCAACACCCTCCTCTGGTAGCCTCAATATGGTCTCACTAGTCAACCTCTTCCTCACCTCCTGAAAGCTCTGTTGGAATCTCTCTGAACACAAGAAGGGTTTCCCCTTCTTCATCAATGCTCTGGAGAAGTCTGGAAAAAATATCTGATAGTACTCAGTCAGTCCCACAAAACTTTGTACCTCTGTCACACTTCTGGGTGGCTCCTAAGAAAGCAGTGCCTCAATCTTTGCTAGATCCACTGCATGTCGAGCCTCCAAGATGACATGTCCCAAAAAGTGAACCTCTCGAATCCAGAACTGGCACTTCGAAACCTTACCATAAAGCTAGTAATCTCAGAGTGTATCCATTACTACCCCCAAATTATAGGCATGCTCCTCCTCATTAGTCGAGTAAATCAATATGTCATCGATGAAGAATATGACAAAAAGATCTATGTAAGGATATAAGATCCTGTTTATGAGACTCATGAACACTTCTGGAGCATTGGTTACGCCCATGGGCATAACCAAGAACTCGTAGTGGCCACACCGACACCTGAAGTCTGTCTTCTGTACACCCTTGTCTCAAACTCTGCGATGTTGATAGGTTGACCTAAGGTATATCTTTGAGAAACATCATGCTCAAATGATCTGATCAAAGAGGTCTTCAATCCTCAGGAGTGGGTACCTCTTCTTCAAGGTCAAAAGATCCAGTCGACAGTAGTCAACACACAGTCGAAAGCTCCCATCTGCCTTCTTAGAGAACAAAATCGGGGATGCCTAGGGTTAAACACTAGGTCAGATAAATCCCTTCCTCTATAAGTTCTCCAGTTGTACCTGCAATGTACAATGCTCGGAGGGAGCCATAAGATATGCTGGAGTAGATATCAGTGTCGTCCCGATGTATAGGTCAATGTAGAAGTCTACCACTCTGCAAGGAGATAGACCTGGAACGTCGTCAGGGAAAACATCCACGTACTGATCCACCACAACAGGAAAACTCGGACTTCGCACATCAACTTCTCTGAGGATGAGATTATCCAACTGATGTGTGATCTACTGCCCCCTCCCCTGTGTAAGTCCATGCAATACAAAGGCTCCCTTCTCGCTGGTGAAGGTGAAGCCGGTCCCATCCATGTAGATACACATCACATTTCACCTAATACAGTCAATCAGAGCATGAACTATGGATAACAAGTCCATACCCACGATGACATCTTAAGACATTGACACCGCTATGAGTGCATCCCAGCTGAAGCTCTTTCCTCCTAGAGTAAGCTCACACTACCGACACCAGTGCGTAATCGTCGACTCTACTCTCATAGGAGTCTCTAGTTTTATGGATCGAGCCAAAGACTCTGTTGGAATATCCAAGATCTGAATGAGGGTAGCTGAAATAAAATAATGACTCAAACATGGGTCTATAAGTACTATATCATGGGCGGAGTAGACACAGATACAACCTAGAATCATCTCAGGTGTGTCGTGGCTGTAGGCCTCGACTGCCTGGGGCTGAACTCGCCCCTCTCTCCCATCTCCATGTGATTGAGGTGGAACTCCTAGTGTATGGATACTTGGGCTGCCACAACAACACCAGCTTCCCTAAACTAATAACCACTTCCAAAACACATAACACTTTTTCCATTAAAAGAATTAGAGTCCATGTTTTGTGGTAGAACTGTCTCCTCTGATACCAATTTGTTACAACCCATCCTTGGGGCTCGTTTCATGACTACCCCAAGCCCTCCATCCATAGGCCAGGTGATGTAGAATAGCACCAAAAGAGAATCCCTGATAAAAAGTGAAGAAATTTCCTTTTAACTTGTAACTCACAGAGTCTGAACATAATAAATACATGCAATAAGAATAAAAATAGAAAAGGAAAGTGTGCTTAAATTATGTAGGCCATAATACAAACCCAAATAAACCAAAAGTACATGTTAAACGGTAAGAAGCTCCTGGATCATCCACCGAGGAATCCTACATGAATGGTAGGTACAATACTCGAACAACGCATCCATGCATACTTTCCATCTAGTCTAGCTCTGAGCCTCCTCCTGTCCATCACCCATAGCCTCGAAAACTGCTGACTATCGTCTGCACAGAACACAACAAGTTATGGGTGAAGCCTGTGCAGGGGTGAGTATAAAAAATACTCAGTAGGGGACCCCGAGACCCCGGAAGTTCTCTGGGAATCCACTAGGGATAAACCACATAAGAAAGATAAAATCACAAAATATCAACCAACCCTACATAGGTATATAAAAATACATATACCTAAGTTACCAATCAATGTCCGACTCCAACTCTCGAGCCCAAGCACAAACCATTCCACAAAAGAAGTAAAGTAAATCACAATAAATATAATGTTTGAAAGACATGAATTATCTCACACAGGTATACATATTTTTAATAGTGATAGATATGATTATATGTAGTCATCTATTCACTTATGTTGTCGGACCCACATTGGATTCAAGAACATCTAAGCTGTCCGACCCACATAGGATCCAGGATCAGCTATTCTGTCAGACCCACACAGGATCCAGGAACAGAAGTCAGAGCTGTCGAAACCACGGAGGATTCCGGTATAGAAGTAATCACTATAGAACCAACAGAGGATTCCAGTACATAATTCATCAATGTCAACCCCATAGAGGATCCTGATACAATATCGTCACTATCAAACCCATAGAGAATCTTGTCACCCCAATAGCAGCCAGCCCTAGGCTTCCCGCACACATCACGCTCGATTCGATGAGGGTCCGCTCCTCGGGCCAAGTGTCAATAAATCAACTATCATGAAGACCTGATTTGATGTATCTTGTAGTTTTGTCTCATCATAAGGAACCCAATGAGACAAATGGTACATCAATAGGACTCCCAGTTTGTGTGTTATTCTCATTTCCATTACAGGGGCCAAGTTGGTTTTTAGGCTCAATCCAACCCAATCGTACGCCAACTGTGTCCAAACCCCAAGTAGAGTATTCCAAAAGAATCATCTCTCTCCGAGAATTCCATCGTCATAGATGGTTCATCGTTTGGACCCCCATAGCCCAAGATGATGGCTAAAAGGTGTAAATGGCCGTAGCAGGTCCAGGTCCGGTCCGACCCAGTCGGACAGGCCCGACCCGACCCAGTCCAATTCATTTTTTGACCTGTACCACGGGTACGGCCCGACCAGAGTGGTTGGCCCAGCCCGAAGGTGCGGCATGGCCTGATGGCAGCCCAGCCCGATGGTGCGGCCCGACCAGAGGGTAGCGCAGCCCATGGCGGCCTGGCCGAGGGCGGCCCGGCCATGGGGTGGCCCGACCGAGGGGCGACCCGGCCGAGGGACGGTCCGGCCGAGGGGCGGACCGGCCATGGAATCCAGGCAGAGGGGTGGCCTGACCGTGGAGCTGGCCGTCTATGACGTCACGATCGAGGGGCGGCCCGGCCGCGGCGGACCGGTTGTGGTGGCCTAGCCGAGAGGTAGCCCGGCCGCGGGGCGGCCCAGCCATGGCGACCCATCTGAGGGGCAGCCCGGACATTGGGAATCCTTGTCGCGGTGCAACGGTGACACACCGTCTTTGTTCGTCGCGGCCCGTAGGGCCCCTTCCGCCTTCCTCCGGTGGTGTACGATGGAATCATGCCTCTTCCATCTTCAATAGCCCTCCTGGTCTCGGTTCTTCTCCGGCATGGTGCATCGGCACCGCGCCCTTCCGGCTCCACCTCTGTCATCAACCAATCAATAACCGATCGGAGGGATGTCGGGCCGTGTTTGTTCAGCCTGTTCCCCCCGCATTAGGTGATATCCTATGGCCATCATTGAACCAAAATATACAATGAGGAACAAGGGTATATTCATACATTAAAATAATAAAATCCCCCAACCTTGTAATTTGTGTTCGTTCAGTGGAGTCGCGGGAAGGTGATGTCATTCTATTGACGTCAGGAAGAGAGGATGTCATCATTGGCGAGATTCTTCATGGGCGGCGTCTTCCCTTTCTTTCCATGGTTGGTAAGAGAGAAGAAGGCGTCGTCGTTCCTCAGTGGAGATGGGAATTCTTCATTTGAGAGGATATCGTTCATCGTTGGATAGGATACTCTCTCTATTTCTCCAAAGCTCCCCAAAGTATTATGTGCCAACCAAAAATAATAGAGGAGGAGTCTATTATTTGTTGTTAGCACAACACACAAGAGTTGTGTTTAATTAAATTAAACAACTCATTAAATTAAATGGGGTGGAAGGATTCAAATGTTTTTAAAAGATAATTAATTAAGGCATTAATTATATCTTAGGTGTGTTGGCACCATTAAGGGGCAAATCAAGAGTTTCCCGCATTAATGGGTAACTCAAGGGTTAAAGAGGGGTTTGAGCTCGTGTGGGCCCCTCCACATAATATCCTCCCATGGGAGGTTATGATCGGGTGGGCCTCACCTCCAACCTCCCCATGGAGGATTAAACCACCATTCAAATAAAAATATGCTAGACATGTTTTTTTAATTCATTTAGAAACCCCAAAAATTAACTTCCAACCTCGATATAACTTAAGTGCGGTGAAGTTCTCCTGAAGTGAATATCGGCGCTGCGAGTTCAACGGTGCCCTCCTATTTTAATTCTGATCACCAGTTCAAAAGATATAAAATCATGCATGTATGGTTACTAAACGTACCCGAACAAAACATCAGAAATTGATTTCGGGCACACCGGGCCTTGGAATCAGGCGCCATCAAAAATTGTGGACTCGTAAAATTCGCAAGTATTTAAGAAAAAAAATTTCACAGAATATCAGGGTCTTTTCATTTAATAACATATTTTGAATATCATTAATTAATTTTCACATTCTAATGTCAAATGGTTTTTAGGACACACCAAACTATTTCGGAAATCATTAATCAAAATCTCAAATATATCAATATAAATAGATTACAAATAATATTTAAAATAAATATGAATTATGGAATTTGAATAAGAAAGGTTTATTTATAAAATCACCTACCATAAATATATTACTATATAACCGTAATGTTTGATCCAAATGAATAAAATGGTGGAATTATACACCTGGAGATCAATGGAAACAATTAAAATAAATGTTATGTGTTCACCTAGAAGTTGGACTAACTAAACTCTACTATATAGGATAAAAATGAATAATACTAGGATGGTATATTTTTAGAAATTAACATATGATTTCGATTTCATGATAGAAAAATTCATGAATTAAAATATTATTTCATATATTATTTTAAAAGAAATCATAAATGTAGAAGTATTAAATTCATTAAAAATAAGAATTACTACATTTTATGTGTTAAAAAATATAATTATAATGTCATCATTACTTTGGATTAACTAAAATTAAATTATTGTATTTCTGATATAATAATTGAAATAGATCTTAAATAATATATTTTTAATTATAAGTACAATATGTTAGGCTAACATGGTTTACCATTACGCGACAATTGGCTAATATATAAGGTTATGTGGTTTTATCAGTACCATATTCCTAACCCATACTACCCTTAAATAGATCATGTATTAACCTTACATGTCCTTTGGAAAATGGGGTTTACAATTTTGAGACCATTAAACACATGCTTCCATTATGTAGTGGACATTACCAATACACAATACCCTTATAGAACATCCAAGAACATACTTATCAAGGGTTTATTCATACCCAAGTCCCTTATAAGGGGTTTTAAGCATACAAAACGCCCTTACACAATAGAAAAACCCTTACAAAATTCCAGTTTACCCTTACATAAGTCATCATACCCTTATGATGAATATGATATTTCACCCTTACCCTTACACAATATCCTTTTACTCATACACTACCCCTTAAAATTCATGGTTACTATTACATAAAACCACCCACATTTTTTATAGATTCCATATCCATACACATACAACATTCCCTACGTATGGGTAAATATTAACATAAAAATATTTTGTTAAACAAGTATATACTAATACCAATTAACATTTAAAGATAATGGAATGTCCTCAACACCTAAAAAATACAAACCCAAAATATCTTCACTCAGAGAAATTAGTATTCTATAAAAACATAATTCAATAAAATAAAAAATTATATTAATAATATTTTTATTTTGATGCAAACTAAAACATGAAAAAAAAAATTATATATGTATAGTGTCTTCAACATTATTAGTTCCTTCCTGAGTAACATAAAATATTTTCTCAATTTTATTACTAAATTTTCATATAGGAACTTGATTAAATTAATTTATATATATAACACAAAAAATATCATTACTTTTTTTCAATCATGTTAAAAAAATTCAATACCTTCGAGATTCCATATATACACTAACTCATTAGTATGTGTGTTTTCATGAATAAAAATTATACAATGAATATATCCAATGCTTCTAAGAAACGTAGACATGAATTATTTCCAATGAAAATAGTTAGATCGATAAAAGAATGGGACTCAACCCATTGTGTCCAATTTTGGAGGGGCATTAGTGCTGGAACATGAAACAATTTTGAAAATAGTGTCAAACTAAATTGATTAAGATTTTGGAATCACATTTTGAAAACATGTCCGCCAAAAAAATTAAAATTTTTAATGAAAATATATAAAATATTTCTTCTATGATAACAATTTTTAGTTGGGGTAAAATATATTAAGAGAATTTTAATGTAATTTAAATTTATATAATTAAAGTGATATGATGAAAATATTAAATAATAAAACAATTCAAAAATGAATTGAAATTATATTTTGAAAATGAAAACAATGGACATTATAGAAAAACTAATCTAATATGTTGAGATATTTATGTTAATTGATTATTTTTTTGATAAATAAATTATATATTAATTAAATTTATAAAACTGGTAAATAAAAAAATATTCTAAATCTATATAAAGAAATTAATTTTTATGTAGTTTTGGAAATAAATAGATAATGAGCCCCAACCCCCCCCCCCCCAACCCACCTCATTGAATGGATGAGTTTAAACACATATATAGACCTAGAATGTTGTGTTAGAAAAAAAAGAAAATACCCTTATTTTTTGGGACTACTAGGAAACATTGAATGATAACATGGTTTTAGAGGATTTATGTGAACTGGAAGACAAATAACTATGTTTTAGTGGTTTTCTAAGAACCCAAATAGAGAGAAACATGGATATTTAGAAAATTATTTAAATGGATATAAATTATCATGAAATATAGAGATTTATAATATTTGGTAATTATTGGATGAGCATGAAATATATGTAGATCAATGAATTAGAATAATTAATTACAATGTGATCTCATGATTAATCACAGAAGTAGTCAATTCTCATTGACTTTTTCAATGTTTCAATGTTGTTCATAATTATTTGATGATATTTATTTAAAATAATCTTATGAGTGGTATTAATATCCATAGTGGGGTACATGGTATGATTTAGATGTGTTATTGGTCATGGGATCCATTTAATACCATCGTTACTGTGTGACCTGACATGGTGAGGAAACACTATTTCTTATTTGTTTGATGTCTCTAACCAACCAATGAAAATGAATAAAACATCCTCACTAATATAGTCTTCACTGGGTAGTCTTTGGATACCTATGATTTTCTAATGGTATAGGTGGATATCTTTTTGATATTTACAGTACCACTGGCTGGCTAGTGACATTTCCTTGGGTTTCCAGCTGATTTCCAATAGGTAGGATTCTCTGAACGAATAAACCAGCAAGTGGGACACATTCCACTAGGTTGAAAGTGGTAAAAATTATGTAAAATTATTCCTTGGTCTTATTTATCATCATTGATAAAATTTTTGGCCCATTTTTAACATAACATCAAGATCAAAATATTTAATAAAACACATTAAATTAAATATTTCATGATACAAAAGTGTGTTTGTGATTATTAAAACACATCTAATAGAGTGTTGTAAAACAAATATTTCATCTTTTTATTACAATAATATCAGGAAATTGTATTCCATGGACCATTATCATTTAATATACTAGAATAAATTAATGGTTGATATTGTGTTTCTTTTCTCACAAAAAAATATTGGAATCAAACTACTAATATTTAAATAAATATGGAATAAAGATCATGTTTATGTCATATATTATGGTAATAATATTCTTCACTAAAAATAGAATAGAAGATGGATTCCAAAAGAATACATGAATGTTACAAAAGATGATTTTAGTACAATTCTCTCATCTTCCCATCTTTTAATATAAAATTTTGAAGCATAGTTGAACTTGATCATTATTTTACTTCTTTTGAATAAAGGTTATTGGTTGGCTTTCTCAATTTCTTTATCTTGATTAGAATCCATTATTACCAAGTCTAGATACTCCCCCAAAATTGTTCTTTTTAATAATCAACTCATATGGTATTTATTTATATTACAAAACTAGAATATCTTAGATGAAGTTCGACTTCATAGAATGAACTTGAGAATGTACATTCATATATCTTCATCTTTCCTTTTTCAACATGTAGATTATTTTTAGTATACACATAGTCAATAATCCACTACAAATATCATTATTACTCTACGTATATATATTAATAGAATTTTTTGATTATAGATATTTTAATTTTCACTATTCTCATTATCTATGTATATATAATATAATACTTCTAAAACTATAAATATTTGATCTTACATTCATTCAAAATCCACATGTAAATCTAGAAAAATAATTGGTTAGTTCCTTCCTCATGATATTTGGAAAAATCATGGTTCTATCTATATTAATTTTTTATATAAAATATTAACATAAAAATTTATTATTCCACATATGCATGTGTGAAATTAAATAAATCAATGAGTTATATAATGTTGTGTTCATACAACGTATCGTTTTTATATATGAATATAACCATGGATTCAAATAAAGAATGTTAAAATGTTTCACATGGTTTTTAATAACATATTATTTGATTTATTAGTAATAATTTTCATTGATAAGAAACTCACATTATTTCATCACTCTATATGGATTGTTTATAAGTATATTCTTATTTTTATGTTATCAGGAATTTCTCTATGTTTTATTCTCATATTCTTTACAATGGTCTCTTCTAAGCCACTTTTACTATTTGAAACCAGTATATCATCTATATAAATTCTCCACTATTTATCTATGCTAATAATTTAACATTTCTTATTAACATTTTTATGTTTCACCCTTGATCACATAACATTTTATTCATTATATTTAAATCGCATTATTCTGAATCCTTCATATTAGAGAAACTCATATTTTTTCATTGGACATCCATAAATTTAACATGACTAAAAATTATATTGAACCAAGAAGTCCAAAAAACCATCATCCCTTTTCCATATTTTTGAAGATGGTATTTTTATATGACTTCTAAAATTTGAAAAAAATTATAAATTTGCAAGAAATCATATGATTTTATAAAATTCATTCAGTTCTCTGGGAAATCATATAAAATGTATTGTAGTCATATAAAACACATGAATTCATTTGGAATATAGGATTAGACGAAAAAAATCCATTTCAAATTTCTTGGGAGTCATGCAGCTTCATTCATTATAATATTTTTTCTTTAGTTAAAAGTCGCATGAACACTCATTGGTGTATTCTCCCAATGAAAGACATATGATCCAAAATTAAAAATAAATAAGCTTATCAGAAGTCCTTAGAAACACATGGTATCATTGATAGATTTTAATTCTCAGCTTGAGGTCAAATTATAATAAAAATTTCTCACAATATTTAAGTCATACAATCATGGATTTCACTATTTTATTAAATATAGAAAAGGAATTCTGGTCATATTAATATTTCCCAATAAATTATTAAAAATAATTCATATCCTTCTAAAACTCCAAATAACTTAACCAAAGGTATGTTAAAGATAATTTAACTATACATACTGATCTAATAAAAAGGATATATTCCCCAATTTCACTGATAGTTTCCTTATCAAGCATGAAATCCAAATCAAAAATTCATCACATTCTATAGCTTCCAACTTATACAAACTATTAATTAAATAACCTAAAAATAGTCATTATTATTTATTAACATGATATATATTTTATTAATATTCCCACATAATATTATTTACAATGATATAAAATTAATCATTTTGAATACTCCATGGTATTCAATCTCAACTTTTACTCATATCTACATTAGTTAGATCTGTAAATGGAATTCCATGAATAAACATCATATAACATCAAACGATATTATAAATGATGATAAATAATCAATCATAACCATGTTATAATTAACTCACACCAATATCCATCCTTTCAATTAGTTGACTATGTTTCTTTTAGTTTC
The DNA here is from genome assembly GCA_963277665.1 of Viscum album. NCBI lineage: Eukaryota > Viridiplantae > Streptophyta > Magnoliopsida > Santalales > Viscaceae > Viscum > Viscum album. The sequence goes on along the minus strand of OY728151.1, from coordinate 1,161,577,583 downwards.
CTAGGATAACCTCCTCATTATTTATCTTTAACATATTAAGTGGTGGAATCATGAATCATTTACAAGATTCAAATAATATTTCCTTACTTTACCCATTCAATAAAAATTGAAATAATTCTTGTAAAATGATTTATTATTCTCTCTATTGTACTAGGGGACATAAAACTACATCTGTTAACATGATCATGTATATTTTTCCCGTAATGACCTCAAAAACAATACTCAAAAAATGTAAACATCGATATCCCCATTTTTTTCAATCAATGCCAAATATCATTATCTTCTCTCTCAAACTTATTGAAAATAAATTCAAAGCATATGATAATGGATGGAATCACTTCATTATTCAAAAAGGATCCCTACTAATTTCCACTAAATTCTACATAATCCAATCATTGTGTATAATATGTAAGTGTTTGATCTAGATACCAGTTACTTCTATTGATCATTAAAATTTGGTAAAAATCCACCCTATTTGTAAATTATCCTCATCTATGAGTGATTAAAATTTGAAAATTTATATATAATTAATTAATATCAATTTCATTAAAATAATTCTACTTCAAAATATAGCATTCATATTAACACATATATCAAAATGATCAATAAAATGTAACATGTTTTGATTTTTTAACCATCCTAGAAACCCTCTAATTTTCTTGAACTTATAATTATTGATTATAATCAATTTATACCACTGATGTTAAAAACAATCATTCAAAATTGGTAAGATATCATAAACATACAAATTACATAAAATAATTTTTTATGCACATTATTGAAATTTCATTTTTGTCAAAATAAATAGTTCTAGAAGATTTTCACGATACACCCCCAACCCATCAATGGATGATCTCTTGATTTACGTCTTTAGGTTATATATTTTCTCTCTATCGATATTGGAACACCATTTGATTAATCATACAAATAAGGATTTATTTTCATATGACAAATTATTAATTATTATAACTTCTCTTCATTAGTTCTCCATTTCATAAATCTAATAACATTCAGTTATTTTTATTTATGTACTATATTGTTTAAAATATCTTTATAATAGAGTTAAAAAAATATTCTTATCTTTACAGAGAGTTACAACTAAGATAATTTCATCAAAAAGATGAAATTATTTTATTTTCATATTCATGACATGATGAAATCTTTATGTAGGAATTTTTGGAACTTCAAGTAATATTTACTAGAATAAATAAATTTCTTCTCTCATTATTTGACATATTACATTAAATATAATCCAATAAAGAAAAATTCATCATTTTTTGTAGCTGTTGTGTTTTTCAAAATTTCTTCTAAGGAGAGTATGATTATTAATAAAACATTTTAATTATGTACATCCTACTTAAACCTCCCACATTGATATTTATGATATCCCTTGTTATAATCCATTGAAAACAACTCTTGAAATTTAATATCTTCTTCATGTCAAATTTTTTATTTCCTTTCGACATTTCCTTCTCTTCTACTTCCAATTTTATTTCCTTTCCAAAATCAAAAAACCTGGTTTCCAAACACACAGTAAAAATGTGGAAAACCATTGTTGAATTCAATATAAGGTTTCATAGGTGTTATCATCAGTATTTCAGTCTAATAATGTTTTGATATCATTGATTATTTGTACATAGTATATATCTTTCCTAGAAGAAGTTTTTTCTTGAAATGTCTTATTTTGTTTATGGTATGTTCTTTTTTTCCACAAAAGAATCATTTTTCACTTCTTGTTGTGTAATTAATCATATAATTTTCTGGATTGGTTTGATCAGACTTATTCATTTGCTTATTTCTAAAGTATGACTCCCTTTTATTTAATCTTACCTTATTGGGATAATGTTACTCAAAATGTTCCACTATACTATATAAAAAGGATTTAAACCCTTAATTCATAAACATATATATTATTTATCACTATTTTGCTTTTATAAATGTTTATACTAATTTCCCAATGATTTATTTATCATGTGAACACAACTATTAGAAGAATCATATTTGTTTCCAAGAATTTAACATACATCTGAGGTTGAAATTTTTTTATTCATATTATTTGGATAATACTCCTTCATGGAATTTTTTTCACTCAAAATGATTTCACCTTTTTTATTGGAATTGATGGATTTTTGAGAAAAATAAAATTCATATTTTCAAATAATGTTATAATATATATAATTTTAAAAAACATTGGTTTGATTCTTTGAATAATAGAGTTCATAGTTTTTTAGATTTAGTTCCTTGTAGTTTTTTTAATTCTCATCAATTAGTTGTGCATTATTTTTTGTAACAACTCTTTATATCTATTTTTTATTCAGTATAGATTCAATTATGGGAATATCTCTAATTTTTCACATTCACAATTTTATATATTTCATATTCATATTGGTACTATCATAAAAACCCAAATTAACATAGTTAGAGTCTTATGATGAGAATAGACCCTTCTCGTTTACTAATGCATTAGAATAATTCCATCTTATTATTTTTTCCCTTTTTATGATAGTTTATCAGAATAAGATTCCACAGATCAGTTTTTTGGTGGTGATGTTCTCTTCATCATGTTAGGAAGACATAGATTGATTTTTTTCCATATTCTTTAATTAATCTTCTTGATCGATGAAATAAATATTGATAATTTATTTCTCATTCCCCTATATATACATATTTTTATTAAAATATTTCATGATTATTTTCATATGATCACCATGAAGGTTTTTATTATATTATAAGTTATTTCCATAATAATTATTGATGTTGGATCTAATCACCAGTTGTGCGTCTATGAACACAATTTCTTTTTCTCATGTATCTACCTTTTCCCCAATCACATTCATGTCTTCTTCATTACAATAAATTTTAATCGGCCATTGATTTTAAAAACAAGAGTATCCTTCTTCAACTGCATCCTTCATAGAAATTTATACTCTTACATGTTCAGATGTTGTTTTATGAATCAATATGCATTATTGTAAATACTTATATTTTTTATTCATCATCATGTTCAGTGATATCCTATTGCATTATTTTGATATATCTATAAATAAAAACGATTATATATTTATGGTATGAATTAAATAGTCCCATGAATATTTACATTCCTCATCATATGATTCTAGAAATATGTCATCGTTATCGTGTTTACCTTGGTCTATAGTAAGATAGTTTGGGAATAAAAAATTTGTTACCACCACTTCATATATAGATGAATCACTACATGGTTAAGAACAATTATTTATTTCATTGGTAGATAATTCCACTACCATATATTCTTCTTTCATGCATGATTTTTATATTTCTGGATTTTGATAGGGGGAAATTTATTTTCAACCTCTTTCCATGGGAGGGATGTATTCTCATCATAAGATTCGTGAGAATAAATATAACTAATAACAATATTTTTTTAATGGTTATTTTGTTACTATCAATTGTTAGACATTATTTTTTCCTTAATTATTTGATAATTACTTTATCAATTTATTTATTTATTTTTTCATCATATTATTCTGTGTCTATTCTTATATTTCATTTATGGTTTCATTAACATGACATTAAATGAATGATTGAAATATACATTTTATATAACAATTGAAAGTAGAATCATAATTATAATTACTAAGTCAAATTTTATTTTTTAATACTGGGTTGGCCACAATCTAATTCTAATTTTTTAAATTATATATTAATGTTACCCAAACTAAGAGGGGTGAATCCATGTCTATTTACTTAATTTCCAATTTTACTTGAATCCCATTATAACCTCTAAACTAATTTAGTGTGTGGATCTATATTTTTATTTCCCTCATTTTATTATTATGATGATATAGAAAAATCTAGTAATGTTTGCCTCCTTTTTATGATGACTAATTCCATGATGTATATTGGTTATTATCCCATGTACACAACATTATAATTATTATAAAAATAAGATCAGTAAATGATATAGCCATTAACAACTTATCCTAACATTGACTATTATCAATGAATGAAAGGGATTGTTATTCTACAATTTAAAAGAAACCAAATATTGTTTTTTCATTGTGAAGTCAATTTGTAATGATTCTATTATGTCCCCCTATATAGAATTAATGACCTTCTTCATAAATAATAAAAATCATCCCAAAATCCTTATGAATTATCAAACATCTATAGTATATGGGTTTATTCTTGTTATCTAAACATTTAATTATAGTATGTAATCATCGAAAGTAACTCTAAGAACACATTTTATCTAACTACTATAGCAATAATGGTATAGTATGATATTATAATTTTCATTATATAGAATGGAATTAATTTCTATCCTGATGAAATACTCATATATTTATTTTTTCTTTGCCTTATTCAATGCACTGTAAATGTATTATTATTATTGTAGCCTCAGATCATGTATCACCTATATATAATGAATTTTTGAATTAAACATTATATCTATTATTATTTATTTGTTTGAAATATAGAGTACTGTCCATATAGACAATAATTAAAATCTTCTACTATTTCTATATTATTCTCTAAACTTATTTACACATGAAAAATTGAATATTGATTTTCAAATTTTAATTATTCATGTAATTAATTTTACTAAAATCATATTTTAGTACATGAAATCAATGACAATTCAAATTCAAAAAATATAGTAATTGTTTCCCAAAAGATAATCATGTAAGTATAATAGAATCATTTAATATTTCCTTCCTCATAGTATTTTTAAATATCATGATGATTTCTATGTTTATATTTTTTACTAAATGCATACATTAAAATTATTCATTCCATGTATGCATGTGTAACCTAAAGCAACATAATGAATCCTAAGTTGTAGAGTTCCTCTAATAATCCATTTTTAATAAGTGAAAAAAACAATTGTTCCTACTATACAGTGATTATATATTTGTAAATTATTTTCATATATGATGAATCATATGAGTCTCAACATTGTTTATTTGGAATTAACTCATACGAAACACTCACATACTATTGAATGATCATAATTTTGTTCCCCTTTGTAATCTTTACTAATTTATTAGTGACATGCAATTATCTTCAGATGTGTGGTTTCCAGTTATGATAATATACTTTATTCATATGATATATCACCCATCTCCATTTTATACCATCTTATATATCTTATAATGATTCATTGATAATTTTAATCAGGATGATTTCACCTTGACCACACAAATTTTATATCTTGATATTCTAATATAATTTCTCAGAATCATTGGTAAACATAAAAAAATCAATAAGTATAAAAGTCATATAAAATCTTTATTTCATATGAAATCATGAAGTCTTTTCTAAATTTCAATAAACTATAATTTTATTTTAAATTCTATTCCATACAAAAATCATTGAAGTCATTCAAATTTGCTAAAGAAAAAGGACACTAGTAAATTCTCGCATAGGGTGGGGAACTCATAGAAAATAAAATAGTCATATGAAACTCATAAATTCAATAATAATCATGTTTAATTCATTAAAAATCTATTTCATATTACAATTATGTAAAAAAATAATTCCTGCAATCCATATAGTGATTAATTTAAAAACATATACTATATTGATTTCATATGATGAAGTTATATTAAATATATGGTTACTTCATGATATTACCTTTTAAATATCGAGATCAATTTCATAAAAATACTCAATTACATATGATTATGCCGATATCATATGATGAGAATCCAAGTCATAAAAATGGAGACTTTTACATTTTTCTAGTTCAAATTAAAAACATTATTATTTATTTTAATGATTCATATTCATCTTCAAACCCACTGAATTCATTAAAAAATACACAAAATATAGACCAAGTTATCATCACACATATTTAATCATACATCAAGATAAAAAAAACAAATTATTTATTATATACAATCATTAAAAGTTGTACTTGCAAGTATGATAACTATTTCAAAATTATCCCAAATATTAAATATTCCAAATTCTATAAACTATTATGGAATGAACCTCCACTGCATCAATTCTAGTCTTCAACATGAATAATATTATATTCATTATAATATTTAAATATATATATTGATATAAAATTCATCGTTATTACTACTCTATTGAATATTTTATGTGATTTTAGTCATACATACTTGAACCAAATCTATATATGGAATACCAAGAAGTGGAATCATTAAATATCAAATGATTTTTTTTAGAATTTGATTGATCATCTACTATATAAAATGGATTTTAAATCTCTCAAATATAATAATAATTTCTATCATGTGAATGGTATTGGTTGATTGAAATGGAAGAATACCCATATCATTTTTCCCATATCTGTAGTGGAAGAAGCTTGCATCACGTCCAATATTCATGGAATATGTCCAATATTCATTCAATCAAGATGAAGTGAAACCTTTCATGAGACTACTATGATTCTTCTCACCATTATTCTTGGGGACTTAAAACAACATTCAATAATAACATCATGTATATTTATTAATTATTCAAAACATATAAAAAATAATTATTTATGATTATCAGTATATAATATAAATCAATACATAAAAATATTATTATTGTGTATCTATTTACATGAAAACATTTATACACATTTAATTGAATCATATATATAAGGTACATGAATAAATTTTATGTAAATTATTTGAATTGTAAGACACTTTTAAACTTCACAAGAGTAAACATAGTGTGCCAAACAACTAAACCTCATTTTCCTAGCATGGATTAAGCCTCTAGGATAGTGAGATGTTCAACCCAAATTTCCTCTACCCAAGGACACATTAATTATAATAGACATAAATTTAATCATAATTCAAACATAGAATATGTATAAACTATAGTCACCATTTAAATTCAATCTCATAACACAATACAATCCAAATTCAAGGTAGTGGAATTCTAAATAAATTATCATACCAAGAATTAAACATCATATATAAATGTATGAAATTTTATAGAATTATTTTAAATATATAAAATAGATAACATATATAATCATAATTGAAAAAATTAAATATATAAGAAAAAAATATTTACTAAATTATATAAATTTAAAATTTATATATTTAATATTACAAATATCGATATAAAAAGATTATTTCATGATTTTTCACACATAAATGATATATAAAAATTGAAAAAATATATATAATATATTAGGATTAATGGACACATGAATAAAACAGATTAAAAATATAAAAATCATCATCATTTATATCTACACATAGTGGTCCAAAAGTCCATAGATCTTCTCAAAATGCAAAGGATAACTAAGGAAAAAATGCATACAAGAAATTGTGAGCTAAAAATCATTATAAGGGTTAAAACATGGAAGTGAATAATATTATAATATTCATGTGTTAAAAATCTCATCACAAATAAAACTATAAAAATCCTTAAAACAATGCATATGGAAGAGAAATAATATTATCATGGGATCCTAAGCATGTTGAAAAATCCTAATGATTTTCATTATAGGCATATTTCAAGGATAATTACAAAGTCAATATAAAATAGCCTACACGTCTATATAATAATGGTATATTCTATCCATCTTCCAGTATAACATAGTGTTCTTAGGCTATGTGTTAGTTCACTATACATAGTATTCTTAGGCACAATACACATGCGGCACACAAGGAATCTCATGAGAAGTTAGAATTAACTAATGAATTGGTGGGATATATCAAACCCAAAAATATAAAATTAAGATAAAATCAATCATATTATGTATAATAATATGTGTTACAAAAAATAAAAATATAAATGATACATAAATTATAATCTTGATAAAATCCTTAAAGAGAATGTGGGTTTCACAGTATTGTATTAAGGTATAACTGAAGACCATATCATATGGACTCCATAGAGTTGATAGAAGAAATTTATTTTGGATATTAATTTTTTACTAAAATGAATCATATTTTTTAGTATAGTTATTCATTTTATAATATAATTATTAAATATAAAAATAAAAAATAACCTCTTAGCTGTGGTATTTGGAAATTATTGGAAGAACTTGTAAAGAACAAAAAATGACAATAAAATCTTTTATAGCCAAAATTGAACTAGAAAAGTTTTTAATGAAATAAGTGATGTTTTTAGAAAATATTTTAAGGCTTAATCATTTTTCAGTGAAGATACTTTTCATGATTGACTACAATGGGATGCTCCTTTGAAAATAAGGTCCAGTTAAATAAAAAAACATCGATGTGAATAATAAAATGTACATTCTCCAAGAAATAAATGTAAATTAAAAATGGTATATTTTTATAGTAAACCCCACCCCACCCCCATACACACACACACAGATATATATATATACAATATTTATGAAATAATTCATAACAAATAATGGAAATTGGGGAAATAGAAGGATAACATGTATGTGAGATGTAATAATGATGATTTAGAGAATCCCATTGAACATGTCTGAATGTGCTATACACTTGCACTTAACATCATGTATAATTGAATTATGTTTAGTTAATATACACACAAAAACATCATTCCCCTATATTAAATTAAATATGGTCTATATAATATCTTTTAGTACTTATTTTTCTATAGTATGTTCTTATTTGAGTTACATAAGGTTATTTGATTAATTTATTTATACCATTTTAAAATGGTAGACCTAAGTTATATATATTTCAAAATAACCACCTGATATAATGCATTTTATAGGTTGTATGTACATTATTGATATATTAGTAAAATAGGTAAACATATTATATTATTATCTCACGGTGATCAAATTTATGAAAGATGTTTTGACTAGCCTAATTAAGGGAGTTAAAAATACTATAATTGTTTATTATTAATTACTTATATATTGTAATATATTATTAATAAATTGAATAAATAGTTTTAAAAAACGTTTTTACATACTAAAAAATACTTTAGCATTACCTTGTTTTTTCAAGGAAAACAAAACATGTCATTTATAGAGTTGGTGATCTATACACAGAGATAATAAAGTTTTCATTTTTCTCAAGGATTTTGGTGGAATGTATAAAATTGATACTCCCTTAGTATAATAAAATATAATAATGTTAAAATATATCTATTATAATTCCATGGTTGATATTGGAGACTTTATGGGAGATGTAGAAAAAAATTAGAAAATTTGGGTTGAGAGTATTACATGTCCCTCGGAGGTTCTCACTGGGTTAATTACTAAAACTACATAGATTAAAATTATTGTAACAAAAAGGATTAAATGGAATTATTTGGGTGACATACAAAAAATATAGTAGTTTTGGGTGAGAACCAAATCATTGGAATGGATCTATAAATCGGTAGGTGGTGGTATTCTTTTATATTTGAAGAAAATGGCAGTTTTCTAAAAAAAATATATCTCTATGATATAACTCATTTATTCAATGAGAAGGGAAAACATGTTGAAAATAATTGTTTGATAATATTAATTAATAAAATAATTCTTTTTTCATTCAATAATAAATGTGTTTTAAACATGTTATTTCCTCATTCACAAGGTCTAAAGCCTTTTAAAAGAAATTTAGTTTGAACGATGAAACTCCACCAACACCATTGGAATGTAATTTTAGTGGCCACAAATAAAATTGAACATCATTAATAATTATTAAATGAAAATTTTAAATATTATAAAAATTACTAAACAATTTTTAAATTATTTAGAGAAATTAATTTTAGTAATAGTTCTCATGACGCGTAAAACCCATTTCATTGAAAACAAATGTCCTCTTATAATTAAAATATAAGTGTAGGATGAGATTATATCATTTTATATTCAAAAAATAAATTGTTTGAATATGAAATAATATTATTTATGTAATATTCATATTTTATTAAAACTATATTTTTTAAAAAATAATTTATAATTAAATTAAATGAACCAAAACAATTTTTGAGAATTAAAATATATTTTTTATTTCATTTGAATAAATATATTGTTATTATATTTTAAATTTTTCTTTGAAATGAATAATATTATTCCTAAAATTAATATTTTATAAATTAAAAGCATCAATAAGACCATAATTCTTGTTTATATTTTGATAAATTAATATATTTCATCATATAGGAAAACCTGTATTTTTTATTATCATTCCAAAAATAATAATTTTAGAAAAATAATAAAATTATTCCTAGTTTCATTTTAAAATGATGAAATGAAAAATAAAATACTATCTATTATATTTATCTTATATATGTGATAAAAATTAACATTGAAATTGTAGTTTATAATGTATTAAATTAAATTTTTATGAAAAAGTTAATTAACGATATACATTTTCACATAGGGGTTTGAAAATTTATTAAAAAATAAAATTATAAATTCACTTTTGAAATAAATATTTTTTATAATAAAATTTTTTGATGAATTTACAATTCACATTTAGATACAAGTGATGTCATAGTAGTATTGTTATTTATAAAAATTGTATATTCACTATTTACCTAACAACCATCCTTATTTGAAAAAAAAATATTTAATGATTCAATTATATATCAAAAAATGACATTATATTTTCAAATTCCATTTCAATATATTAAAATAATAAATTTTAAATAAGGTCAGATAATAAAATGATAAACTGTTTTATTATATTTTTTTAAATTACTAGTTGTTCTAATTCTTAATTAATATAAGACACTACTAAAGTTTCAATTAATCCATAAATAATTATATATATTTTTAAATTATAATTTAAAAAATTATAAACTCTGTTTCATTTAAATATTTTTAGCAGATAAAGAATAAAAATTCATTTATATAATAATGAAATAAATTAATTCATCTAAAATTACCAATATCAATATATTTTATAATTAGGTTCATCATATTTATACAAAAACATTTAGTGGCACGGTTTGAATATTCTAAACAGTCTATGGTTCTTTATTTTGGGGTTTTGTGAGGAGAATGTTGTAGAACATATTTTACATAATTAGAGGAAAACATATATTAAATTATTGGGCCATTAAATTCTCCACCATTAAATAAATTTTTCCCACTCCATTTTAAAACTCAAATAAAAATAAAAATTCACATAAAGAGCCACTAGTTAATCATCCACTCATAGTTATTCATGGATCAACTTTGGATATGACATGATATTTAACTAAAAGAAATTCTATATGATCCCTTTTTAAGAAAGATATTTTCCAATCTAAATTGAAAACAAATAAGTAAATAAGGGATAATATAAAAAGTAAAAAAGTTCATAAACGTTGAATATAATTTTTATATCATTAATATAGGAATTTTACCGACAACGTTTTTATTAAATATCAATACCAAATATGTTAAATCACATATTCAATAAGACATATTCAAATATAGTGTCAAAACTCACAGTCTACAACAATATTATCCCTTGCATCATATTTTCCTAATTCCTATAATATTAGTGTTGATTAGTGTCAGTTATTTACTTTAAGACAGGTATTAGTGAATTATGTTTCATAGTGATCAAATTACTCATATCTAAACCATCAAATCATTTGTCCATCCTCTAGGAAAATATTATCCTCTCTCATTGTATCCTTCTTCTCCCCTTCATATCGTACTTCTTGATTCCCTCTATATGATAACTAAAGTGTCTTCCATTCCCTAAAAGGAAGTTCCCTTGTTGTTTCTTTCCACATTATTAATATATAATATGTTTAATATTCATTCCCAAATAATATTTATCTATATAGTTCCCATGATCCTCAATTGTTATCATCTTTAGTGGTTCAATATTTCAATTATGCTCACATGGTTAATTATATTGTCTGATATTTTGTTTGGTATAATCCCCATATTTCTCAATCTAGATCCCGCTTCAATGGGTTCATGAATAATATAATATTATATCCCCCCCCACAACTATTGTTATCTTGATTCTTGATTAATATATATATTATATTCCCCCACACAACTATTGTTATCTTGATTCTTTCTGGTTCAATAAATTAATAAAAAGGGGTTTAACATTAGTGATGAATCATTATCATCATAATGAATGTATCCTAGATAAATAATGGGGAGCATAATCAGAATAAGAATCAAAATAATAAAACATTGTGTTAGAATATAAATAATTTTTTCATGATATATCACACTTTTAAAAAAATTATCATTCATTTTTTACCATAATTAATTCATAAATAAACTAACATAATATTTTATAAACCTATATCAATCATAGTTTAATCCAATATACATATATATGAGTTATCTTATTCTTCTGTTCCTAGTCCCATAATGTGACTAGTTAATATATCCTTCATAGTAATTTGTAAAGAACAAATTATAAAAGAACTCATATCCCCCAGGACTTTCTATCCAAGGTTGTAGTTAAGCATGTTTATTATGCACCATGTCATGGTTGATTAAACACCCAAAAATCAATATTCAGGGTTATTAAATATTGGTAAAAATGTTTAACAGAAGGTGTTCACTTGTAAGTTTCATTAATGGGATGTAATTTAAAGGAGAACCAAAATTTACATACATTTAAAAAATATTTTTATATTATATTATAATTAGTATTATCCAATATACATCACAATATGGTGGTAACAATGATTATGTCATCCAAATGTCCAAAAAAACTAAACCTTATCTTGAAACGAGCTATAAAACCCAAATCCTAAAACATATATTATTTACTGATTTTTCACACACTATTCCAAAAAAATAGCAACCATGGATATGGAGGTTTTGCATCATTGGAGTATTGAATACATGAATTCTACATCTTAAATGTAAAAATATTATCATTAGTTTAAAGTCAACATAATGTTCCTAAATCCAATAGATATTCTAATATTGTATAGGATACCGTTGGAAAAAATACATAATGGAAAGGGTGATCTTAAATCTTAATAAGGGTATAAATATTGATATAAATAATAACATTAGATTCCAGAGGCAAGACATGATATCATAAAGATAATTATGAAATGAATGAAAACATTGAATAAGGAAAGTAATTAATAATAATTAACCCCCCAAAATTTCATAGTACGTTATTTTTTCAATGTAATTCAATAACTTGCACTACACGCGCAACACTGAGTTCAGGTGCACCACGACTTACCAAACTAGTTGTTCAAAAAATGTTTTCAAAATTATTAACTAAAATTTAAAATATATATAATCATTATAATTTTATTATCCATATTGTGAGTTTCTTAGACATAATGAAAAAACAAATTTATTTTTTTCCGATAAAAGAAGTATTTTTAAAAAAAATTGCAATTTTACAGTCATTTAATGGAGAACCCTTTTTAAATACAATATTTGAAACTTTAATATATTAAATTTGACAAAATAAAACTTTTATTTAGAATCGGGACATAATAATTTAGTTTCAATATTTTTTTGGTGTTTTTCTGATAACTTTCTTATAAGGGTGAATAGTGAAAAAATTGTATTATAACTGAAAAATACTTTTTTAATCAAAATAATTTGAAGTGTTAAATTATACATTTTAATTGTTTTTAAGTAAAAATATATTATATTTTTACCATTTAATCCTATGTTATTCATTGGAAATAATTTCATATTAAAATGAACATAAACAATTATCAATCTTTTGTTAGTTATTATTTCTTAAAAACATGCTTTTTGGTTTTGACAATAGGAATTAATTTTAAATTAATAAATGAAACTTAAATGTATTGAATTTCATAGTGTAGACTTAATTTTTGAATTCATAATATCAATATTATCTTAGGGTGAAATTTTGATATTTTTCTGAAAACATTCAATTTTTGATGATTAGTGAAAAACACTGTGTTATTGTTTAAAACCGAGTTTTTATTTAAATAATAATTTATTTTATTTAAATTTATTGAAGTAAAAATAGATACATAATAAATTTAGAAGATCAATATAATTTATTAGAGTAATTTTATTATAATTTTTGATATATAAAAACTTTTTTGAACTTTTTACCATCTTTTACCCAGCTCCTATGAGCATTGGAAAATTTACATAAACATAATTTTACTACTTCTGTGAGTTTAATTTTGAAAATCATAGAGACACAGTTGATATCAGTAAATAAAATATGGTACAATGAGTTGAAAATAATTTTTTATGAATATAAACTTTTGACTTTTATTAACCATTGGTTAAAAGTAAATAGGGTAATTAAAGGTAAAAATGATATTATTATTACCTTAACACATGTCCTAGTTCTATTTTAAAAGTGTAATTCGACCAAAAACTACTTTAGGAATATAATATGATCCTTTTTTATCCACTTGGATTAGATTAGTACATTTATTAGTATTTAATTTAAAGACGAGTTAAAAGTGTAAAATTCAATGTTTAATAACTAATCCATTTTTAATATAGGGTTAAAAATAAGATAAATTAAACAATTATTATTTATTAGAAAGATAAAATGATTTTTTTCATAATTTTATTTTATTTATATTTTTTAGACATTACATTATTTAAATTATTTATAACACAATGATGATGTTGTAATTTCCTAATTAATGAAATATTAAAATATTTGATATTATAAATATCAAAATAAATGTAATTTGAGACTTTTTATGAATTAAACTAATTTTCTAGGTTAATAACACATGTTATGGTTGGTTAGATGAATTTGTTTCTAATTAATAATGGTTTTATTAATTCAGTAATAACAAAATACCAAATAGTGTCAAAATTGACAAAAATGAGTATTTAAAACAAATATTATATTATTAATTGAAATTATAGTACTATCAATCTAAGGTTTGGCCAAAAGTCTTATATAATGATAGAAGTATCATTAATGAACCAATTGGGTTTATCTTTGAACTAAATAGTAAGATTATAAACCATAAAATATAAAAATACAATGTGACATCGTAAATGTCAAACTATTTAAATAAGAGTTAAATCTAAAAGATAAGTATAATATAGTCACCCAAACCTATATAAAACCTATTGGTTGAGTGATTTTAGATCCATCCAAACCCATATTTTAAATAATTCATTTTGGAGACATTAGAAACCGAATATTATTTTATTATAAAATAATATTTCTAACTTTTCCTAAGGTTCTGCAAACCCCTCTTATAAAAAACAACTCCCCTTCCTGCAAATTCACACCGTCAAAGACCTTTGGCTTGGCCAACCCCAAACCAAGTACCCTATTAACTGTCGTCTCTTCACCCTAGAGGCCTTCCTTTGGTCTGAAAGCCATTCTACAAATCCCTTTTCATCAAACCATAAGAAAGAACCTGAAGAAGAGGTAAATATTTCATCACCTCTTTCAAGTTCCTTTCTTCTTCCACATCATCATTAATTGTTGTTTCCATTATAAAATAATAACTCCAATATCATTTATATACAATGATGTTATTTTAAATATGGTAAAACCATATTCATTTTTCTATCCATCATTTGAATGACATGTCACCATACGTGCGTACGTAAGGCTTACCATCTCCACCTCTTGGGGTAATTGTTATTCAATACATTATTATTTTAATGGGTACAATTATGATGTGTAATTGATGTAAATAATAAATATAACATGATAATTATTCTTTATATATGATATAACATCCAGTTATATATTATTTTAATATCAAAAACATGTTATTGTTGCTCGTGCGTATGTACGGATTACTATCTCCTCGAATGCATTGAGATTCATTCCCCATCGTAATCCATTCAATACTAATTTTCATTAGATGATTAAAAATAATGTTTGAAGGCTTAATATTATTCTAAATATAAATAAAATATATCCTATCCATAACAAACATTACTCAAGTAAAAAATCATATAAAGTAAAACGAATCAGTTAACACCCGAAACGATGATAATACTAAGATATTATAAACAATGGAATGTTAAAAGATAATATATGAAATAATTTTAATGTATATGAATATAGTATAATTTAATAACAATTATATCACCATTAGACATGAGGATAACCTACCCTTGACCAAGGAAAAGTATAGGGTAAGGGGTTTTCATCTCACTCCTTATTCCCATGATTTTCATGCTATATTGCCACTATTTCCCTTTGTGTGGTGTATGTACTACACATAATTGTATTATTTGTGTAATACACATTAATTTATGTGTATTTACATCTCCATTGTATGATACATATTTAATGGGGTGTATGTTTCATAAGTTACCAAAATGTTAAGGTTTAATTTCACAATCTCTTTATTATCTGAGGTTGTTTTTATGTATCTACTGGGACATATTTATTATCCATTTCCATGTTTTATAAAAGAGTTTTCACAGGGATTATTTTTATGGTACTTTTTTTTAATAAAACATCATTTTAAATGTTTTAAATATTTTTTCTTCTAAATCATTCTCATTAATTTCTATGTTTTGTAGATGGTCTTTAATGTTTAATTTATATGAACAATAATGTTTTTAAAATGTTAATTCCTTTAAAAAGTTTCAATGTGGAATGAGAAACTTTGATTCAAAAATGCCTTCAAATGTCCTACTTCTTAAAATGTGTGAATTTTAAATGTTTTTATGAAAAATAGATATTTTTCTCAATGATTTTTACAAATCATTTTCATCTACATCAATATCCCTTGATGGATTTTAAACTTTTTGGATATTGGTTTATTATGATACAAATATACCATATTGTATTGAAGGTTTTGGGATATGTTTCATTGTGGATGTGTTTTTTTATTCCATTCATGGTATATGGATAAGGTATTTACATTTCATATCCATGTTTTGATATGAATTTTTTATGTTATGTTTAAACGTTTTCACATGTAGAATGCATTGGACTTAGTAAGTGGTGGGTGGAGCCCGCTATAGCTCCTCGATTCATCGGTAGGACCCATTAGACAAACTAGTGTCTTAGCACATGTCCCTGACTTAATATTATTTGTAGTCTTGGGCCAATCACTTGACTATGTGGTTATGAAAGTTTGGAATTATGCATTCCATCATTATAAAAGTGTCTATTGATATTGCATTTGATTATTCGACTAGTAGAATATCCATGTGATTAAGTAAATGAAATTATTTGATTTTATCTTTTCCATATTATATTTAAGTACATGATTAAAAAGCTTTTGTTTTTGTCTTATACATTTCCTTAAATTATTATGCTTATTTATAAATGTTTCCCTTATATTGTTATCCTTACTGATAATCTAATCTCACCCTTTTCTATGTATTATTTTTCCCAGGATGCGAAAAAGTATATTTTGACTTTCCTGCTGGGATATTTTTAGGTATCTCAGGGTTTTCAATGGAAACAATGTTGTTATAGTTTTCCATTTTATGATATAATGTAAAACTTTTGAATGTATCTAGTAATTCCAAGGCTACTAAACTAACCGGTCATTCGAGACATGATTTTTTGTGACCATACCAATGATATGTAATTATGCACCTAATTTGGGATTTTAAGGTTGCAGAGTTAAATTTGGTATCAGAGGAGGTTTAATACAGACCTTGGAAACTAAATTTTGGTAAACTCTCATTAGAGCACATAGCCATGAGATAGAAATTGAGGATTTGTATATAATAACTTCCTAAAATTTTTGTATTGTTTATATTTTATGAGTTTTCCA
Organism: Viscum album; assembly: GCA_963277665.1. Classification (NCBI taxonomy): domain Eukaryota; kingdom Viridiplantae; phylum Streptophyta; class Magnoliopsida; order Santalales; family Viscaceae; genus Viscum; species Viscum album. The sequence goes on along the minus strand of OY728151.1, from coordinate 1,161,560,039 downwards.
TGCAATACATCCTTTTCTGGATATGAGTAGGTAAAGACGGCTCTGGAATTGATGTACCTAGGGGTAATACTCAAAAACACTACATTGAGCTACACTCGAACAGAAACTGGTGCACGACAACGGGCCTTGCTGCACTATTAGTTACGACACTCCTGGGGGATATGCTTATGATAATTTTCATTTTCATTACAACCCATTAAGAATGGCTTATGAGTATATACTTAATCAAGGAAAACATTTTTTATGATTATGGATTATATCCCTATACTATTAAAATTAAATTAGTTATTTTACAAGATTGTAATTATTCATTGAAATTCTTAAACTGACCTAGTGTATGCCATTCTATAGAAATGGTGCCCAGTATAAGGAATGTGAACTCCAACAATACATATGACCCAAAGAGTAAGATGTTTTATATCTATCTTGGTATTAAGCCAATATTTACACGGGAAATAGTCTCCCGTGTATTCTCAATATATGAATAAATATTATCATGTGTTTATAAGATAAGTAAAAATTCTATAAGTCTCATGGCTTTTCAGGGAAGCAAGTGAAGAAAAAGATGGAATAGATAATGGTAAATAAAGGGAAGATGAAAAAGAAGGATATTCCCATATGTGATAACTGTTGAAAGAATCACCATGGTAAATGCTTGAAGGGAATGGGAGTTTGTTATAAGTGTGGAGAAAAAGGAAACCATGTACGTGATTGCAAGGGTAAGAAATTTTTTTCAAATGTACAATGCTTCATCTGCAAGGAGTTGGGACACTACACGAATGAATGTCCAAATCACCATAGTGTACCCCAAATGATGAAATTCAATAAAAACAAAATTATGATACTACCGAAGATGAAGATGAATGATTAGATTTATTACGTTGTAATTAATGTATTGTGTCATTTTTATATTGTATTAATGATGTACATGTTATAAGAATTATAGAGTATATAAGGATTGTACAGTAGTTTTATTTAATTAAGGACATGAGATTGTATAAAACCATGAATGGATACTCAATAGAAGGTTAAATATTAGGAAAATATAAGGATCAGAGAAAGATAATCCATAATAAGGTTCTAATGCTGAGGTAGTGATTTTGGAATAATACATGATTGATTTGGATAAATTATATTGGATATTCTTGACTACCATGAAACTGATTACTGATTTGTATATTCCATCATCATTGTTGTTTATGACATTTCTAGATAGATGGAGATATCCAGTATTCCTTAAGGAATAAGGGAGCACGAATGTAATCAATAAGGTTTTATGGTAATTCCGGATTTTTTAGTGCCTTAAAAGAATACATAATGAATTTGTTCACATTTTATTACGTGGAAAAACGATCTTCATTGTGATTACCTTCCTTATACATTTTGGACTGTGAGTTTGGAAAAAAGAATTTTGGATAAGTTTAGTTTGAGATTATTTTTTTATTGCCATAAAAAAGACAACTTGGAGGTCGGGCGACAACCTGTCACGTCCAGCATGGCCCTGAGACTTGAACACGCAACCGAAGGCCGACAAGGGTGTATCACCTACCACTGGCCCATGCGATGTCCTAGATTGAATTATGTAGTTTTTAAAGGTCTGGTAGAAAAATTATTAATTCAATTTTTTTGGAACCATATATAAATAGGATAAATAGAATATTTTTTAGGTTCTATTATCTATTACAGTGAAAGATGAGTTTGTGGTAGATATTAGTTAAATGATGGATCTCTACATTTCATGTATATATCTTTTTCATCTCTTTTTTAATGAAGAAATTAATTCTTAAACATTATGTAAGGGAACTTAAATCTAAAAATGTGTGATCCTAATACCTTATGTTTTGTTGAACCAATGATATTTTAAATCATCATAGATTTTTGGAATTGAGGCACTCAATTCTATAATTGTTTTTAATTGATGACCTCATTCACTTATTATAAATATTTATGTTTTCCTTCAATTATGTGTCTCTAATTCCAACCAATGTTCTCCAAATCGAGATCATAATTTTTTGGTGACTTTTTTATTCCCCTTTTCCTCTTATTAAGACTAAATTTTATTAACCCAATTTCTGATGTGGGTTTTCCCACAAAGGTATTTTCTATTTTCATCCTTTTATTTTTTAAGAATAATTTCAAATTGCGATGACACAATTTATTGAAGGAGGGACGAATGTAACACCCCTTGATTTCATAGTACGTTATTTCTTCAAAGTAATTCAATAATATGCACTACACGCAATAGTGAGTTCAAGTGCACCAGGACTTACCAAACTAGCTGTCAAAAGAGGTTATGAATAGAATTAACTAAATTTTTAACTTTTAATAATCATTATAATTTTAGAATCCATATTTTGAGTTTCTTAGACATAATGAAAAAACAAATTCATGTTTTTCAGATAAAAGAAGTATTTTTATAAAAAAATTAATTTTATCGCATTTTAACCACGAACCCTTTTTAAATAAAATATTTGAAACTGTTATATAATAAATTTTTTAAAACTATCTACTTCTTTAGAATTGGGAAATAATAATTTATTTTTAATAAAAAAAATTTTTGATAACTTTCATATTTGGGTGAATAGTGAAAAATATTGTATTTTAACTAAACACAACATTATTATTAAAAATAAGTTGTAGTGTAAAATAATAAATTTTAATTGTTTGGAAGTATAAATAGATTATATTTTTACCATTTAATCCAATTTTATTCATTGTAAATAATTTTACTTTGAAATTGAACATAAACAAGTATCAATATTTTGTTAGTTAATATTTCTTAAAAACACACTTTTTGGTTTTCACAGTGGGAATTAATTTTAAATTAATAAATGAAATTTATATGTTTTGAATTTGAAAAAATAAACTTAATTTTTTAATTCATATTATAATAATTAGATTCTGCTGAAATTTTTGTATTTTGCTGAAAACATTCAATTTTTGACGAATAGTGAAAAACACTAAGTTATTGTTTAAAACTGACTATTTGTTTAAATAATTATTTATTTTCATTAAATTTATTTTGGGAAAAATAGATACAAAATACCTATATAAGTTAAATGTAATTCATTGGAGTATGTCTATAATAATTTTAGATATACAATAATTGTATTGAACTTTTTACCGTCTTTTACCCACCTCTTAGGAGCATTTGAAAATTTACAAAAAAATTTATTTTACTGCTTCTGTGTGTTGAATTTTGAAAATACAAGAGACATGGTTATATTAAGAAGTAAAATTTTGTTCGATGATATGAAAATATTTTTTTGGTGATTAGTATCTTCTGAATTATTTTTTACCATTGTTAAAAGTAAATCTGGTAATTAAAATAAAAAATGATATTATTATTACCATAACACATGTCTAAATTCTATTAGATAAGTGAAATTCGACCCCAAAAAAAAATAGTAATATAATATGATCCATTATTTCCACTTGGATTAGATTATGACATTTATTATTATTTAATACAAAGAAGAGTTAAAAGTGTTAGATTCAATGTTTAAAAACTAATCCATTTTTAATATAGAGTTAAAAATAAATATATTTGACAATAAATATTAATTTGAAATCTAAAACGATTTTCTACATAATGGTATTTTATTTATAATTTTTATACATTATTTAATTTAATTTATTTATGACACAATGATGATGCAGTAATTAACTAGTTTATGAAATATTGAAATATTTGATATTATAAATATCTAAATAAATGTAATTTGATACTTTTATGAATTCCACTAATTTTTAAGGTTAATATGACATGTTGGTGTTGGTTAGATGAATTAGTTTCAATATAATAATGCTATTATGAATTTAGCAAAAACAAGATACCAAATAGTATCAAAATTGACATAAAATAGTTTTTAAAACAAATATTATATTATTAATTGATATTTTATTCCTAAAAATATAAGGTTCAACCAAAAGATTTAAATAATTAGAGTTTTATCATTAATTAACCTTTTTGGGTTCTCTTGGAAGTATATAGTATGTTTATTAACCATATAATTTAAAAATACAACGATACATGGTAAATGTCAAACTATTTTACTAAGAGTTAAATCTAAAAGATATGGTTAATATACTGACCCAAACCTTTCTAAAACCTATTGGTTGAGTGGTTTTCGACCCATCCCTGCTTTAGCCTTTAAATAATTTTTTTTGGAGCCATTAGAAACCGAAAATATTTTTATTATAAAATAATATTTCTAACTTTTCCTATGGTTCCCCTAACCCCTCTTATAAAAGAGAACTCTCTAATCCTTCAAATTAACACCTTCAAAGCCCTTTGGCTCATCCAAACTATGCCCGTATACTCTCTAAACTGTCATCCCTTCATTTTAGTGACCTTAAATTAGTTAGAAATTCAACATAAGGAGCCCTTTTGATCAAATAAAAAGGAAGAATATGGAGAAGATGTAATATATTTCATCACCTCTTTCAAGATCCTTTCTTCTTCCACACCGTCTTTCCTTGTTGTTTCCATTATAAAATAATAACTCTAGTATCATATATATACTGTGATGTTATTATAAATATGGTACAACCATATTCATTATTCTAACCATATTTCAAATGGCATGTCACCATACGTGCATATGTACGGCTTACCGTCTCCACGTAGTGGTGTAATAGTTATTCAATAAATTATTATTTGGATGGGTATAATAATGATGTGTAATTGATGTAAATAATAAATATAACTTGATAATGATTCTGTATATATGATATACCATCCTATAATATATTGTTTTAATAACAAAATAACGATATTTTTGGTCATGCATATGTATGGATTACAGTCTCCAAGAACGCATTGAGATTCATTCCCCATCGTAATCCATTCAAGACTAATTTTCATTAGATGATAAAAAATAATGATTGAAGACTTAATATCATTCTGAATATGAATAAGATAAATCCTATACATAACAATAATTACATACAAAATAATGAATATAATGGAAAATGAATCTGTTAACACCCTAAATGATAACAATACTAAGATATTATTAACAACAATGACGGGGAATGAATCTCATCGCATTCTTAAAGACTGTAATCCGTATATACACACGAGAAAAAATATCATTCTTTTGATATTAAAATAATATATAATTGGATGTTATATCATATTTAAAGAATCATTATCATGTTATATTTATTATTTACATAAATTACACATCATTATTATACTCATCCAAATAATAATGTATTGAATAACAATTACACAACGATGTGGAGATCGTAAGCCGTACGTACGCACGTATAGTGACATTTCATTCGAACGATAGATAGATTAATGAATATGGTTTTACCATATTTATAATAAAATCATAGTATATAGATGATTTAAAATAATGTTTAAATACTTAATATTATTCTGAATATAAATAAGTTATATCCTATCCATAACAAACATTACTTACATAACATAGAATATAATGGAAAACAAACCAGTTAACACCTGAAACGATGATAATACTAAGATATTATTAACAAAGAAAGGTTAAAAGATCATATATGATATCATATTAATGTATATGAGTCTAGTATAATTTAATAACAATTATTTCACCATTATAAAGGAGGTTTCCCTACCGTCGAACATGGAATAGTACAAAGTAAGGGGCTTTCATCTCACTCCTTATTCCCGTGAGATTCATTCTATATTGCCACTATTTCTTTTTGTGTGGTGTATATACTGCCCATAATTGTATTATTTGTGTAATACACTTTAATTTATGTGTATTTACATCTTTAATGTATTATTCTTCCTTCAAGGGGTTTATGTTTCATATGTTACCAAATTGGTAATGGTTAATTTCACAATACCTTTATTATCCATGGTTGTTTTTACGTAAGTGTCTATTGAGAAATATTTATTATCCATGTCCATTATTAATAAAAAAGTTTTCAGAAGGATTATTTTTAAGGTTCATTTTTACTAAAACATCATTATAAATGTTAGAAATATTTATTCTTCTAAATCATTCTCATTAATGTCCATGATTTCAAAATGGCCTTTAAGGATTTATTTATATGTACATGAATGTTTTTAAAATTTTAATTCATTTCAAAAGTTTCAAAGTGGTATGAGAAATATTGATTCAAAATTGTCTTTAAATGTCTTCCTTTCTAAATTGTGTGACCTTTAAAAATATTTATGAAAAATGGTTATTTCACTCATTGATTTTTACAAATCATTTTCATCTATATCAACATCCCTTAATGGATTTTAATCTTGTTTGAATTAGATTTCTTACGATACAAATCTTCAATAATTTATTAATGGTTTTGTGATATGTTTGACTGTGGATGAGGTTTTTATACCATTCATGGTTTATTAGTAAAGTATTGACAATTTTTATGCTTTTTTTTGTACTAATGTTTATGTTATGTTTAAAACTTTTCACATGAGGAATGCATTTGACTTAGTAAGTGACGAGTGGATCCCTCTATAGCTCCTCTATGCATCGGTAGTTATCATGAGACAAACTAGAGTCTTGGCACATGGACATGAGAAAATCTTTTTTTTAGTCTTGGCACATTTCCTTGACTAAGTGGTTATGAAAGTCTGGCATTATGCATTCCATCATAATCAAAGTGGCTATTGATATTAAATGTGATTATTCCAATAGTATAATATCCATGTGATTATGTAAATGGAATTGTTTGATTTTATATTTTCCATATTATGCTGATGTTCATGTATAAAAGCCTTTTGTTTCAGTTTTATTCATTTCATTAAATGTTTATGAATATTTATGAATGTTTCAACTATATATTCATCCTTACTGAGAATCTGATCTCACCCCATTCTATGTTTTTTTCCTAGGATGTGAATATGTATATTATGACTGACCTACAAGGATAGTCTATGGGATCTTAGTGTTGATTATGGAAACAAATGTTGTTATAGTTTTCCATTTTACGATGTAATGTAAACCTCATGAATGTATCTAGTTCTTCCAAGGCTACTAAACTAATCGGTCATTAGAAACATGATCTTTTTTTATCATGCCAATTATATTTAATAATGCACCAACTCTGGGCTTCTGGGGTCAGGGGATTACATAATATCATATAATCATTTTCATTTGGAAATATGATAATGAATGTAATCATAAGAAAATTTCTAGAGTAACCACTAAGACAATTTAATATATGATAACCTCCATCGTAACAATAGTATTCTATGACTAACCATCATCATTGAAGAGTGTTTTTAGTCTAACCATTCATAAACCATACATAGTCAGCTTAAGGTCACCGTTTGTGAATCATACATGGAATCCCATCATATATTACCATTATCCAATGCGTTGGAATGCTATAATAGACCCAACAATCATAAAATTGGATAAAAATTATCATAATATATACATTAATTTGTGTTCCAAAATTAAAAATGGAATCTAAATAAATCATAATATTGATAAAATGCATGAGGAGAATGTGGGTTTCACAATCATTTCATAAGGAATAACTGATGGTTATATTATATAGATTCCATGGAGGTGATGAAATCATATTCTTCTGGATATTCATATTTATTTGAAATGAATCCTTATAATTGAAAATGGTTAGTCCTTTTAGAAAATTATTATTAAAACAATTTAAATAAGTTATAAGAAAAAATAATTGGAGTCGAAGATTTTGGAAATGGGTGAATATACTTTTAAATAAGAAAAAGGGAAAATGATTTCTTTTAACTCCTAAATTGAAAATTAAATGGTTTTCATAAAATAGATGAATATTTTAGAAACATAAAAATTTTGTAAGATTTTTATGGAGGTGATACTGGACTTGATTTTTAACAAATGGATGTTCAATTAAAATTAGGTTCACATAATAGTGAAAACATTTATGTGAACCAAAAATGTAATTAAAATAATAAATAATGGTAAATTAATCTTTTTATATTTTATAATATCACATATATATAATATGGATCATATAATTGAGATATCTTTAATGTAAAATATGGAAAATAAAAAGAATTTGTGACCAAAAGGTAATGATAGTGGTTTAGAGGATGCCTTTCTACTTGTCCAAATGTTATCTACACTTTCTTTTAACATCGCGTGAAAAAAAATCATCTGATATAAAAAATAAACTGATTATCATACGTTAAATTTTTTAATGTTTAATTTATTTTATTTTGGTATTTATTTTTAATATTTTATTCTATTGTATTGGTTACTCGGGGTCTTTTAGGCAATTTCTTAATATAATGTAGGTTAAATGACCATGGTCCAAAGTTATTTGAAATAACCTCCTTATATATAGAATTTTTTAGTTTCATTTCATTTTTATTCTATTCATATTATAATAATACATTGTAAAAGTTTATCCAAAAAATAACCAAATTATAAAATGTGAGGTGATAATCCCATTTTGGGCGGTTAGTGTTACCACAACTATTTATTATTTTTATTACTTATAGATTTTCATATATTAGAATTAAATTACATAAAGACTATTCAAACATTAATTTTTAAATAATAAATACATCTTTAGTAACAATCAAGTTTGGTGTTCAGAGAAAACAACCCTAACATTCATGGAAAAATTAGTCCAAACACACATAGGAAATCATTTTCATTTTTTTATAAAAAAATAGAGAAATGTATATGATGTATATTAAATTAGTATAATATCATTTTATAATGGTAAAAATTATTTTTTTATGATTCCATTTCAAATAGATTTTTCTTGAGCGATGTTGAATAAGGAAAGAACATATAAAATTTGGGATACAGGTATTACCTTTGCCTTGATTGTCCTCTCTTGGGAAACTCCTCAAATAGTACATAACATTGTATTTTATTGAGAATACAGATTCAATGGTGTAGTTATGGTGTTTATTATAGATTTGGATATATTTTTGTTTGTGGAAATTCTTTATAAAGGTTAGTGAAATGTGGAGGATATAGTATCATTTTATAACAGATGAAAATTGATCTTTTTAAAAAACACCTTATTTCTCAAAGATATCACACTATTATTCAGGAAAAAAGGCCACATCCTTAAAATAATTGTTTATAGATTGGGATAAATAAGACCATATCTTTAAATTTATGGATTATTAATATTTTCACTAGTTTTATCCACATGCATATGGTTTAGAATATTTTTATACTAGTTTACCCATATTGTAGTAACTCTAATTTCCCACTATGAAACCAATTTTAAATTCCAAAAAAATAAATATTTTTATTTATCTAAAATCGTGATTTAAATTTTTTTTATACTTTTGGGAAATAATAATTTTATGTCCTAGATAAATTAATTTAACTATTAACACACATGACATGTAAAAATATTTTCATAAAAAAACATTCATGTATGCATAATGTTTATGTGTGGGATGAGATTAAAAATGAATTTTTCTCTTGATAAATTAGTTTTTTTATTATAAAAATTTAATTTTAATGTGTCTTTTAAATGAAGGCAAACCAAATTTGAAAAAAAATTATTTCAAATTAAATTGAGAAACCTAGTTCAATTTCTTTATTAGAATAAAAATATTACATTTATTTTATATGGCCAAACATAGTTTATATATGTTTTAAAAAAAAATTCCCTAATAATGAATAAAATTATTCAATAAATATATATTTTATCAGAAAAATTATTTTATTAAACACTAAGTCTAGCTTATATTGTAATAATATAATAAAAATCACCATTCTAGAAAAAATAATACATTTCACTATTAATATAAAAAGCAAACATTTAAAAATATTCATATTTTTATTTTCATAAGAATAATAAAAAATAATTAATTTTACTATATTCAACTTATATTTTCGACAATTTTTTTTTTTCAAAATAATAATGTAAAATGTATTGAAATGATTCTCTAAAAAAAAGTAACATCTGATCTAAAATTTAAAATATGGGCTTCTAAATTAAAAAAAAAATTATAAAGACACATATAAAAAACATATTTGTTTTTACATAAAGGTTTGATTGTTTCTCAATTGATACTTATGTACCAATAATTTCATAAAAATCATGTTATTTATAAAAATGGTATATCGAATTATTCACCTCAAAATCAATATTATTAGAAAAAAATTAAAATTAATGTATTATTTAAATTCTAAATATAAAAATGATTATTAATTTAAAAACATCAATTTATTTAATATTTTTTAAATAAAGATAAATAAAATCATAAAACACATTGAGAAACGTTTTTTTAGAAATATTTTTTTTGGAATACTACATGTTCTTATTCATAACATATATTAGAAGCTAGTAATTCTTGAATTAATCAATAAAATTATATTTACATAAATTAATAAATAAAAATTACTATATTTCATTTTCTTTAATAAAAATTAATGTGCATGGAATGATATATTAGTCAACAAAATAATCAGTTAACTAAACTTGAATAAAATAATCTTTTTTGTATATTTTCAAATTCAGTTACGCCTTTTCATTCATACTATTTTAATATATAGGTAAAGGTGATCTAAACATATAATTTTTTAAAAAAATTTGTTATTGTACAAATAAAAGGTAATTAGAAAGATATGAAATAATTGTAGGAAAAAATATATTAAAATCACTAGTTGTTAAATTTAAACATGATATAATCAATTTATGAAAAAATCATAAATAATGTAATTACAAGTACATTATAAGACATTTTATTATGAATAATATATAATTAAATAAATCTAAACACATTATATAAAATTTTAATATAAATTCCTTTATATTATACTTTATATTATGTTTTAAATGAATATATGATATTTAATGTAAGATAAACATTTTTTATTTTGATTAATTTTTATAATATACATAAACAATCTACAAATCACATATTTAATACTATTTAATCACTAAAAATATTAAATATCAAATCACCTTTATGTTTATTTTAACTAATTTCAAATAAAATACCTCTAATTTGAACTATGAAAATTAAATATTATGATGAATCATAATATTAAATATAAAATTATTTTTATTTTATAATTATTTATTAATTTTAAAAACATTATAAATTACAATTTAAATTTCCATGTAAACATTTTATATCTATATTACAAGTCATCCCATATAGTTTCAGAAAGGGATTTAATATTAGAAACTAATATTATTGGATATATATTTATTTAATATTTCATAAAAAAAGTATTTATATATTATGAAAATTTTATAATTAATTTATTAAATAACATTTTTAAAATTAAATCCATCTACAATATACCTTTCTCACATAATAAATTGAAAATTCAATATTATTTTAATTTTACTCATTATTTAAGATAAGTATAATAAATTTTTCATACATTTCATAGTTAACAATATCATGATATCCTATTTCACGATATTTTAAAAACCATTTCTTTTCATAAGAATCCTCTACAGTGGCTTTCAATTGATGTGTATGAATGATATGTAATAATATTTTCCATGGGCCATATATATCATATTCAATTATAGATCATTATTCCAATGATATAATATTTTCATGATGGGGAATCATAATTTATGATATACATTATATCTTATCTATAATTTGACACATTATTTCCTAGATCTGAAATAGTTCACAATATTGATATCATTAATTATTATTCACCATATTTTAAACAAAAATATTTTGAAACCAATATATTTACATTGCATCTCCTATTTCAATATTTCATATCATATCATGTGAGTGTTTAAAACATTCAATATCAAATATCTTATTTATATAAACAATGAAAATATTTTTTTATAGATATCTAATACAAAATGAAAAAAAATCAGATTTCTTAATTTTCTTAATTATTTAATGAATGAAAGCTCGTTGTGAATTTTTGCATATTTATACTCTTTGTATTATAAACTTTTATTTATATGGTGGTATAATAATATATTTAGGAATAACTTCATGAGATCATATTGATCTTGGTGATGAGAAATATATTCTTATCTATCACGAATGAAGGTAGAATGAAGAATACATTATTGAAGAACTTAATATGTGGATTATCTTTTTTTAAAAGGGTTTCAATTCAAATAAATTATAAAAATTAAATTTTCATATCATTATTGATTGGATACCTCCCATCACATGTCGTTATGAGATTGACATGGATATGGAATTAAAGAAAATCCCAATCCCAACTGGTAGTGGTGTAATCTTTAAGGAATTTAGGAGTTTGGTTAACTCATTCTTCTCTAATGATTTGATAATGGATATCACTCAGGACACTACAGTGGAAGGATTGATTTTGAAAATAAGGATTTTGAGATCTAATAGCTATAGTAAAATTTATATTGAGATGGATTCCAACATTACTATAAATTTCATTATGTTGAGGATGACATCCCCCTCTAAGAGGGTCACAATATCTTGGGGGGATTTGTGTTAATTTTTTCTATAAAACCAAATTTTTTGTTTAATTAATTTATAAGGATGATAATGGAATGACTAAATCATTAAACAACATGGGAGTTATGTTAAGTTTTTGATATTAGAATTGTTCTATGTCATACTCAACAAAATATTTTTTGTTTTCAGACTTCTATAATACACTAAATTTTAAATTTTTAAAATATTTTTTCATCCCTTCTGTTTCTCATTGGGGATTATTATTATTAAAAAGTTTTAGGAAATTATTTTATTCTACTTATGGGTTTCTTAGGATTTAATAAATGATTATTAATGTAGTAGACACATTTAAACACCAAAATATTCTATGATTAATCATACATGAATCCCAAAATCATGTATATTATAAATTAATAATTTCATATATTACATTAATAGTAGATCACTACTACATATATCTTGCAAGAATTGTTTGATTAAGATACCATAGATGAATTTATCGGAGTCTCTCCTCCATAGAGTATCCATAATCAAAACTAAATAAATTATTAGATAGTTAGGAACCCCACTAATTTTCAAAACATACTAGCACAACTATATTTATAGAGATTATGATCAAGATATTTAATGGTGAATCCATATAATATTACAGAAAAAATTCATCGAAGTTGGATTATTAATATGGGCCTCATATGATTTTGGATTGATTAAGGTATTTAATAAAATGATATAAAACATTCAAGTAATTCCATCCATTTGAGATATTTTTAAATGTTTTTTGGTACCGGCTCCATTCCATTTTATATTATGATACATTTAGTGATATCCTAATAAAGAAGATAATTTAAATATTATCTATTACAACACTCTTATTACTAATTGATTCATGAAATCCAACACACTATATGATCAATATATTATAATTTATAAATTGGGAATGTTTCTAGTGTTATAATATCTATATCATAACAAATGATATAAACTAAATTAATATGATATAACTTTATTTCCATTATCTATTAACACAAGACATGTACATATATTATATTATGATATATGAGATTTAGAGATTTTCAACCCAATTTTAGGTGACTCTCAATATATAGACTGGTTTGGTGTTAGAATCTACTTATATAAGGATGATTAGAATTTGGAAATAGAATGTGGTATGTTATATATGAATTGAAAAAAATATGGATCAGGAATTATTGGTGAATATTTTGTGTGGATTATCAAGGATGAAAAGAGTTATGATGAATTATTAATAATAACTCATGTGTTTACATGTTGTGTAACATTATGTGAAGAAAAATCCCCATCAATTTATTGGTAGGGTGAAATTATATTTTTGGAAACTAAAAAAGGGGATGTTTTTAATCATAGTGAAGAGGTAAAAATTTATTATTTAATGCTTTCATATCCCTTGAAGAAGATTAAAAGATGTTTTTCATCATGGATATGAGAAAATAATACTTGGTGAGTGGTTTTAGGAATTACGTGACTATCAATGATAGCCCATAAATAGTATATATTATTGTGAAATGGGTTTTAACCACTAATTATTCCACTAGAAGATCAATGGTCATCCAATGAGTTTTTTGTGGCCTCACTAAGATTCTGGTGAGGGCCATCGTAATTCTAGAGGCCACAACAACATTCCAAAATTCATAAACTGGGGGATTAATATTTCTGATTTATTATCCATTATTTGAGTTCATTATTTTACTAAATTATTTGGTGTAATCCACCCAATATTCATTAACTTCCTATTTTCTTAAGGTTAAGCACAGAGGAATCTTTATTGAAACAAAAAAGGTACAAAAATATATAGGAGGAACTAAAAATAGAAATGAATGACAAAGTGAGCTCAATTAAGCCATTCTGGATTGAGTCCTCATGTTGTGATGAGGGGAGTGGCCACCCCTCCCACAAGGATGCCACCCATTACTCCATTATTTGGCCCGTATCCAACATCCACCCCCATCATCAAGAAGTCCAGCATCATCAGCATCCACCATCTCATCAGCCCCACATACACAGACATTGCTTTTCACATATTCCTCACCACAACCTGACTCAAGGAACTCTAATGAATTATTAGTACTTACCCTTACAAGAGGTTTTTCCTTCACATTCCAAATATTTTAATTTCCGAGAAATTTCAAGATGGATGTCCCAGTGAAAAACTTTTTAGTACATCTAGCCCCTTTTGCATTGATATCCAGAAGAGGAGGATCTTCAGTCCTGGAATCCATCAAAATATCATAAGGAACAACCATTTTTTGGAATTTGTGTTGGTCAGAAGCTGGAACACACTAAGAAACATGAAACACATTCATGCTCCTAGAATATCCAGGTTCATGCATGTCATTGAACCTCAATTTGGGTGTTCCCTTAATAGAATATTTTAAAAAACCAGCCTGACATTGTTGATTTCAATCACCACATCCTTTGGATTTCATTGGTGTCTTCCCTTTATCTAGAGGTGTTAATGTTTTTTTACCTTCTTCTAAATCGACCCCTACCTATACAAAGACAATAGGAGTGGAGGAGGAAGTCGCTGATTCATTTGAATCCATAATTCATGAAGGATTCAAGTGATCAGACTTATTTTTTTCATGAGGAAAAACAGTGTGGACCTTTATGGATGAGGTAGCTTCAAATTTGGTCTTCCCCTTACGATTATAATAGATAAATTTATGCTCTTTCCACAAATCAAATTCCACATCATTTTGTACAACAACTTCCCTGTATTCCTGAATATTAGTTGATTCTTCACCATCACCATCACCTCTGATATCCTTAGTTAATCCATCAATGAAGGTGAAATGAGTGAGAACACCATCCTCAGATATATCAGCCTAAGAAAACCTGGGTTTATAAACATGCAGAATAGGTGAAACCATGATATTGTTATTGCATGTAAAATAGGTAGGAATCATTCCATTTTTTCAACCATTAATTTGAGGGGGGAAATCCGAAACAGTTGTACAACCATCTTGATCATTTCATGAGGAAAAAATTTCATTTCTCTAACCACTTTTAAGATTAAGATCCCTTAAATCAGAAACCATAATAGCAACAACAGTTTCAGTAGGCTAAGTTTTAACATTACTATTTATCCCTCTACAATTCGGAGAGTCATGTCCTTTTTCATGATAGTTTGAACACAAAAGTCCACTTCTGCAAATATCCTTTGAGTGACCAATTATTAGAAAAGCATCAAAAAATTTGGGGGATTCTTCTCATTTTCAATTCTATGATTGATTTAATCCTGTAGTGTGGATAGAACTATTTTTTCAATCATGGTTGAGCATAGATCAACTTCAATCAAAATCCTATAAAAGTGACCGAAACTAACAATCTGAGTGGAAGTGTCAACCCTAATGGGTGTACCTATTGCAGAGGCAATGTCAAAAATAATTTCTAGGTTCCATAGAATCCAATTTAACCCATGTATTTTGATCCAGTTTTGTGCACAGGTTTATTTAAAATCATTGAGGTTGAAGAATAAATTTCAATCATTGGAAGTGCATAATACCCAGTTGAAGGTTAATAGAGCCAGAGCCCCGTGCTTATTTTTTCATTCCTT
Organism: Viscum album; assembly: GCA_963277665.1. Classification (NCBI taxonomy): domain Eukaryota; kingdom Viridiplantae; phylum Streptophyta; class Magnoliopsida; order Santalales; family Viscaceae; genus Viscum; species Viscum album. The sequence continues at coordinate 1,161,544,089 of OY728151.1, read as the reverse complement.
TATATGGAAATAGGGGATGGGAAAACCCTGACCAAAAAATGAATTTAAAGTCTGTAAATCCCCATTCTTGGATAATCGATCAACTAGATCTATCATCTTCCAAGGCCTCATTCGTTTCGATAATGAGATACGAGAGTTGAATGAATGCATAAATATTTTGATCCTTTCTATGATAGATCCATCAGAAGCCGTAACATGAGCAGGTTCCCCTTTTCGAATGATTCGTTGTCTATCCCTAGGTTTGAGTGAAATAAATGATCCACCAACGAAACCTGAAAAATAGGATAGATCCTCTAATTCTTCATGATCCTTATATTTATTCGTCGTAGATGATGCTTTTCGACCAATAGCATGATTCAGAACATATGAGTAATGGTTCAAACCCCTCAGGTGCTTAAAAGGGCATCTGTCTTCACGATTCTTTAGCCACACCCTCTCCCTTTCTTCCATCCTCTCATCGTTTAACTTCCTCCTTCCTTCTTCAACATTTATTTGTATGTTATGATGTTACTTTATCACACCAATTTTATGTAATATATTCTTATCTCAAAAACAATTTCCCCTCTCCACTTTCATTAAGATTTAGTTAAATATTCATAGGAATTGGATATCTTATTCTATTTCAGAATGTTGTAATTTCACTAAAAACAAGGGGATGTTGAGTGTATTGTGGTAGGAAGGATTAAAAAAGACAGATTCTCCCATTCACACACAATTTTGGTTAATGTGTCATGATAAATAGGATTATTTATTAATTTCTAAAAAATGAGTTAAATAAATTCTATATTTTGGTTTAATAATTTTGGATATCATTCGGAGTGGTCTCATGTATTCATATAATATGGTCCACACTTCATTACTTTTTCTTTCTACATCATATACCTTATCTAATAGTTCCAAAATAGTTAAACCAGTTATGTAGGTTATTTAAAATTGATTAGTGGTTTATTTTTCATTTTTTATTAATAAGATATGTTCTAATTAACATTATGTTGGTCTTCACAAGTAGGTATTGTCAAATGGATAGTGATACGAGTTAGTTGGTTTTCACAAACTGAGAATCCGGATCACATGGATTATATTATTTTGATTGTTTTCTATTGTAATAATGAACAGATAATATGAAATTTTAGGACAATTATCCCTAAATAGGACATTCTTGTGTTGGTATAATAATCAACAAGGACTATATATCTGGATTAATTTTTATTTATTGGTGGCATGGATGATCGAGTGTTGGTGGATTATTTTATGGATATTTCAGTTTTTTGAGTTTGTTTTATAGATTATATAGATTCTTCAATTTCAAAGGATATATTAAAATGTATTTTGGTTAAAATTTTATTATAATTATAGCTTGTTACTACTTTATTATATCATTTAAGAAAATTCATATTTTAAAAAAACATCAAAATGAAAATTATTTTTAAATTATTTTTTTTGAAATTGAATTTCAGAAAACATTAATGGTTTTTATAAAATCGTTTTGATAATATTTTGTTCAAGGTAGTAATGTGGTTAAAGTGAAAATGTGATTTCTTTCTAAATTCGTTTGTGTAATAGTTTTTTACATTAATTTTAACGAAAAGTAATTGATACATTTTTTTTGATAAATTATTTGGCCTCATTAACCACATGATGGTAGTGCCATATTCTACAAATATTGAGAACCAATGTAAACATATTGAATTATAGTTTCCTTTTAGGACATATCTTTTTAAATTTTTGTAAATAATAGTATTTTAACCATATGTTATCTACTCTCTTTGTTCATTGATATTACCTGGCATGACATGATGAGTATTTATTCTTTTGATTGATGTTCATATATTCTATAGACATAAAGATGTGAACTATATTAGTAATATTCTATACCTTAACTACACGGGATGAGTCATGGGGTAAAATGGTACTTTATTAAGTGTCCATATGTTGGTTTTCATATGGGTATATAGAATCCTTTGGGATTGGATTGAGACCATGGTATTAATTGAGTGATGTGTGAGACTATTAACCATCATTCATTGGAAAATGATTGATATTTTTGATTGTTTATTCCCCTCCATAGTAAATTTGAGGAGTTATCTCATGTTAATTAAATGTTAGAGTTGGGATATGGTCCTTCGGTTAAATAAAATTCCATATTTGGAATGGGATTTTGAAATAAGAGGTTAATATTCTATCACATTGGTGTATAACTTAGAGGGGAGTATGATTTATACAAGAGGTTTGACTAGATGGAGCGAGATAATTTTCAGAGATGGATTTTACCATTATGAAATAAAGTGACTGAGCACTTATTCAACGAGGTAGTGTAATTACCTAATAAACAACTTTATTATGATAAGTCCATGTGGTTAGTGAAATAAATGATAAGGTCAATGTTTTTACCTAAACTTATAGAGAAATATTATTTTTATTCAACGTCACATAACTAGTAGAATATACCCCCATGATATTATACTCTCTCGATGGTTTAGAATTTTTTTGGCTATTAGGACATGAAATTGAAATTGAAAAAAAATATTGTGGGATATAAAAGAGGGTTCTCACATTGATATTTTATATAATTGAAATATATTTGACCTATATCCTTTAAGGTAACCACAATATTTAGTTCTTAAGAATAGAAGATAGATGCTTATTGTTTTATATATATATATATATGATCAATTGGATAATTATATAGAAGTAGTGTTATACTATCATATATGGAGTGATAACCCAAATATTTAGTAGTAATTTATAGAACAGTCTCAGGGGATCTATATATGTAGTCCGGTTGATAGCTCTTATTATAAGGACCCGACATTAAGCATAACATAATCTTGAATTAATCGAATAATTCTCATTGAGGATCTTTTCAGGTTTAGAGATTTAGATAATTTGGACATAACTATTACATCACAAAAGATTAAAATGTGTACACTTATACACATTTTCCCTTTTATCATAAAATAAAAACTCTTGAAAAAAAGAGTCGTGTCTAGTTCCAGGTTTTAGAAAACATAACTTTTCCTGGATCCCATCCTTGCCCCTATTCATCTTTAAGTCCTGTGAAAACATTTCAAAACGTGGGATGAGCATAAAAATCTCAGTAAGGGTTATAAAAAAATGAATGTAAACATTTTTTCATAAATACATAAAAAACATAAAGTCGTTTACTAACTCATAAAAATATATGATTTATAAATAACACATATAAATCATAAATCATAATGGTAAATTGTGGAATTAATAACATACATACAATGTACCTACCACAGCTACATAGAGTGTTTCATTGGAATACCCATCAAACTATATTCCCTAAATCTCATAGGAGAAACATTATAGTTTACCTCTGTCGTGTTACCCAATGCATTGGAGAGCTATCTCTGGCACACCCGCCCAAGGTTTATCAAAGAACCACCCATGTTTTTAAATAATGCCCAAGAACCATAACATGATCATAACACATAACATACGCATAAAGGAAAGATAACATTTACACATTGAAATAACAAAATATAATTTCAATATATGGAAATAATAAATACATTCTCAAAATCATTTTCTATACCAAAATACGTAAAAAGAGTATATGCTATTTATTTTTCCTTTTTAAAAAAATATTACGTCTTGTTAAGGAAATCAAAGTTCAAATAATACTAACGATGGGGGAAAGGTCATTCTCACCACTTACATTAAAAAACATTACTTCTTGTCATTTAGAAAAAAGTTTCGTATAAAAAGATTCTCTTTGAATGAAATAAAAAGTCAATGGGGTTTATACACTATATAAAATATAGTCCTGTATAAAACTAAGTATGCTGCAATGAAAATAGATTGAGATGAAGTCCCTTACCTCGTGTCCGACAAGACTCGATCGTTCATTAATCTCATGAATAATAAACTAATGTTATTTTCTAATTGCTTAAGAACCTTTTTAAAGTTTATAATTCTTTTTATATAACTTATTACCGTGTTATAAACATTATGTAATCATTTAAGTTAATAGCATTCATTTTGACAATATTTGGTACTTGAGTCAAAAAGGAACACCTTATATTAGAAGTTGTCCATGTGGTCAATAGTCCATTATATCCAGAATGATATTCCTAATTTATATATCATATATTTCATATATATCTAGTATATAAATGTATTTATAATAGTACATAATATTTATAGGTAAGAAATGAAATGCATCGTTCATGGAGATGGTAAGTCGTACGTACGCATGAACGCTACTTTCATTTCTATTTCTTATTTTAATGGAATTAAAGAATAATTATACATAAGAATATTATAATTCCAGTATAATTTCATATATAATATGATATATAATTTCATTAACTCCATCCTTTATACGTCCAACATATGGAATTAATGAGTAATATGACTTTGAGGGTGCGGTAGTCCGCACTTCCTATAATGAGATTATCGCATTTACCCATAATGAAACCATAAAGGCATGATATAAATGGAAATTACATAATAATAAAGAAAAAAAATAATTATCATATATAAATATAGATCTATCATAATGGACACCATGTGAGGTGGTAGGAGATAATCGATCAATCATCGTTTCATGAGGCGTTAGTTTTCCATCCAAAAAAAACATTATGTTCATCATTTATTAGATGGAGTTGTGTGTAAGTGTAGTTCGAATCCATCCAAAAAAACAACCTAGTATATGGAGGATTTGTTTTTTGTTACAAAATAATGGAATAAAAAGATTTTAGGGGTTAGAGAAGTAAAATAAAAGGAAACAATTTAAGAGAATCTGTTACCTTTAATTTGGCTAACTTTCTTAGGTTTGATAAAAAAGACTTCTTGAAGTGCCTTATGCCTAAGGTAAGGAATCTAGGAGGAGAGGGATGAATGAAGATTAATTGGCCTGATTTTGGATGAACCAAAAGGCTTGAGAGGTGGGTGGAATTTGATAGAATTGTTCTCCTTTTATAAGGGAGAGGATGGGCTATTTAAGAAAGTGTGAAAAAATTATCTTATTGTAAACATATCATCAGTTTCAAAATGACCAAAAATCATTAACTTCAATGATAAGATGACTCAAATTCGATATAAAACCATCCAATCATAAATTAACATGTTTTGGATAATATTTTAATATTTATAATCTTATTTATTTAAATTATTTGTTAATGAGGTAAATACTGCATCATTATTGTATCAAAAATAATTTAATTTATTTGATGTAAAAAAATTATAAAAAAACTTCCATGAAGTAGGAAATCTTTTTATCTTTCCAAATAATATTTATAGACAAAAATATTAATTATATAACACCATATGAAAATTAATTTCCTAAAAAATATTTGTTTTTGTCATATTTTCCTTTACATTAAATAAATTAATCTAAAGTGTCATTATCTTTCATAAGTTCCTCCATGGGGTCCCAAAATCGACCCAAAGATGACCATTGTCGTCCATGACTTATCCAATAAGGTTATCACAAGTGTTAAGGTAATTCTGAATTATTATTATATTCTTTTTACCTTGAATTATCTTATTTACCTTTAACCGTGGTAAATAAAAGTCAAAAGATATTATTCACCAAAAATTATTTTCATCTTATTAAACCACATATTATGACCTAATAACAACCATGTATGTCGGATTTTTGAAATTTCAATTCACATAATTGGTAACATTTATTTGAAATGGAATCAAGTTAGTTTTTTTAACTACTACTAAGTGGTTTCACTATTCATCAAAAATTGATGTTTTTGAGAAAAATACTAAAAATTCAGCCTAAGATATATTTGATTTTCAGAATTAACAAATGATGTTTAGTTTGAAAAATTCAAAAAATAAAAGTTTCATTAATTAATTTAATATTAATTCCTATTGTTAAAACAAATAGTTTGATATTAAGAAATTATAACTATCAAAAGATTGACCCTTGTTTCTATCCAATTTCAAAGTGAAATTTATTACAATGACAAACATTGGTTTAAATGGTAAAAATATATTATAATTAAACATGAAAACTAATTAAAAATTTAATCTAACCATATAAATACATTAGATTAAATGCCACTTTTGATATAAAATACAATATTTTCACTATTCATTAAAAAATGAACTTTATTATAAAAATTCCCAAAATTTACACAATATAAATTTTGATGTCCCCATTCTAAAGAAGGATTTTATTTGGTAAAATAGAATGTATTAATGTCCCAAAAACTATATTTAGTGATGGATCTCCGTTAAAATGTGGTAAATTGACCTTTTAATGTAAATTATGCTTAAAATTAGATTCATTCATATTTTAAGCCTCTAACTTTTTATTGGATAAATATAAATACATTTAACAAACATGTATAATCATATTGTAGTTATTTTTTTTCATTCCCACCAATATAACAGCTTGGAGTTAACTCCCATTTAAAATAATAATATTATATTATTAGTGTGTAACGTAAGATTCCAAATAAACTCGTTGTTGTGTATTAGGTACAATATCGAACATAGAAACCCCTTTAATGTAAAATTTATATTTAATTCAAAAAATTTAATAAATAATAAAATATCTTATTATTCATTTACCTGGGATTTTACATCCTTCCCCCTTTTGAAAATTGCATCCTCGCAATTTTATTCACATATCAAATAAATAGGGTTATTTATCCCTCATAGAATTTTCAGATTCCCACGCTGCCTCTTCAACCATATGGTTTTTCCAAAAAAACATTACCTTGTGAATTACCTTATTCCACAACACTTGCTCTCTTTTTTCAAGAAATTGGACTGGTTGTTCTTCATAAGAGAGATTATATTCGAACTGAACTACCTTTGAGCTCAAAACCTGAGATGGATCTGGCATATACTTTCTCAAAATTGTAACATGAAAAACATTGTGTACCTGGGATAAACTAGGAGGTAAAGACACTTTGTACGAAACTAATACAACTTTCTACAGAATTTCATAAGTTCCAATGAACCTCAGAATCAAAATTCCCTTCTTACCAAAATGCATCACACTTTTCCATGGAGAAACATTGAGAAAAACATGATCACCTACCATAAAAGAAATATCCTTCCTCTGGTTATCTGCATAACTTTTCTATCTACTCTGAGCTATTCTCATGTGCTTCTGAATCAACTGTCCTTTTTCTACCATCTCTTCCACCAATTCAGGTCCCATCAGCTTCCATTCACATACTTCATCCCAAAAAGCTGGAGTTCGACAACGCTTTCCATATAATTACTGAAATGGAGCTATTTGTATTCTATAATGAAAACTAATAATATATGAAAATTAAACCAAAGAATTATGTTGGTCCCAAATTCACTGATAATCCAGTGAAAAAGTGCGTAGTATATCCTCCAATGTCTGAATTGTTCGTTCTGACTGCCCATCTGATTGAGGATGAAAAGATGTTCTAAATTTTATGTTTTTTTCCAATGACTTCTGAAGGCCTTTCTAAATGGTAGAAGTAAACATGAGATCATGGTCAGAAACAATGGAGAGGGGAACTCCATGAAACCTAACTATCTAATTTTCATAAAATCAAGAAAGTAGATCTAAAGACAACGTATCCTGAATAGGATGGAAATGAGAAGATTTATTCAATCGATCAACAATAACCCAGATTTCATTATTACCTCAATATATCTTTGGTAATCCCAAAAAAAATTCCATTGATATATTTTTTCATTTCCACTCTGGCACCGGTAAAGGCTGAAGCATCCCTTTCTGGAACTTCCGCTCTGTTTTAACCTGCTGACAAGTTAAACACATCATAGTAAAATCAGCAATATCTCTTTTCATTCCATCCAACCAGTAATACTCCCGATGATCCGTGCACATCTTAGTACTATCATGATGAACTAAAATTGGGGAACTATGAGATTTACATATCAACTCATTCTTCATCTTTGAATAAAAAGTCACATATAATCTCTTTCCAAATCTCAACACACAATCATTATCAAAGTTAAAATCATGAAACTTACCCTTCTCAACCAATACTACCATTTTCTGCAACACACTGTCTTCTTTCTACCCTTTCTTTATTATATCTGATAGAGAAGCATTTACTGACAACTAAAACAAAAGATATGAATTTCATACACCAAAAACTTCTATTCCAATGTTCATCAAATCAAAAATGAAAGGGTCTCATTCCAAACGTAGCATAGCTAATGAGACATTACATTCTCAACTCAAAGCATCAGCCACTTTATTTTCTTTTCCCAAATGGCAATGGATCATGTAATAATAATCCTTGATTAATTCTAGCCATATCCTATGTATCATGTTCAATTATATTTGAGTGAGTATATACTATAAACTTTTTTGGTCAGTATGTATTTCAAATTTTACTCCCTACAAATGATGCTTCCAAATTCTTAATTCGAAAACAACAACAACTAATTCCAAATCATGTGTAGGGTAATTTAACTCAAGAGGATTCAAATGATGTGAAGCACAAGAAATTACCTGATCATTCTACATTAGGACACAACCCAGTCCTTTCAATGAAGTATCATTGTAGATAACAAACTCACCATTTCTGGATAGTAGTGCCAAAACTGGAGCATTCACCAATCTCCTTTTCAATTCCTTAAAAAAATCATCACATTCTTTTGTCTATATGAACTTGACACCTTTTTGAGTTAACTTAGTCATTGGAAGAGATAAACGTGAAAAAATTTCAACAAACCTCCAGTAATAACCTGCCAAACCAGAAAAACTACAAATCTCGGTTATATTTCTGGGTCTTGTCAATTTTTTAACAAATTTATTCTTAGTAGGATCAACAGTTATGCCATTTTTTGAAACAATCTGACCAAGGAAAGAAATTTTTTATAACCAAAACTCACACTTTCTGAATTTCACAATCAATGTATTTTCATTTATGGTTTGCAAGACAACCCTTAAATAAATTTTATGTTCCTCCTTACATTTCTAATAAACCAAAATATAATCAATGAACACAACCACATACGTATCCAAGAACTCACAGAGAATTATATTTATAAGATCCATGAATACTGCAGGTGCATTGGTTTAACCAAAAGGCATAACTAAAAATTCATAATAGTCATATCTAGTACGAAACACGGTCTTCGGAATGTTTTCTTCCTTTACTTTCAACGGATGGTTCCTCGACCTCAAGTCAATCTTCAAAAAATACTGAGCTACGTAGAGATGATCAAACAAATCATTGATATGAGGAAAAAGATATGCATTCTTAATAGTGATGTTATTAAATTCTTTATAATAAATTCAATGTCTCACTGAACCATCTTTCTTTTTAACAAACAAGACAGAGACACCCCATGGTGATGTGCTAGGTCGAATGAAACATTTATCTAATAACTCCTAAAATTGCTTCATTAGCTCTAAAAGTTCAATTTCAGCCATTCGATAAGGGGGTTTTGAAATTTTCATATCCTCAAGAACTAAGTCAACAGTAAATTCAACTTCTTGGTCAGGTATAATACCAGAAAACTCATCAGGAAAAAAATCATGGTACTCATTTACCACTAGCACATCAATAATCTAAACAGTTCCTTTATTTTCAACAATATGTGCAAGGTAACAATCATTTCCATCTATTATTATTTTCTCTTCTTCCTGATATGTTATTAAAATAAAGGGTTCATTCATGTACACAAAATGAAAATCTTTCTGAAAAGAAACCTATTTAGTTATAATGTATATATTATCATGATAAACAAAAAGCCAATCCATACCCAAAATAACATCATACTCTAATAGAGTAAAAAAATAAAATTTATAGGTAGATTCTTTCAACACACAAGGCAAAGAATGTTCTAATGTTTTCTTTTTGTCTCAAGATTTCCTCTATTTTCTTTTACCATAAGTTTTGTATTCATATCATGATATGGAATTCCAAATTTACTAGAAAACTTATCAGAAATAAAAGAGTGTGTAGACCCTGAATCAAAAAACACATTGGCATAATCTGAATAAACAAATAGTGTACCAGATACTACTTCATTTTAAGGCCCAACATCCTATAAAGAAGTTGGAAAGGACTTAACTGCCCCATTCGGCTTGAAGCCTGGCATCATTCCTTCGGTTTAGTTCTTTTCTAGACACTCATTTTCCTAATGACACAATTCATTACACTTAAAACATTTTTAATGATTGTAAATCAGATTTGGTCTTACCATTACCCTGATATTTTTCAGATCAATTACGAGCCTTATGTCCCATTTTTCCACATCGGTAGCACTTACCTGAATTCAAAAGACATTCCGTAGCATGATTTTTACCACAATTTTCACAAAATGTAAACTTATGTTTCTTACCATCTGACTTTTTGGAAGAGTTATTCCCTTTCACCTCCCACCTCGACCTCTTATTATGTTGTTTGTCAAAGAATACATGATCATAAAAAAACTCTGTTTCTACCTTCTATGCACAACAAACATGTTTTTCAGAACATTTGAACACATGAGAAGCTAAAGCCCTTAGATAATTTGGCTTTAATCCTGAGTAAAAACGATTTACTTTACTATCAAGATCTCATATAAAATTTGGAGCATACGAGGACAGTCGAGTGAATTTTTCTTCCTAAACAGCCACTGAGTCATCCTCCTGCCTCAATTCCAGGAATTTATTTCCATCCTAAGATGAACCACCTTAGGAAAATATTTCTCAAGAAACATAATTTTGAATTCATCCCAATCAAAAGGATCAATCTCTTCACTATCCCTGATATTTGTAACCATTGACCACCACTGATCAGCTTCACCTAAAAATGGTAAGCAACAAGACTATCCTTTTGAATATATAAGCACCCCATAACATTGAAAATTTTCTCTAGTTATTTAATCCACCGATCAGCTAGCACATGGTCAGGTGATCCTTTGAATGATGGTGGATGTTGCCTCCTGAAATGCTCCACTAATTATATGTTCCTCTGTGGTTGATCTGGATGATCATGTACATTGATACCACCACCATTTATAGCCTGATTCAACTATGCAATCATTGCAACAAACTATTCAGTTCCGATTCCGACCATCTCAAGTTGTTGATTTGGTAGGTGGTCTCCCTCTTGATGTAGTCCCAACATAGCTGCCATGTTTCCTGTTCGGAAAACCATTCTGAACATAGAAATATCTTAGGCAAAGAAACATGTTAATCTTTAAATGCTATATGATTTTAATCTTATCATAAATTAGTTTATGGAGATTAATTAAACAATACCCTGACTTTTAATGTTATTTAAACCGACCTCTAATACAAACTATATGTACCCGGACATAAATATTACATAATATTGAATTAAATGAATAATTCAAATTGAGGATATTTTCAGGTTTAGAGTTTTAGAGAATTAAAAAATAACTATTTCATCTCAAAAGATTACAAAGTAGACACTTCTACATAGTTTCCATTTTTTCATAAAATAAAAACTATTGAAAAAAATAGTCATGTATACTTTCAGGTTTTAAACAGCCTAACTATTCCCTGATCCCATCCTTGTCCCTATTCATCTTTATGTCCTATGAAAACATTTCAAATATTTTGAGGAGCATAAAAAGCTCAGTAATGTTTATAAAACAAGGAATTAAAACATTTTTTCATAAATACAAAAAAACATAAACTCGTTTACTAATCTCATAGAAACATAAGATTTATGAATAACACCTGAAATCATAAATCACAACGGTATCTTGTGTCATCCATAACATACTTACAATGTATCTATCATAGCTACATAGGGAGTTACTTTGGAATACCCATCACAGTATATTCCCTAAATCTCTTAGGAGAAACATTCACGTTTACCTCATTCATGTTACCCAATGAATTAGAGAGCTATCTCAGGCTCAACCGCCCTAGGTTTATCATGGAACGACATATATATGTAAATAATTCCCAAGAACCATACCATGATAATAACACATAACATAAGCATAAAGGAAAGATAACATTTCCACATTGCAATAAAAAAATATCATTTCAAAGTTATTGAAATAATAAATCCATTCTCAAAATATTTTTCAATACCAAAATACGTAAAAAGAGTAAATGGTATTTATTTTACTTTAAAAATACATTAAGTCTTGTTAAGGAAGCCAAAGATCAAATAATACACTCGGCGGTGGAAAGGTCATTGTCACCACTTACGTTAAAAAAATCATTCCATTTTGCCATTTAGTAAAATGCTATGTATAAATATATTCCCATTTAATGAAATGAAATGTCAAAGAGTTTTATACACTGAATAAAATAAATTCATCTATAAAACTAAATATGACTCAATGAAATGAGATTTAGACAACGTCCCTTAGCTCATGTCCAACTTTACTCGATCAATCTTTAATCTTCGGAATAATAAACTAAAGTTAATTTATACTTTCATAAAAACCGTTATCAGGTTTATAATTCCTTTTATATCACGTATTACCATGTTATAAACAATATTAATCATTTATGTTAATAACGTTCAATTTGACGTTATTTGGAACTTGAGTAAAAAATGAACACCTTATATTACTAGTTGTCCATGTGGTCAATGGTCCATTATATCCAGAATGATATTCATGATTTATATATCATATATATCATATATATCCAGTATATACATGTATTTATAATAGTACATAACATTTGGAGATATGAAATGAAATGCACCGTTCATGGAGACGGTAAGCCGTACGTACGCATTAACGCAACTTTCATTTCTATTTATTATTTTAATGGAATTAAAACATAATTATACATAGGTATATTATAATTACAGTATAATTTCATATATAATATCATATATAATATCATTAACTCCATCCTTTATACATCCCACATATTTCATTAATGAGTCATATCACTTTGAGGGGGCGGTAGTCCGCACTTCCTCTAATGAGATTATCGCGTTCACCAATAATGGAAACCATAATGGCATGATATAAATGTAAATTAAAGAATCATAAAGAAAAAATAAACATAATATATATCATATATTAATACAGGTCCATCATAATGTCTACCATTGGAGGAGGTAGAAGATAATCGAACAATAATCGTTTCGTGAGATGTTATATTTCCTTCCGCAGAAACATTATTTTTTTTATCCATTAGATGTAGTTGTGTGTAATTTTAGTTAGAATATTTCTCATAAAAACATTCTAGTATGTTGATTATACTGGTTTTGTTACAAAATAATGGAATAAAAAGAGTTTAGTGGTTGGATAATTAAAATAAAAGAAAAAAATTTAAGAGAAATTGTGAACTTTAATTTGGGTAACTCCCTTTGGTTTGAAGCAAAGGACTTCATGAAGTTCCTTCTTCCTATGTTATGTCTTCTATGAGAAGTATAGGGATGTAGGAAGATTAATTGGGCACAGTTTGGAAGATCCAAAAGGCTTGAGATGTGTTTCGAATTGGTTATAATTGGTCTCCTTTTATAAGAGAGAGGAGGGTCTCTTTAGGAAAGTGTGAAATCATTATTTTATTATAAACATGTCTTCAGTATAAAAGGGTCAAAAAGTCATTAAAGTCAATAATAAGATGACTCACTTTCGAAATAAAATCATCCATTCGGAATTGGACATGTTTTGGATTATATTTTAATCATTATATTCTTATTTATTTAAATCATTTATTAATTATGTAAATACTACATCATTATTGTGTCATAAATAATTTAATTTATTTGATATATAAATATCATGAAAAACTACAATGATGTAGGAAATATTTTTATATTTACAAATAATATTTATAGTCAAATTTTTTACTTATATAACACCATATAAAAATTAATTTACTAAAAGATATATTTTTCATTTTTTGCCATTACATTAAATTAATTAATCTAAAGTGTCATTATATTAGATAAGTGGCTAAAATGGGTCCCGAAATTGACCTAAATATTTCCATGGAAGGATATAAATCATCAAATATGGTTTGGATAACGGTTAAGTTAATCTGAAATTATTATAATATTCTTTTTTACCTTGAATTACCTTATTTACCTTTAACCACGGTAAATAAAAGTCAAAAGTTACAATTCCCCAAAAATTATATTCATCTTATTAAACCAAATTTTACTACCTAATAACAACCATGTATGTTGTATTTTCGAAATTAAATTCAAGGAAGTGGTAAAATTTCATTTAAATGGAAAAGTAAGTTTTTTTAACTACTACTAAGTGGTTTCACTATTCATCAAAAATTGAACATTTTCAGAAAAAAAATACCAAAAAATCATCCTTAGCTATATTTGATATTATAAATTAAAAAATGACGTTTATTTTGAAAAATTAAAAACATAAATGTGTCTTTAATTAATTTTAAAATTAATTTCTATTGTTAAACCAAATAATGTGCTTTTAAGAAACAATAACTATCAAAAGATTGACACTTTTTTATGTCCAATTTCCAAGGGAATTTAATTGCAATGACCATCATTGGATTAAATGGATAAAATATATTTTAATTAACCTTTAAAACCTAATAAAACATTAATCTATCCATATAAATAAATTAGATTAAATGTCACTTTGTAATTGAAATACAACATTTTAACTATACATTTAAAAATTAACTTAATTCGAAATTTAAAAAAAAATTACAAAAAGTAAATTTTTATGTCCCCATTATAATGAAGGATTTTATTTGGTCAAATATAATGTATTAATGTCACCAAAACTATGTTTAAATAGTGTTCTCCATGAAAATAAATTAAATGGACCATTTAATGTAAATTATGCTTAAAATTAGAGTCATTTATATTTTAAGCCTCTAACTTTTTTATTGGATTAATGTAAATACATTTAACAAACATGTATAATCATATTGTAGTTAGTTTTTTTCATTCCTGCCAATACAATGACTAGGAGTTAACTACCATTAAAAATAATAATATTATATTATTATTATGCAACGTAAGATTCCAACGAAATCTGCTGTTGCGTATCAGGTATGCTATTGATCATAGAAACCCCTTTAAAGTAAAATTAATATCAAATTCATAAATTTTAATAAATTTGAAAATCTCTTATTCTTCATTTACCTATGATGTTACACCTATAATCACAGATGATATGAGATGTGTAAAAGTGAGACTAATATGAATTATATATAATTTTTTTTGTATATGATCCTCCTTAATCTATATTTTATGATAATATGGACATCCAATTAATATTTTTTTTCTCTATTGTATTATTGAATTATCTTCTTTTTTTATATTATCATATTATATTTTTTAATAATTATTATGACCTAATTTATTTCCATTGTTTTATTTTTACTATGATAGTTATTTTCTTTTATATTTTGATCATTATTTATTAATTTTTAGTGAGATGATTGGTAGGTGAGTGAAAATTTGATTAGTGAGTTCATTTATATATTTGTTAGACATAGTTATGATCAAATATGCTATGTTGAATGTGAATATATTGTATACCTTGTTATGATATGATGGTATATGAGTATAATTTATAGGTATTTGGGACCGTGAGTGATTTTGGTGATACCAATCTAATCTAAATGGTGTGAGTGAGTCTTCATCCCATGATAGTAATTGGGTATGCATTTTTTTTATAATGCATAGTAATGTTTTAGGGTGGTTTTATTTTCACTCACCATAGACTTACATGTGTTATAGACTATACTACTACAAACACGGCCATCATCAGCGCTAAAAATGGCCTTTATCAGCGCTGGAAAAGAACTGATAAAGACAGCGTAGATAAAGGGGGGTCCCCTTTATCAGAGCTCCGAAAAGTGATGATATAGGACCCCTTTATCAGCGCTTCCTTTATCAGCATTTTCGTTTTAGCGCTGATAAAGGACCCTTTTATCAGCGCTTTTAAAAAAGCGCTGATAAAAGTTAAAAAAGTTAAAAAATTTGAAAAATTTAAAAGAAATTAAAAAATACTGCCAATCGGGGGGGGGGGCTTTTATAGCGCTTAACCCCCCCCCCCCCCCCTAGAGCGCTTTTCGGCCCCTATATCACACCCAACGCACCCCCCTCCACCCTTTAACAGTGCTTGCTCAAATATTCCCCGTGCGCGCGCACCCCTGCCTCCACCAGGATTTGAACTCGAGACCTCCCCCTTGCGCGCCTAAGCACTTACCACTACTCTATTTTGATTTTCTTTCCAATTCATGATATCTTTATATATATATTTTTATATATTTAGTTATATTTATTCGTATAGTAATATATATTTATATTAATATATATATATATAGTAATATTAATATATATATATATATAGTGGTATTAATATATATCTATATCTATATATATATATTTTGTTATATTTATTCATATAGTAATATATATATATATATAGTTATATTAACATATATATAGTTATATTAACATATATATAGTTATATGAATATATATTTATATAGTTATATAGTTATATTAATATATATATAGTGATATTAATATATATATTAATGGTGATATTAATATATATATTTATAGTAATACTAATATATATATATGTTGTTATATTATAATATATATAGTTATTAGATTAATATATATATAGTTAGATTAATATATATATATATAGTTAGATTAATATATATAGTTAGATTAATATATAGGTATATAAATATTCATATATTGTTATTTTAAATAAAATGGATATTATTTATTATTTAGATAATGCTAATATACTTTATATGTAAATATGTTTAATTAATTATTTAAAAAATATAATTTTTAGATGCGAATATATAAAAAATATGTACATATAGTTATATATTTGATTATAAATAGAAGTTCATTATAAAAAAGGATGAAATTTAAAAGTCATAATATCAATATGAATGTAATACCTTGGAATAAATTCAGTCCCTGCCAAAAAAAGCCAATAATACCCCCTTAAACGAGTTTGAAAATCCACAAAATGTTAAAAAATCTGGGTACCCCGACAAAAAACTCAGTTTTGGAGGCCATCTAGGACTCTTTTTTCCTTGAGAAACGCTTAAACGGGATCCCCCGGGTAACAACGACGTAGAGCTCGTCGTAGGCTTCAATTTGATATGTGGTAGAGCTCAAACGGACACCAGGATCAAAAGTTATGGCTATTTGAAGTTTGAGTTGTGTTTTCAACATATTTGGATCTTTTTTTAATTTTATAAATTTTTTTATTCCTCAAATTGTTATTAAATGACTATTACTCCATAATTATTATCAAATTATTAATTAAAAATATTTTTTTTTAAATTTTTGGAAAAGTCATTTTCACTAAATATCTTATATATTAATTATAATAAGTGTAAATGTACATTTATAATTATATAAAATATATTTAACAATTATATATTATAATTATATAACTATATAACTGTATTTATATATTAATATATTAATATATTTTTTAATTTTTTTTCAAACCGACCCTGTATCAGTGCTTTTAAAAAAAGCGCTGATAAAGGGGGCGCTGTGAAAAACTGTTTTTATGGTAGTGCTATCAGATGCATCTAATTGGACATTAGAACACTGTGAGTGATTGAGAGGTAGGGAATGAAATTAGGTTGTTAGACAAACCCACTTCCATTTTACAAAATATCATATATGATTTTTGTGGATAAAGAATTATCTTTTTCTTTAGTCAAAAAAATCCTCTTTGGGATGAACACCTTGATCATGATGGGTGAAAAATTAAAGGTATGTTATTTTAAATGAGGAGTTATAATGAGTTGTGATAAATTTCATTAAATTTTTAGTTCTAATTTTATATCATTTTTATCACCTAAGGTATCTTATTATTTATAAAATCATAGGACACACACTCCCTGATCGGGTGTTGAAATCATAAACATTATATTTTCAAATTTAATACCAATATTATTTACCCAGTTTTTTCAATCAAACCTGACTACATCGAAAGAATACTTTGGATCACTAACATTGTTAATGAACATTTATGTTTATAGTTTTAGAAAAATAGTCAAACTCTTACATAAAAATTACAATATTGTGAATGGGAATTTCTCCAAAATAATATAGATTTTTTTATTTGAAATAAATTCATCATCATTATCCATATGAAATAACCTCAATACAAAATTTCTTCAACATCATTTCTTGATAACCCTGGGAAAAGGAAACATAAGGAGGTAGTGAATAAAATATTAGTAATGGTAAACAAAAGATTAAACATGTAAATTTAATCAGAGAACATATGAAGTGCATATGGGTACTGTGGTACAATTAAAATTCATGAATGAAACATTATATAACTAATACCTTGTAAATACATGAATCATAAATCAAGAATCATGGTATAAACAATAAACAAATGAAAGATTCATATAAATCAATAATCATGATCCAAATGATACAAGTCATGATCAAAGAAAACATTATAAACATAGTTGAATCATAAATAAAATGTATCAGAATCTTTGGTGATCATATTCATAAGACTCATATAGAATCTATACATTATAATAATAAAATCTATGATATCCAATATAATTTTCTAGGGAACATAATTATAACCTAATGAATTTCGATTCCATTTAGCAAGATCCATTGTATAATATATAATGGGATCACTTAGTGCTATTTAGACCACTCTATCAGAAAAGATTTAATTGGATTAATTGATATTATCCAGGCTACCACATCATATAATATGTATTAGGATCATATGGAATAATATGTTCCACCCCATTATATTTGATATCCAAGAAACACCAAATGAATAAACTATCTATATATTTTATCATAAGACTAAAAAAATCATTCATTATTCCAATAATAACATGATTATCACATGGAAATAAAATTTCATTAATATTAATCACTCCAGATCATTATTAAATTGTGGAAATGAAATGGGTTCTATTAAAATCTATTTAAAACCATCATAATTAATCTCTACAAAGAAAAAGGACAGTATAAATTAAACATATAAATATTGATGATAGAATAAATGATTTTTACATTGATTTATTGAAATATCATAAAATATAATGAAAAAAACTCTTGAGGAAGATATCATTTTTTGTAAAAAAATTATTTTAATCCAAAAAATATTTTGAAGGTCTATTTGATTTAAAATAAATTTTTAATATAAATGAATTTATTGAATATTGAGAAAACATTTACTATAAAAATAATATTTGGAATATTCAAAAGATTCTACAATGATATTGAGGTCATTTTGGCGGGTAATACTATATATTCCATAAAACAAACTAATTTTTCATTCTAAAAAGGGTAGATAAAATCTTTTTTCATAATGAAAAAAGAATATTCAGTAGAAAAGGAATTAAAAATTAAAAATGGTTAAATTATCTTTAATAATTAATTATTATAAATATAAAAACATTTTGAAAACATTTTTCGAATACATGGTTTTGGGAAGAAACAATTTTCTATCTGAATTGATAAATGAAGTGAAATTTTCATTCAAACATTTTCTCAACTATTTTACGTAAGAATGATTTGAAAATTGGAAATATTAATTTAAAACATAATTAATAACCATGTGAGGTTAACATTAAATATCCTTTTTATAAAATGACTAAAAAATTACCTTCAATGGAAATACAAGTACAAACAATCTCGATAAACGTTTAGATAGTAAAATAAGAATCTTACAACTTTTTTATCTGTGAATCATAATACCCATAAAATAACCTGATAAAATGAATCTTATAATATCATTAAAAAAAGATATAAATGGTATAAAATGTCATATGTGTTGTATATACACCTCATAAAATAAAATAAGTGTACCACATAACATATGTTTTAAGGAATGAAAATTGAGACAAAAATAGCTCACTGCTTTGGTAATATTGAAAATATAAACTCCATGATATATTTATCTTAAAATGGATATTTGATACACATAAATATATTTATATGAATCCAAAAATAAATTCATGCATATTACATATACCACACAACAAAAATAATTGTTGAATGTGCAATGTGTCTCATATGAATAAAAGTGAAATGAGAATTCCCTTACCTCTGGATTTATTCATCAAAGTAAGAAAATGATTAGTATTTTTGAGATTTAATTTTATTTTTATTAAACTTATTAACATTTTATATATTAATACCTATTCAATTAGATTTATGTTAGATTTTTTGATCATATTTTTTATTTGTTTCATAAATGAAATTGGTATATTGAATATGGTTAAAGTGGTCTTTATATAAAAATATCTAGAATAATATTAAATAAATAATTATCATATTTATAAATAAAATATAATTTTCAACCAACAAAAAATTATTTATTTGTTAAATGGGATATGTTACAATAAAGAAGATGGTCAGTCGAACAAAATCATGAGTATCATTTCCATTTTCAAAGATCATTATGGAAATGAGTTATGTGATATTTTATTTTTACAGAAAGATAATTATTCAATAAATTCCATAATAGTTAATTAAAGTTAATTTTACGTATAATTATTTTGAATTGGTGATGAAAAAAAGGATCCACATCGCTTTGAGGATGTGGAAGTCCACACGACCAGAAATGACATTATAATTTTTTGATTGAGAATAGGGTAAGAAAAAAAATTGATATATTTTTTCTATATAATGAATAATATATCATGAATGTAATAATTATTTAAAATGTATAGAATATATTTTTTATTATTATTACACATATAACTTTCCATGCAATGCATATATTAAAAATAAATTATATCGCTCAGTGAAGTAGTAGTCTATCGTACTCAATATATACATTATTTTATCCCCAATTTGATTTAGTGTAAAAAGGTATATATGATATAATGAATCAAGAGGATAATTATAATATATATCATATATATTATTTTTATTCATCATCATACATATCCGTGATAGGTATAAATGTAAAAACTAATTACAACATTTAATGAGGTGGTAGTCTTCCATACACAAGAATGAGGATTTCATAACACATTTGATGGAATAGGGAAATGATGTAGGTTATGAAATTAATATAATAAAATATATGTATATAGAATATATATAGGTTGTTATATAATTATGTTTTAATAATAATTGATGTATGTAGAAAAAAAACAATTATTTCAGAACATTACCTCTTCTTCTTGTATACTCCGTGGGATTCCAAAAAAGTCTCTCTAATGAAAGATTTATGACCAAAATAATGCTTATATAATGAGATGAGAGATGTTTTTAGTGGATTGGGAAGGTATGGGTTTAGACCAAGACATCCTAATGTTTGAATATGATGTGAGAGTTGGAGGCTTTCTATAACTGGGGGAGAAGACACATTTGGTTTTTTTGAAAAGAAATGTGTCCTCTCACTTTTTCAAATGAAAAAAGTGTCCAAAAGATAACATTATATAACCTCATAAGTTTAATGGAAAAAATATTTACATCCTAATGTTTTTATAAATGTATATAGGTCATTTATAACAAAAAAGTTCTATCTTATCTATTGGAAGACCAAATTTGACCATAATTGTGTTTAATAATTTTTATTATTTTAATTATTTATTTTGGTAAAGAATTAATTTTAAATTTTAAGAAATTATATATTATTCTAATTACTTATACAGAATCTATTTTTATAAATTCCATTTATATAAGTGAAATATTTCAATTTAAAATTATTCTTAGTGATGTGATGAGATAGAATGTTTCTAAAGAGAAAACAGTAAAGAGTTTACAATGTTTTTATATCTATGATAAATTTTATAATGATTCAATGATATAAATTGGAGTAATTTATATAAAATTATTCTATTTATAATTTAAAAAAAATTAAAATATAATTTAACCATATTAATACTTTAATAAAATTATAGCTTACAATTAAAAGTTACTATTTTTCAATATTTTTGAAAATATGTACCTTTTTAGAAAAAATATCAAAATTTAAATTAACTAAAATATTGAAATTATTATATGAAAAATTAATTTAATTTTTTATTATTAATTTTATTACATTATTAAAATTATATGTAATACAAAATTCCTAAATGTGATGAAGAAACGGGTTTTTCAAAAAATGTATTTTTCAAGGAGAAAATGATTTTATATTTACTATGTGTCTCATAATAATCATTCTATAAATAATTAATAATACTTTTTGATATAAAATATTTATCATTGATTTATATAATTCCCCATGAGTGGTAATAATAATTAATTAAAATGGTAAATCAATATTCATATTGAAGTAGCTTTTAAAAAAAACTCATTATCAAATAAAAATTTATACTTAAATAAAATATAAAGTTTGCTAAAAATTAATTAAGTAGATTAAATAAATAATTTTTATAATTACGTTTCTTGAAAATATTTTCAAAATATATTTTCACTTTTATGATACATAATTTTTTTTGAAACGAAAATATTGTTTTACAAAAATAGGTATTTTTACTATTCAATGAAAAGTCAATATTTTTTAAAAAGTAAAAAAAAATTCATCCAAACAATATAATGATATTCCAATTCAATAATAATTAGTTTATTAATTATTATTTCATAAAAATTAGAAATTAATTATAATATTCTTTTTATGAAGAGAAATAAAAAATTCATTTTTAATGAATAAAATCACTTGTCTAAAAATTTCATGATTATTTACTAAATATTGATCAATAAATTATGTTGATTAATACATAAATAGGTATATAATAATATTTATATTTCATAGTTAAATTAATACAATTCACACCTACCAATTTAATTTCTATGATATAATGGTGATATATATCATTGGATGTTTCAGTTTAGTGTTTCATGTTTAATATGATACCATACAAAAAATCTCAAGGCATCATATAAAGAAAGTTTATAAAGAGAATAATTAAATTTATTGATAAATATATCATAAATTCATGGAGATTTACAATCGCATTTTTCCCATTTTTGTATAACATTAACACTACCATGTATAATTTATATTTTTTAAAATCTCAGGGTGTTACATCATCCCACCTTAATAAAAATTACCCTCATAATTTAATTTTTATTTAAGCAATCTAATGAATGAAATTTAAAAATACTTTTTTAGTAAACACATATCATAAAAAATATTAATATGACATCAACATGATAAAAATAAAATGGAAATTGAAAACATTATATATAATAACACATAATAAGGGTTCTTTATAAGATAAAATAATCTGGAATGGAAGGAAAACATAAATATTTATATATATCCATTATGGTCATTGATTAGAGGTAAGTGAGTGATAAATATAATTTTAGGTTTCTCAAATTCATAAATCTATGAAGATTAAAAAAGACACCATTTCATCAAAATTTAATGTACGATGAGAATTTTTTTTGTTTCAATATCCTTTTCCAGGATTTGAGGAATTATCTTACGATCAAAATTAAGAGAATATTTAAATATACTTACTTGATGAGTATAATTTCATCCACTAATAAATTTACACTACAAACTTGTTTTATTCTCTAACAATTTGTATTCAGGATGAATTATTCCTGCCTAAAACAAGAAAATGAAATTCTAAAGACCACATAACCTTAAAAGGGTTATCAATCTTCTTCTCCTATCATTAGAAACTAAAACAAATAGAAATGGTCTGAACATGGTAAGATAATTAACAATATTAATATACCTTTGTATGATAAAATCCAATTCCGAAGTTAATATAAATACCAAAATTTGAATCTAAATTATTACATACTCTTATATCCAAAATAACCTCAATAACAACAAAATTAAATAGTGATTTAACCTCAAATGTTATATCATACCATTATTAATTCAAGACCAATAATGTGGTGGTCTACTTTTAATGAAACATTATTCACTTATTCACTAAATTACTTTTCAATCTTGTTGTTATTTATACATTTTAACAGTTATTATCAATATCCAAGATCATTTAAACCCTAATGGCTTTCAATACCTTAAATATTCATTCCAAAAAATTTAAATTCCTACTTCAGATTAAACATAATCATTACAAATATTTCAAATTAATAAAATGTTTAATAAAATTTCACTAATAATTTCATGATCTCTTCCCTTAAGACCTCAATGTGATGTTAATTTTTCGAACATCTAATCATCCTTAAGCACATATTCCAATTTTAACGACCTGAATGTTTATAAAAAATTACCTTGATATTTAATTAAGTGTCTTATTATGTAATATGGTTGTGAAAAAATGTTCACTTATTTGGTTTTATTTTATAATTTCATATTTAAATGACCATTAATAATCATTAACGTTTATTATATAACCGCCATGAAGGTATCATATGATTAGTATAGGTATATGGTTTTATAAGTTCTAATTGACACAAACAAAGGAAGTGACAGCTCCAACCAGTAAGAGCATACCATATAAACCCCATTTATCAAATATTATAAGGGATATATATTATCTGAGATTTTCCCTTGACCAATAAAATTTTGAGATCCAACAATTTAATCATGATTGAAATTGATTACTGATGAATTTCAGGCTCATTGAAATCACGCCTCATACCATATACATCGAACCACCCCATGACAGTCTCATCATCTTTCACCTTACTCTTATGATTTATATAGGTGTATTAAAGGGATATGTATAAAGACCCTATTAATAAGAATATGTATATAATTTTTTTATAGAATAGATAATATATTTAAATCCTATTATTTTTTTGTTTTTATTTTGATACATAAAATAGTATTTTAGGGAAATATTTAAATTCAATTAAGGACATTATTATAATGATTTAATGTAATTTTCCAACAAATTATTTTTTAATAAGATATTAATATTAGATAATATTCCATAAAAAATGATCATATAATTTTAATGAGGTTAAATGTAAATTTTTATAATGCTCTGAAAATTCTTAATATAAAAAAAACTATTATTTCATTCTAAATTTCAGTTCATGTTTTAAAAGGAAAAAAGTAAACATATTTTGAAAAAAAATTATAAAATGAATATTAATCTTTCAATCATGAGAACTAAATTACCCAACGTAGAATGTTTCACAGTTTTATAAGACATTTGAATTTCAGATAAAAATTAAATACGATATAAAAATATGGTTTTTGTTATGAAATAAAAATGGACCAATTGTGATGTAATAAATACTATAAGAGGTATCAACAATAAATTATTTGTTTTCAATTTAAAATTATTTTTTTTATTATTTTTAAATTTATAAATAATTTGTGAATCCTCAATGTATATTTGTATATTTTATGGTTTTAAAATCATTTCTCTAAGAGTATGACTCACTTCCACATAAATAAGTGTATTATATTATCATTTATGGAACATTGAATTAAAAAACTATGAATATCAATCCTAGTTACATAAAATCATGTGAAAACCCATGATATGTTTTGCATTCAATTTTTTTATATAGATTCCAAAACCTCTATTTGACAAATAGTAAATATATATTTAATGATTTTGTTTATAATCCCACCCAATATCCCATTTATAATCACTTATAATTCATTTAGAAATCCATTACACATCATTAACCTTTATATATTTTTCACAATGTTACAAAAATCTCTCAATAAGCTCCTCTGAAGCATTCAGAGCCACACACTCAAGTAAGGGATCCCCACATTCTCATATTTATTCATGCTTATTTATTATCTTATTCCTCCTATTTCATATTCATAATCTTGTCATATGCCACTTCCTGTACCTATTAATTTACATTTAATTTAAATATCATTATATATCTCTTTCCGTCACTTCAACCAACTTTTTTTATTTTTTATATGAAATCATCATGGTGTTGAAATTTAACCACGATTTTCCATACGACAAAAATTTGGTAATGAATACCATACTAATTTTCAATCAAGATTGTTCACCATTATACACTAATAATTATTTTACATGTTAATTACATGTACTTATTCCATAATCCTTGATTTATGAATAAAATATTCTGATTAATGAGTACTTGATTTATGATCGATGTGGGAAACTTAAGCATGAGAATGAGAAGATTATGATGGGTGAACCCAGAATTATATAACACTCAAATTAATTGGGTAATGTTTAGTCTCAAGAGACAACTTATTTAGAAAATTATTTAACCATATTTATTTATTGGACATTCTCCCATCATGGTTTCATGATAGTGACCTATGTTTATGATGTAGTGTTTTAATTTTTTTCCATATCTCTCATGTTATGATCACCGTGTTATGTCAAGCCTTACTGTTAATGTTAATGATTATAACACCTTTTTTGCCCATATATATTATTATTCTCCAACATGTATCACCTTCAATAATTTTTATTCCCTGATTAAGATTTATAGATTTCCCCTTTCGTATATATATCCCTATGTTATTCCAGGATGATTTAAAATCACTGGAATTTTAAAATTCTTCCATGGATGTTTTCAATAAAATGGATGTTTTCCGAATTATTATTATTATATAATTTACGTAATTACCAATTAAACAAGACTTCTAGTTAATCAATGTTGTGTTATGTGTAATTTTATGTAATTAATCTGGAATTAATGTGTGCTAAAAAGAATGGTTTTTATTGTTGGTATCAATAGAAAATTTGAATTGTTTTGGTGATTAAGATAGGAAAACTCTATATAAGGATATAAGGATAAGACTAATAATTAGAAAACATCCCTAAAATTAGGTAAGTATATATTAAGTTGCTTATCAAGAAACTACAACCATTTTATGATATAATAAGTCAGAATGTTATTGGTATAGATGTACCAATGGGTAATAACTCTGACAATGTGCATCAATCCTTACTCTGCGTAACCTAGTACGAGACAACTGGCCATAATAAGCACCTAGATTGACACTCTTGTGGGTTATTTATTAGTAACATCACATGTTCAATATGAACCATATTAAAAGGGAAAAAATTCCAAAGAGAATATCTATTAGTAAATATTTCATTGATAACATATATTAAATTTTAGAAATTCTTCTGTTAAGAATTAAATTTAAATTTCACTTTATCCAATTAATTTCACTGGATTTCATTAAAAGAGATTAATAGTTTTATAATACTAATCATTATTTTTCCCATTTATTCTATCTAATGGCCTGAAATTAGATAATTAGGTAATCAATCTATGTGATATGGAAACGTGGTGACTATCCAAATGAGATTCCCAATCCAATAGGAATAGTAATCACTATATCTACATTGATACTCTCTTAGATAGCTCATGGTATAAATATAATATTGGATCTACAGGTGCATAGAAATCCTTCTAATAAAATAGAAGCTATAATTGATACCATTATATGAAAAAATCCATCAATATTTAGTGGATCATTTCATCCCTCGATCCCTGAACAATGGAACAACTCCATTGAGAATAACATCACT
Source organism: Viscum album (assembly GCA_963277665.1). Lineage (NCBI taxonomy): Eukaryota > Viridiplantae > Streptophyta > Magnoliopsida > Santalales > Viscaceae > Viscum > Viscum album. The sequence goes on along the minus strand of OY728151.1, from coordinate 1,161,516,788 downwards.
ACCCTTCAATGTTATAAGAAATAAAAGGTTATATTGGATGGTTATTTTATTAATGGATAATGTCATTATTGGTGGATATTTATTAGAAATAAAATACTTAGAGAAGATATTAAGGAAATGGGGTATATGGAATTGAGGAAAATGTTTTTTGAAAAATATATTACTTAATATCAAATTTTAATTATGGAATGTAATTTTATTTACATAGTGTAAAATACATAAAAAATATATTAGGGAGTATGATTCAGAAATAAAAAAACATTAAATATACACCACCATCATTTACTTTACCCACAAATGAAAGGTTTACTTCTTCTATTTTGGGATAAAACCTTGATTACAAAAAGAAGTGGTGGTCTAAGACGTTGATAGTTATGAGTAAATTGTCAGATATTCCCTCAATTACAAATTGGACATCTGATAATTTCATGTGTCTCATAGAGATAAAAAGAAGAAATTGGATTTTTATTATAGAAAAGTGATGGAGAAATCTAATGGTTTGATGAAATTTCATCATCATACTTGTCAATGATGCAATAATAATAACCCCAAAGATTACCTATAGGGTGATAGGAAACTTCTTATATTCATGAACGAAGGGCACCTATCATGTTATTTCCAATTGGTAAACCACACTAATGAGATAAAGTTACTGAATTTACCTTTCAACCCTCCTAACATTGTTCATTTCATTATCTATAATGAACCCGGGAACTTTTCAAATAAATTCTATAATCCAAGAGTTTTCCAAGACAACCATGCACCTCCATGTTAGAATGGGAAATCATTTTCATTCTTAACTACAAAGTTGGATCTGGAAAACAACTTGATTATAGGTATTCTAGTTATTAATTCAAGGATATTAAACATAATTTTTTATTATGGTTCATTTCATTCCTTGGTATCATGAATGTTTATTAAAACTATTCAAACAACACCACAAACATGGAAGTGGAGTTATTGATAAAAATAAATAATGTGGAAATTATTACATATAGAATTTATAACTCCCCCTGTAAATATTTCTGGGATGAACATCCCAAATAACCTTTTCATACTCCCATTGTTATAATTTTATTAAATTATAGGTATGTATATTCATTGATTATAATGATCAAACATTAATATTTTTGATAAGGAAATCACTTATTATATCACCATTATACACCCGAATCAATAGAAGTGAAATGAATATATAGAATCTTCCTTATAAAAAATATCTCTATAATGGGAATTATATCCCTATAAGAATAATTTCTATCTGAAATTATTAATTCTGATGAATGAATCATACTTGAAGTAATGATAGTTGTGATGGAATATGATTTTGTCTTTCCCAAAGAATTGGTCGGTCTTCCACCCAACTAAGAGGTTAAATTTGGAATTGAGCCTATTCCAGGGATATTAACATTATTTAAGTCTTCTAATAGATTTTTATTTTTTAAACATTAGGATATAGAGAAACAAATACCCTAAAATCTTGATAAATGGTCTGTATAAACAAGTGCTTCACTATTCGTTGCATTGATCCTCTTAATCAAGAAGGATGATCTGACAGTGTTCCTTTGAATTGATTGTCATTTCCCCAAAAAGATCATAATAAATAAAAAGTATCCTATACCATGGGTTGATGACATGTTTGATCAAGTGCGTCCTGAAAAATGCACACCCATGTTGGATTATTGGATGGGATATTTTCAACTTTGGGTGAATAATGAGGATATCCCCAAGACTACAATTCGTACAAGGTAGGGACATTATGAATACGTTGTGATTCCATTCAGAATCACTAATTCTCCCTAAATATTCTTCAACATAATTACTTGTGTCATTATATATTACATCAAAAAATTTGTGGCATTTATTATAGATGATATTCTAATATACTCCAAATGAAAGGTGAATCATGGAGTACATCATTGAACTATGCTAATGACCTTGCGAAAAGAGAAGCATTATTCCAGGTAAAGTTGGTGTGAGTTATATTTAAAGAAATTATCAATCAAGGGTAATATCAATAGAATAAGTGGTATTTATTTGGAAGCATATAATATATAATAAATTGACAGATTCTTGATTCCTATATCAGTGATAGATATTTGTAGTTTCTTTTGATTAGATGCGTATAATCATCTACTTGTGAAAAAATTATCAAATTTATAAAACACACTAACCATAATATGATAGAAGGGGTTAAAGTCTTCTTTAAATGAAGAATTTTAAGATAGATTCAAAGAGATGAAAAAAAGGGTTATCACATCACATATTCTCACACTAACCATAAGGGGAGAAATATTCATTGTATTTAGTGATGCTTTGAAGAAGGTATTGGACTCTAAGTTAATGAAAAATGAAAATGTCATGGCATATGATTCAAGATATTTTATTGTTAATAAATAGAATCACCCAACGTATGATTAGGATATGGATGCAATATTCTTCCTTATGAATATATAGTGGCATTATCTATTGGGTGAGATGTTTTAAATAAATACCTATAAAAAATAATTCAAATATATATTCCAACAGAACGACAAGAATTTGAAAAAATAAATACAGTTAGAGTTTATCAGTGTCTATAACTTCTCAATCCACTACCATCCTGGTAATGTGAATATTTTTGTGGATACCCGATGTAAAATGGATCTAGAAGTTATATCATTATTATAATTTTGATGGATCTGATATTCCTTGAGTTGAAAAGTATGATCTTGGGAATCATTAATGAAGCAAAATCCTAAATCCTTTGAATTTTTTTTCTAATTCATCCCATATAGAAATGATAAAGGATTATTAGAGAAATTATGTACAAATTTAAAAGAATGTTGATACATTATGAAATGGGAAAAACTTGGAGTTCAATGCTAATGAAAAAAGGAATCTTGTGATTTGAACCAAGAATATTTGAACCCTAAAATCCTATGTTAAATAAGGAGTAGTTGGATGATGGACATAGCTCAATAATTTCTATCTATCTTGGAAGCACAACGATTTATTAATATATCCAAGAACACAATAAATTGGAAAATATAATGAAAAACATCACAGACTATACATGAAGATGTCTTGTATTTCAGGAAAAGAAGGTGGAAAGGAAAAAGTCCAAGGGGGTGATGCAACCATTAACCATACCTACATGAAAATTGAAAAACATCACCATGGGCATTGACACTTATATTCCAAATAAATAAATAGATAATAATTCAATTTTTTTGTTGTGTATTGTCTAATTAATACTGATTACATGAGTGCGATTCAATATTATTTAACACTGGATCAACTTACATGAATATACAATAGATATGTGGTAAGTCTTCATGGTGTAACCCTATTTATTATATCTGAATGAGATCCAAGATACCCCTATATTTTTTATCTAAGAGTCTCTAAAATTATCTAAATTTTGAGTCAAACTACATCATGACTTATCGCCCTCGAATTGGATGGCCAATCAATGCAGAATATCCAAAACAATGATGACATATTGAGATCATAGTCAAAAGACATTTATGTAGGATGGTACCAACATCTTCCTCTGGTCGATTTCCTTTACAAAAATAGTTTCAAATTGAGCATTGAAATGGATCCCAATGAAACCCTTTATGTGATGAGGTGAAGAGAACCTGCATGTTGGGATGGTGTTGTGGAATAAAAACTTCCCAGTCCTGAAATGGTTGAGGAAATGGTGGAAATGTTTTTGAAAATTTTATTTCATAGAAAGTCTACTGAAAATGGATATAATATCTAATTTCACAATCATTGACGTCAACTTGAGATTGATTTTGGATACATGGTATTCATTCAAATATCTCTAAGGAATAAATTGATGAGATTTGGGAAGAAGGGGAAGCTTTTACTAAGATACATCAGTCCCTCTCTTATCCTTGATTATATTTGAGCAGTGGCCTACAAAATATAACTATCCCAAAACATATCTCAAGGGCATGATGTATTCCATATATCCCTTCTGATAATGTATATCACAAACCCCACACATTTACTCAATCTAAAGGTGGTACCCTTGGAAAAAGATCTCTCATATGAATATAATCTAGTGAATATCGTAGATCATTTAAACTAATTTTTAGAAAATATTGAAATGCACCTAGAAAAAGTAAAATAAATAAAATGAATGTTTAAAGAAACAACCTAGGAAATAGATAAGGTTATGATACAGAGATATAATAATTTGTTTTAGTGTGGAAAATGAAAAAATAAATGGTTAAATTTTCTTAAGGGGGGAACAATGTAATGACTCAAACAGTTTTAAATAAACATTCCCTTGTTATTTAATTATATGTATTATTATGTAATATGGTTATAAAAAACACATTATCTTATTGGTTTTATTATATCACATCAGATTTAAATTATGGCTAACAATCATATCTGTCAATAATATTGTTATTGACTCGAGGTCATATGAATTGTATAGATATATAGTTTTAACAAATCTAATTAGCATAGAAAAACGATGTGGTAGACTCAATTGGTAAAATCTTACCCGATGATTTCTATTTATCAGACCTTCTTAGGAAAATTGAAACACTGATATTTGACCTTGACCAATCCCGGGTAGAGGTCCAATAACTTATTCCTGAGAGAAACCTTTTATAAAAGATGTTAATGTCCCTATCCATCGTAGACCATACCATGTACCATGAACCAACACATAAAAATATCAATATCACACACCACTCTTAGGGAATTTGATTGTGTATTGAGGGGATATGTATGAAGTCCCTTGCAATATGAGTATGTAAATAACTTTTAATGAATAACAATTATATTTTAATTCTATTATAATTGATTTTCATCTTGATATAATAAAGCATAATTAGTTTTTTGGGTAATTTTGAAATTAAAATTAGGCTTATTTTTAATAAACAAATGTATTTTTGAAATAAATAATATTTTAATAAGATATTATTTTTATATAAATTTTATTAAATAAAAATCATCACATAATTATTAGGAATCCAAAATTAATTTCTTATTTGGGTATAAAAAATGTTGTTGTCAAAATCCCATCATTTATGAATAAATTTTAGTTCTTATTTTAAAATTTAATGTAATATTTTTTTAAAAAAATTGATAAATTGAATATTAATTAGGGAATTATAATTTTGATATTATCCAGTGGTGAATTTTTCATAATTTTTTGATACGTATGAATTTTATGGTAAACATTAAATACATTGTAAATATACCTCGTGTATTATGAAATTATAATGACCGAAGAGTGATGCAATAAATACAATAAATTGTATCCAAAAACAGATATATGTTTTTCAATTAAAAAGTTATTATTTTATGTTTTTTAATTTTATAAACCGTTTTTGAAGCCTCCAAAACAATAAATATATTTTAAGGTTTTAAAATAATTTATTTTTTGAGTTTGTCTCACTTCAACATAAGAATGTTTATTATTTTTTAATTTCATCCCTTTCCCTTAAAAAATAATTAAACCCAATATAGTATTCTAGAACCCATTGGAAATGTAATTGTAATATTTGTGGGTTTTTTATTTTATTATATAGAGTCCAAAACCTAGGTTTAATAAATAATAAAGCAATCCCCACTAATGACGTATATAATCCCACCCACACTCCCATTTATCTTGACTAAAAATTTGGGTCGCATCTGTTTACTTTAACCACTCCTCCCAAGATTCCTCCCAAGGTTCCCTTATAAATGTGATAAGCTCCTCCCTTGTATTTTGTGCTGTAAACACAGGTATGGGATCCTCACATTCTCTAATTTTTGATGATTCGTTATTATGTTAGGCATTCTATTTAAAATCCCTATTTTTCATATAAGTATTCCCATGTCTATATTAAAAACTATTTTATCTCAAAAATGTGAGAGACTCATTTCTATCTCATCAAACCATTTTTTGAATATTTATGTGACATAATTATGCTTCTGAAATTTCACCATGACTTTCCTAAAAAAACAATTATGTAGTGAATACCTCTACAATTTCCTATTAACGGTGTTATCTATTATATATTTATACAAATTTAACATAGGAAAAAAATTTATTTAATCCCCTCTCCTTGATATTGGAATAAAATATGATGTGGAAATAATCCATGTTTTATGATCTATTTTACACACTAATGCATTAGAATTAAATGAATTTATATTTTTGCCCAAAAATATATGGCAATCCAATAACAAACTGATAGAAAGATAAATTTTTATTTTTCAAAAACATTGACGTAAAAACAGTGTGGTCATGATTTCAACTAAAAAAATGTTATAAATCCACCAAAGGTTAATTTGATCATACTATATTTAATATCCCTAGATAATTTCTAAGATATATTGTATACCGGAGTGTCTAGATCTTCCATTATTGATCGTCAAATTGAAATTCCAGTTTTTCACGTGATTGGATATAGTCGTCAAGGAATAACTTCCCTTTATTGAATCCCCCAACTAAAATCATGTCCTACTTGACTATCCGTGTATATTGATCCTCATTGAGAGTTACACTTAAGGACCTCCCCATCATTTTGGTGTCTTCTTCTTTAGTCGCATTTACTGATAGATCCTATTCAACCACATCTTCTTCTATACACATAATAAAATCCAAGGGTTAATCAAGAACATCACCAGACAACCTCTTCTGAAAATAATCCTTGGGGAATGGTGGGTATAATTTTCTATCTTCTTGTCTTTCAACTTCTTCACTGTTTGTGTCTCCATAGGTAGTCGAAGATATGAGTAGTCCTTCCTCTCTTTATAGATTCCCCTCTGGATCCTATTTCTCCTAGGACTCGAAATCCTACCAACCAAATACTCATCCACTATTTCTCCAATGAAATTGCGGAAATAGTCATCACTAGACTCATTCCCAAGGATCTTGTTCGCATACATGGAGGGCCTGACCGGATCTTTTTTGAACACCTAATCTGGATCAACAACAGACTATAGTTCAAAGAGAATACCAATTTTATGACCTCCATCTCCCTACAAGAAGTTGTCCTGATCAAGACCTCACCCCATATATACTGTCTCAATAAATTGAAACGTGTACCATTACCCTCTACGGGTTCTTTATAATCCTCTTCATAGTCTCCCTTTCTAATATCTATCTATGAGAACACTAACATAGGATTCGAAGTACCCAAGGGAGTCCTGACACCTCCATTATCCACCATTTGATAACCCAATTGATAATTATGCCACCATCCACTCTGAGGACCCTCAAGCGACGGAGGTTCCAAAACTTCAGATTCATTTCCAACCACCAGAAACAGTTTGTCCAATGTAACACTTATATATATATGAGAATCATCCATGTCCTTCCTTAACCAGCTCAAGATGTTTATCACCAAAGGATTTACTTCCGTAATATCCTTCTATACTACCATTACCATTGTATCCACACCCACATTCTCAAACTAGAGGAACAATCCACGACACATTTCATAGGATCCTTCCCACTTATTTTTGTTCCCACACCATTTAGCTTATCAGGATGTCTCGACCCATTCCTACATGCCATCATCTATTGACATAATATCTTGAAAATAAAACATAAATCAATATGTGATTCATAAATAACATGTTGTATATAACGAAACTATTCCCCTACAACAATCCTAACATAATCAGGAGGCATTCTTGAGTCATCTAATTCCAAATAATATCATGGATTAATAAGATTACAAAGGGATTTGGTTCAGATATCGAAACATAATTACCAACCCATGTGATTCACATGTTTCCTAATTATCAAAGGCTTTTGAAATGGTAAAGGTATGATGTGGAAAATAACCCAAACCACAACATAGGGAGATTCATGCTTCATATGGAAGTCATTGGCCCTTCCGGGGAAGAATAATTTGGACATGTTGTAGCTACATGGAGCACTACACCAATATTTTATCAGATATACCAATAAATCAAATCATATCATGATGTTCTTATTGTGTAGAAATCCCAATGTTTCCCACTCTTGTAGATCCCATGATCTGAAAATTAACATGTAAAACGATTCCACTGGATGACTTCTCTATGAGAATCGAGAGATCAAAGTCAAGTTGGGGATTATTAAGACATCATTAAACTCCATGATAAAAAAAATAAAGTTATTGAAACCATTGTAAATATTAGTATCCTTAGTGAACAGGGATCTTTGAGGGAACAGAGGAAGAATATCGAGTTTGGAAAAGGGGGAAATGGGGACTCTGCTCCCTTGAGATGTTATGTTGGGGTATGTATTGAACCTAATTTCTTTATGTTACCTTTTCCATAATGATTTAATGGAAGTTATTATTGACCTATGTTAATTCATCACATATTTATGTTTATTCCACATTTAAAATGATAGGATTATCATGCTATATCATACCTTATTATTAATGTTTATGGTTCTCACATATCTTATTCTTTATTTTTATGCCTATTATATAACATGTAAACCTTATGCAATATTTATTCCAATAGTGGACTATGTAGATCCGCCATTTATTAAAACTTTCCCTTGGGCATCCTAAGTAGTTTTAAACCCCATTTATCTTAGAACCATGTTATGGCTATTTTAAAAAGAAATTACGTTTTTACTATTTTAAATTGTTATTTAATTTACTTAATACAAAAATACACTAGAATTATCAAACATCTGGGTTAAATTATGTATACTTTTACAAAATAAATAATAAATAAATGAGTGATAAATATAATGGCTATTATACCTATGATGGTATCATTAACTCAATATAACTTCACATAGAAATGTTATAATATAAAAAGTTATATAAAACATAACTCTAATACCAACTATATGTCCAGAACCCACGCTCGTCAATGTAGTGATGAAAATAAAACATTTTATTTCTTTCATTGATACTGATAATTGTGAATGAATTTTTTCACAACCAAACCATAGAATATCTGATGGAAAATGGTTCAACATACATTCCCATATAACATTCAAGTTTATATTTTTGGAGAAATAGGAAAACTAGTACATAAAAATACTCATTTTTTAAATTGATCATGTATCCAAAATGATTTTTTTTATTATATCACATTAAGTCATCATCATCATATATATTAAATCCCTTATAGATTGTATTCATTCAATATGATTACATATAAAAATGGAGAAAATGAGACAAAATAAGGGTAATCTCAAATAATTAATAAGGGTAAAAATTAGCATTAAAAATTGAATGTTGTCAAAGAACATAATATGTGAATTAGGGTTTGATAACATAATAAATGTTCAATGGATAATCATAAATTAACTCATACCCATCAATACATAAAGCGTCAATCATGAATCCTTATATAAGCCTTTAATAAAGGAAAGAGTTATATGATTTAATAATCAAGATCCATGTGATATCAATCTTCATCAAACAAACAGTTATAAATGCATGGATAGAATAAATAAAACTAAGGATTATCTTGGGAGATCATATTCATAGTACACATACCGAACCCTTAAAATTAGAATAAGAATATAGCCAACATCTAATATAATTCTACACATAACATAATAATTACCCAAGGAATTAGAGTTATATATGGTCAAACCCATTATACAAGCTATAACTAGATCATTAGATGTTATCTGGGGAACCCCATAATATAATTTTTAATAGGCTCACCTGGCGGTATCATTTCCTCCCCATCATATAATCCTTATTGGCTCACCTGGTGCTATATGTGTCTCCATGTCACATAAGTTATCCAAGAAACACAACATGAAGAAATTATCAATACAATTCATCATAATACTCATATATACAATAATAATTACTTTTATAAATTGATTTATCCATGGAAATGAAATTTTTTTCATGTAAATCTGTCTGAATCATGATTAACATATCGAAAAAAATCAGTTCTATAATAACCTTTTTTTAAAAATATTAATCTATCCATAGAATGAACAAGAATGGTAGAAATACAACTATACCCATTCGAGTATGAATTAAAGGAGTTTAATAAAATGAACAAGAATGGTTGAAATACAACTATACCCATTAGAGTATGAATTAAGGGGTTTTAATAATTTTTAAATAGATATATCATAAATTTATCATTAAAAAATCTTAACAAAAATACCCTTTTCATTTAAAAAACTCTTCTAAAACATAAAATAAATTTAAAATAAATTTCAATGCATTCCTTTTCAACACATGTATTTTCGTAAAATTTTGAAAACAATTACATTATAAAAAATCCTGTAAAATTTCAAATGAATATATAAATATATTTTTTATACATGTCCAAAATATAATTCCTTTTACAATGTATAAATGATAGAAAACATCCTTATTCATAATGGGAAAATATTATTCTTTTGAAAATAGATTTTTTAAAAGAAAAAATCAGTAAAATATTATTTAATAACTCATTGTAAAGTGGTAAACTAATATTTAAAATAATAATTTGAAAACATGGTTTTTGAAGAAAATTTATTTTTGGCCAAAGAGGTAAATGACATTTGATTTTCTTAATAATTATGTATCAATTATTTTAAGTACGAAATAGTTGAAAAATGGTTTTATTACATGGAAATATAATAAACGTACATTGGAAGGTAAAATTAGATGTGTTTATAAAGGAATTTTCACACAAATCCCTTTAATTTAAATTCATTTATAAATAATCTCTACAAACAATGTTATTGTAGCATAAGACTCTTACCACGTTAATTAATTCAAATCATAATCCCCATGAAAGAATATGGTTAATTGAATCATAAATTATAATGAAAATTATTATATTCATGATATAACATTTCAATGGTTTATTATATACACATTATAAAATATATAAGGTTTATAGCTGAATATATGTCTCAAGGAAGACTAATTGAGGCAGAAAAACCCACACCACTTTGGTAGCATTGAAAACCTAAATCCCTATAAGATATTTCTTAAAATGCATATTTAAATACATATAGATTTAAATATTAAAATCATAAAATAAATTCGTAGGTATTATATAAAACATAAAAAAAACATGTTGAAAATGACATATATCTCAAATTAAAAGGAATTATATGAGAAATCCCTTACCTAATGTTTGATTTTTCATGATTTTTTATTAAAAACCTAAAAAATAAAATTATGTTAAAAATATAATTTCATATTAAAATTTTCAATGTTTAATTTTAATTATTTTTTCTTATTACATTGTTACATATTATTACTTAATCAATTTTATTTATGTGAGATGTTTTGACCATATTTGTCTTATGTTTAAAAAATAACATTGGTAGGTTGACTCTGGTCAGTGGGTTCACTCTATAAAAATATATAGGATTATAATAATCTAATAATTATCAAAATTATTCAGAAAATGTACTTTTAGTCAAATAATGAAATATTGTAATGAAAATTGGGCAATGTTACAATGATAGAGATGGTAGGACGTATGTATACATGAGTAACATTTCAATTATCCACTGATAATTATGGAAAAAAGGTATCCAATATTTAATATTTATAGAATGATAATTATATTATAAATAACATAATATCTAATTATGTCATCATTTATATATACATATCATTATGTGGTAATGGGAAAAAATCAATTGTATGACTTTGTGGAGGCGGTAGTCCACACATCGACAAATGACGTTATCAATTTTTTATTGAGTAAAAAGGTCTGGGATAAAATAATATATTATATTTATATATTAATAAATATTTCATTAATATCTTATTTATTTCATTTAAATAACATATAATAAATGTTTTTACACTTATTTACTTCCACACAACACATGTTTGAATAACGAATCACATCGCTTCATGAGGCGATAGTTCGTTGTACACATGAGTGACTTTATTGAATCCTCTATGGAAAGGAATTTAAAGATGTCATAAATGATATAATTAATCCATAAGTATAATTATTTTATATATTTCACATATAAATATTAGATCTACCATCATAGCCAACCGTCAGTGGAGGTAATGGAAAATGAATTACATTATTTCACGTGGTGTGAGTCCTCCATATACAGAAATGATGATTTCATAACCCTATGGAATAAAGAAAGGAATTATTTAGGTTAAGAAATTAAAATAATATTTTATAATTATATGTTAGATACTACTGTTACTATATAAAAAGTGTTGAAGAATAATGTATGGAGGTGAAGAATTAAATAAAATAAAATTGTGTGTTGAAGAACGTAACCTCATTTTCGAGTATATTCCTTATATTTCCACCAAATGACGCTTTAGATTGGATTTATTATAGAATTAATTCATACAGGATGATATGAGGGGTTATGGTAAGTGATCTGGGTTGGTATTTTCGAAAACTAGTAGATTTGAAGTTGTAAAGAAGGGGGCAGAGGGGGTGGCCTTCTATAAGTGGGGAGAGGACCCACTTATTATTTATGAAATGAAATGAGTTGTCCCAAATTTCTTGTATGTAAATTGTTCTAAATTCATACATTATATAACTTATTCTATGTAATGGTTGATATTTATACATCAAATTGTTTTTATAAAAGTGTATAAGTCATTTTTAACTTGATATTTCTAGTTTATCCACTAGTAAACCCATTTCTACCTTCAACATGGTAACTAATTTTAACATTTATCTATTTTCATAATGATAAAATATTATGAATAATTTATTATATATTATAAAATATTTTTAAAAAAAATATTAAATCCATTTTTTCAACTTCCCTTCTCAGAAGTGGAAAAAATTAATTTAATTTTACTCCCATAAACATAATAAAGAATTGAGTTTTTAGTGTGAAGAAGTTCAATCATTTAAAATGTTTAAATAAATAATATAAAAATAAAAATGATTCCAATAAAAAAATGTTATATTACACGATACAAAATTTAACTAATAATACATTTAATTCAATTTTAAATATAATATATATATATATAAATAATTTAATGAATTGGCACTTTTCAATTAAAATATAGTATATTCGCTATTCATGAAAAATGAATCTCCATAGTATGATTTTCAAAAAATAGACATATTATAATTCTGAAATTATTATCTAAAAAAGAAATTTCTTTAATATATTTTATAATGGTGCAATAAATTATATTTAAAACAAAACATGTAGATGTGATGAAAAAGTGGGTTATCATGAAGTTTGTTATTGATGCACAAGATGATTTTAGAATAAATTTATATATAATAGTCATCATTAAAATAATTTAAGAAAATATTTATTGATAAACATAATTTATACATTTAATTTAAATATTTTCCCATTTTTTATTTTAGTTAATAAAAATTTTGAATCACATTGTTTATAAAAACAATTTTCTGAAAAAAAACATGTTTTCAAACCCTGAAAGAAGATATTATAAAATAAAATATAAAGTCAATGAAAATTAAATTATGTACATTAAAAATAACCCATACTATATTTTTACATGAAAATATAATCAATACATATTTTGAAATTTAAAAGAATTAATTTATTTGATGAAAATATATTTTTTACAATAATCGGTTTTTTTAATGTTCCCCTAAAAATTAAATATTTATTTAAAAGTCCCACAATTTACCACAAATTATTATTTGATATTACAATTCAAAAAATTAATATATATATATATATATATCAATTTAATTTTCAAAAACTTCATAAATTTATTTTATTATTAATTTAATTAAAAAATAAAAATCATTTTTTATAAAAACATATTTTAGAATAATGAAATAACATTACAAGAAATTGATTGATTATTTTCTATGGATTTATAAATAATTTATATGATTTTAACAATAACTTATATTCATTAAGAAATATATATATATATTTATATTTAATCTTATAAATTTCATAATGTATTTAATTATATTCATATCTTCAAATATATCATATAGGATATAATGATGATTTATATCGTGGGATATTTAATTTTGGTGTTATATATTGAATACACCTTAGAACATAAGAATATTAAGGATGTGTGTACAAAATACTTTTTAAATGATTAAATTTTATTAAAAATTAATATATTTTAATATCTCTATGAGTTATATAATAATCTAAGATAAATGTTTTCATTCCTTTATGTTGTCAAATATAATTTTATTCTTTAAAAAAACATGGTTGTTGCCCCCCCCTTAAATAAATTTAAACCTCAAAATTTTACCATTATCATTATAATAAAAGGATAGCCATTTAAAAATTATTTCTTTTTAAACCAACATTGTAAAAATTGTTAATATAAAATCATTTTAACATGATTGAAAATGTTATTTAAAATTCATATTGAATAAAACATAACTCAAATTCCAAATAAGATAAAATTGATGGCAAATGGAAGGAAAACATAAATAATTACAAGTAGTTATTGAGGTAAATGGTAAAAAGAAATTGAATGATCAGTGGTTTGTTGAGGTCCACAAAAGCATATATATTTTGTGATCTAAAATACCATTAGTTAATAATTAATTTACATAGTAGGATAATTTTTTTCAGTATCATTTTCCTAGAATTGGGAAATTCTCATACCATATAGACTAAAATAATAATGAAATATACTTACCTAATGAGTATTATTTCATCTTTTAATCAATTTCCTCCACAAAATCATATTTTTCTCCAGACAATGAGTATTTAAAATGATTTTTTCTTACATTAAGTACTAAAATAAAATTATAAATATTACATAATTCTAAAAAGGATAAAAATATATTACAAATATCATAAAAATTAACTTATACCATAATGGTATTCATATGGTATGATAATTTAAAAAATTAATTAATATTCATATGATACAATAATCATAAAATTTCAATAGTAATACACAATGTTGATGATAAATCATTCAATAATTCTTTATCCCAAATAACCTCAACTTAATCAAAGTATAAGAGTGTTTTCCCTCAATGATTATTTCAAAACTTTTACTTTTCAATCTAAAAAACATATGACAGTCTATGTTTAATGTACAAATACTCACATTGACATCAAATTAATTTTCAATTACGTTCTTATCTATATGAAAAAACTTGTGTTCTCGATATCGAAGTTTATATAAATCCTAATGGTTATAAATTGAATAAATATCAAATCCACTAAATTTTAATGTATAAATCTTTTTAAATTAAACATTTAAAAATACATCAACCTATTAAATTATCTATTAAAATATCATTATTCACATTAATATCTCATTTTTTAGACCCCAAAAGGGTGACTACGAATTTAAACTTTTGATAATCCTTATTCTTATATACATATGATGACATCTAAAACAATTAAGATAACCTAACATGAATGAATCATAACCTATAATGTTATATAATTATTTCCTCCAATATCAACTATAACAATGCAGAACCCACACTCTTGGTTTGAGTGTTGAAATCAAAAAAAAATTACATTTTTAGTTGTTATACTAGTAATTTTGACTAAATGTTTTCTCATACAAACCATTCGATATTAAAAATAAAATTTTGATCACAAACTTTCTCAATTTAATTGTATGATTATTATTTTAGATAAATATAAAAACTGATAAATAGAAATACCAATGTCTTTAAATGATTATTTCTCCCACTTAACAAATCTTTTATTATTTCATGTTATGTCATCAAATTCTTCCATATGAATCCATTATATACTTAATTCATTCAACATAATTTGTCAATGTCATGAGTAAAAAGAAACATAATAAGGTTGAGCTCAAAATCTATGTAAGATTAATCATATCTGTAAAAAAGTGAATCTCATCAATGAACATACGATGTTCATAAGGGTATAACGATAAAATATGAGTGAATGCTATATTATTAAAAGAAATAAAGACAATGAATACCTGAATCAATAATCATGAATTATGGGATAATTCTTTAATAAATGACATATTTATAAGAATAAATAATCATGACACATTTTATATTGATCTTGATTAAAAAAACATTATAGACACATCAAAATAATAAATTAATCATACTTGTATCGTGGGACATCATCTTCATTGGACACATATAGAACCCTTACTATAATAAAATCCTTACAACCAAATTATAATAATATTATCCAGATAATATAATTATTTCTCAACAAAATATAGCACTATATAAGGCCACCCGCCATATAACCTATAATGGGCTCACCCTATGCTATCCAGTCTACGAACACATGTATGATATAATGAATTCACCTAGTAGTATCTTGTCCACACCATCGTATAATCATTAATGGGATCACCATATGATATATGGGCCGCCATATCATATAAGATCTCTAAGGAACACAACATTAATAAGGTGTATATAAAAGTAATCATAAAAACAATGAAAATCATTTCTCTATTTATTACATGATTAAAATATGAAACTGATATGGGATTCATGTTATTATTTTTAAATCTTGATTAAAAAAGGAAGATGAAATTTGTTCATTAAAAATAACTTTAAAACAATATTAATCCATCTAAAGATATAATAAAGAATGTATGAATACAATATATTCCCATCGGAGTAAGTATACAAGGGTTTTTTAATTGATGAATAGAAATAAAATAAAATGATATTAGAAACATTATTTTGGAAAATAACATTTTTTTCATGATTCAAGCCAGGATGCCATCTGACTTGACACCCAACCCAGTACACAACATGACCCGAAAGTCATTCTTGATCCCCACGGGCTGGAAACAAGTGCCAGTCGCCATATATAAATATAGCGGGAAGGATTTCAGCCTAATAACAAGGATAAAAATTAATAATCAAAAAAACATGAAACAATAGCCCTCATTTTAATATAATTAAATAAATAGATGATCCAGATACAATATGCAACTAAATAGACTGAATACTAAAACAAGGAAAATAAAACTGAGAATATACTAAAACATGACCAAGCTACCACTATCTCAATGTGACATCTTGGTCACCTCCAACCACGACACCATACCTCCTCGAACCCCAAGAAACTGAACTATGATACCTAAAAAAATGATGAAAATGAAAAACAACTGGGCTCTACTGACACTAAGTGTCATAGGTAGGGTTTTAGCTAACAGCTCAGTAGGCAATCACCTCAAATTCCAATGTTTTTCTTTCCAAAAATTGTCCAATAACACTTGTTTGAAATTAAACTATAAAAATAGATTTTCCACATTTTATTAAACCACCACAACTTTACCGTTTCAAAGGCCAACACATGTCACCATCCATTTTTCAAGAAAAATATCATTTAATAACAAAAAACTAACCCAAACAATATTAGTAACAATTTTTGATGGAACAAAATTAAGTGGAAAACAATTTCAATGAATTCCACTTTAAATACAATAAAATTACATTTACAATTATAAACCCACCCTATCGTATGTTAATGGGAGGTCTAATATAATCATTAAGAACTAGTCATGGGAACATCCCTTAGAAAAATCATGGTGTGGGACCCTGGTACCTCATATCTCGGTGTAATTGTAACAATAAAAATATATGTTCTCATGCATGAGCCCCTAGCAGGGAACATACCCATAACCTACTGGTCCCTTATATCATCATCATAGTTTAGTTAGTGTTTTCATCGTCAAACTTGCTATGTGATACTGGGGCCAAACCCAACTAGATCACTAGCATACCAGTACAAGTCCACCCACCTAGATACCAGGGATTCCCATTTTGTGATCAATTAAATTTCACACATCACATGTGACCACATTCATCGTATATCAAGCCAACTTAGCATATCATTCCATAAGACACCATAAGAAAATCAGAAACCCAATATTGAGAACTTATGTACACCAGAACATTTTCAGGCCACATAAAAAACCGTGAGAAACACCATATCCTAGAGTGTTTTATAAACCTTCTTTTCCACATTTTTAAAAACCATGCATCTCTAAAAACATGAAGATCGTGAATTTATGTTCAAACACCAAAATTCATTTACCAAATTATTTCCAAATCATTTCTAAAACCATATTCAAGAGTGAAATTACAAAAAATCCCTCAAGAAAAGCATTTTCCAAAACACACACACCAAAATACAAATGGAGAGAATGCCAAGAGATTTGATTTTAAAACACATTTAAGAAATAAGTATTTCATGGAAAACCAAAAAACCTTTTCCACAAAACTAACCATTTTTTTAAAACCACATCAAACCATCCAAAATATTTAAACAACATAAAACAATCCCATAATAACCATAAAACCATTTTTACAACATTTTAACACATTTAACAAGATAAATCATTACTAAACCATATACAGAAAATCAAGACCAAAATAAATAAACAAATATCCCACAATAATAATTGATAAACATTTCATAAAATCCCCTAATTTAATTTTAATGAACAATGACATTTTAAACAATAACCCTAGGGGCTATAAACATTGGTATTTCACATAAATCCCTCTAAAACCCATTTATTTAGTAAATTATTCCCACATGAAATCATCATTTTCATAAATCCATAGATATATTAGACACGAAAAAATACATTTCAAAATTAAATGGAAACACACAAGTGATCATGGAGTGTTTCGAAAAGGAGAAAGTTGGAAACACCTACATCAACTATGTGTGGATGCTATGAAACTTCATAGGAGGGGAGATATAAGACAATAAGACAAATATTATACCATATATACAATGAAAAATGAACCAAACATAACCCCTATACATTAGGCTTTGGCTATTGAATAAAACCCTCAAACAAATCCTATAAAAAAGTGTGTATGGAAATGAAATTAGATTTAATGAAGGAAACATGAACGATCACCATCCATTCTTGAGAAATATCCGCTTAATCGCCCCAAATAAATGTAGGAAGGAGTGGGATGCTTCCCTAGTTTATTCCCAAAAGACAGGTCTTTGTACTATAGGTTAAATTAAGAAAATAATATGTTCACATCAAACGTTATAAAGCCCACATGTGGATGTATGGTTTGGATGCATGATTGGAAAAATGTGTACAAACCGTGCGAGGGCTACTGGAAACTTCTATAACATTGCATGATTTGTTTTCACAGTTTTTCCAGGCCGTGCTCAATATATAAGACCCCCAAAAATTGGTTGAAAACCTCCAAATTACACCCAAACACTAGGGAAGGTCACCCAATGATCTGAGAATATTTTAATAATAAAGTAGTGACACTATGGGTGTCGCAAACTCCCCAACACAAATCATAATCATATTACCAACAATAATAACAAATAATA
This sequence comes from Viscum album, assembly GCA_963277665.1. Classification (NCBI taxonomy): domain Eukaryota; kingdom Viridiplantae; phylum Streptophyta; class Magnoliopsida; order Santalales; family Viscaceae; genus Viscum; species Viscum album. The sequence continues at coordinate 1,161,497,611 of OY728151.1, read as the reverse complement.
GTTATCAAAGTAAACCCAAAAACACAAAAACACAATTACATTTGTTGGGAACTCAACCCAAACTGCAACCAAAATATCTAACATCGAGAAAAGAATAAAATAAAGGAGAATTTGAGGTCGAGGTGTTATAATTATCCCCACCACAGACACATTCTACCCTCAGAAAGTCACCCAGCCAAAAGGCAACCAATTCTCAAGTCCATGACCGAAAAAAAAACCAAGGGTAAACCGTGAACCCTATGATGAATATTTAATCTACAAGTCACACCCAACCAATCATGAAAATCAAAAATGTATGACTGAGGATGAGAGGAGAATACAATAGGGTTCTCCCCACCAAGATAACTCAAATAATAAAAACAAAATTCAATCCCTAAACAACACCCACACTTTAACTAAGAACAAGGAATTTCAAAACGTAAAATTTTTGTACAACCCAAATGGTGTAGATACATGGTTTACCAAACTATGCGCCAACAGTGTCTGAACTACTAGAAAGAAGGGGCACCCCAGACGTTTTGGATGCACGGTTTCAAAACCGTTCACCAACTGTGCCAACAACTCTACCCAAAAATGACATCAATCCAAAATGTTGTGAGGACTACCACATAGTCATGAAATGGTCATTAAGCTGTTTATGTCTGCTAGGATAGGGCCACACAGTTCTAACCAGCCATTGGGTAACCGTTCTTCACTTGAAAAAAAACTCATGAATCTACAGAAACCAAAAGCATGTGTCGTGGTCAAACCTGAAATTCTATATACAATTTGGAAACTACCACCACTAGAAAATGAAACATCCCAAATAAACCAAACCAACAATTATCCATTTCTACCAAACACAATCATCTCCAAATGAGCAATACCTAAAGCTAAAACTAAATTTTCAATACTCGTAAACAGGACACAATAAAAGGATAATGAGAACATTCAAAGGCCTCATTCAGATAGAACCAATTTTTTGTGTTACATGAGATCTAATTCATCACACCATTACCACTAAATGTTAACTTAAAAAATCATGTAAATAAGAACAAGGAGATTCTTAAAATTTCAATCCCATCACATAAATAACTAGGTTGGGTTTCACACCCCCCCCCCCCCCCCACAACCACTCCTGACTGCGCAAGAGCTTCACCCTGAAACCCGTTGTTAGGGATATGATGGTTGAATCATCTCCTACCTCACTGTAAGGAAACACGTCCTCCAAGAAAGCCTTATTTTTTATTTAACACCCCCTCTAGAACAACTTCAAATGGATCAAATGGCCAAAACAGTTGAAAGACTTTAGAGGAATATGACAAGGCGACTTTGAGTTACCAAACTGGTGACACTGGAATCATAAAAGTAAATGGTCTGACGAACTAAAAGTCAAAGCTGATAGAGAATGTTTTTCAGAAACCGGTTCCCCTGGAAAAACCTACTCGCTATATACGGAAGCATCACATGAACCATCAACCACTAGATACACCCCAAAACAAGATCATCCATGAATTTCTCATACAACAACCTCTCAAAACTAGTTTCACTAGATGAGGGGACTTTCTCCATAATTTTAGGATGAAGACCCCAGACAAAGAGAGGGACCTTCATCTGATCCTTTGATGCTACATCCAATAATAATGGAAATAGCACACAGAAATTTTTAACAAAAGTCATTACTGATAATTGGACCATCCAAAAATCCTATATCTCTTCTACCTTCCTCTCATTCACCTCCTCTATTATGATCTTTTGGATGAAAGTGGCCTTCAACACCACCCATAGTTAACATAAATCCATTTTTACAACATTTTAACACATTTAAAAAGATAAATCATTGCGAAACCATAACCACCAAATCAAGACCACAAAAAATATACAACCATACAACCATAATCATAGCTAATCCTTTTATAAAAACCCTTAATTTAACTTTAATGAATAGTGACCTTTTAAACAATATCCCTTGGATCAATAAACCTAGGTATTTTACACAAATCCCTTTGAAATCCTATTATTATTAAATTCTAAAAACATAAAATCATCATTTTCCTCAATCCATAGATATATTAGAGGGAAAAAATTCATTTAAAATTTAAATGGAAACACATAACTACCCATGGAGTGTTCTGGAAAGAAAAAAGTAGGAAAGCATACCTCAACAAAGTTTGGATGAAATGAATCTTCAAGGGAGGAGAGATCTTGGACCTTTGGACCATTCTCAATCCAAATATCCAAAGAAAAATGAACCAATCATAAACCACAGACATTAGGGTTTTTCCATGGAAGAAACCCCTAATCAAAACCCAATATCAATGAGAGGAAGGGAAAGAGAGGGGATTTAATGAAGGAAACATGAAGAATCGCCAGCTGTTCTTCAGAAATCTCCCCAAAATCACCCAAAATAAATGTAAGAAAGAGTGGGATGCTCCCATTGACGATGCCCAATGGACAAGGCTTCCTTTTGGAGGTGAAATCACCCCAGTTAGAGCTCCATGTAGAAATTTATAATGCCCGCAAGTAGCCGTATAGTTTTTCTACATGGTTTTTCAAACCATGCGCAAACCATTTGGGTATAATAATTTTTTTTTAAACTTTTCATGGTTAGGTTGAATTATTTTCCCAGTCCATGCTCAAACCATACAACCCCAAAAACTATACGAAAAAATACATATTATACCCCCAAATACTAGGGATGTTCAACCGATGATCCCTGAATGTTTTAAACACTAACTAGATACGCTGTGGGCGTCACAAAATTACCAATAGGAAACTTAATCTTAATTCCCACCAAGACCATAGATACACATTTATATTATTATTTTCTCTATGTTTGATATTTTGGTTGAGGTTTGGGTGGAGTTCCCCAAAAAAGTAATTGTGTTTTTGTAGATTTGGGTTTCCAATTATAAATATTATTATTTATTCTTGTTGGGATTAATATTAAGATGCATGTTGGGGAGATTGTGACACCCATAGTGTCAAAACTATGTGTTTAAAACATTTTGGGATCATTGGGTGAACATCCATAGTGTTTGGGGTGTAATTTGAGGTTTTTCAGCCAATTATTGGGGTTATATGGTTTGAGCACGGCATTTCCAAACCATGAAAACTAACCATGAAAAGTTACAAATGTTTCTAGTATCCCTCACATGGTTTGCGCACGATTTGACAAACAATGCATCTAAACCATCAAGCGACTTATGGGATTTATTACATTTGATGTGGAGCTCCTACTTGGGTTATTCCACATCAAAAATAGAGCTCTATCTATTGGGCATCGACTATATGTCCCTCCCACACCTTCCTACATCAATTGGGGTGATTTTGGGGAGATTTATCAAGAAGGGTTGGTGATTCCTCATATTTCATTTATTAAATATCCTCTATTTCCCTTTAACTCTTTGTTTGAGCATTTTATTTGGGGATTTTCTTCCATGGATGAACTCTAATGTCTAGTCTGTATGTTTTGTTCATTTTTATTTAGATCTAGGGTGTGATAATGTTCTTTGGATATTATTTCTCTCCCCCCTTTAAGTTTCATCGCATCTGCACATGTTTGAGTTAGGTTTTTCAATGATTTTATTTTCAAAACCCTCCATCAAAACTTGTGTGTTTGCATTTAATTTTTTAAAATTATTTTGATCCTCTATTATATCTATGGATTGATACAATTGATGATTTAGTGTTGTTATAATTTACTAAAAATTGGTGTTCAAAGGGATTTGTGTGAAATACCAAGGTTTAATACACCTGGGGTTATTGATTAAAATTTCATTGTTCATTAAAGTTATATTGGGGGGTTTTTAATAATTTTAATAGACCTGATTATGGTGGTATGGTTGTTTATTATTTATGGTCTCAATTTGGTGTGTAAAGTATGGTAATGATTTTTCATGTTAAATGCATTAAAATGTTGTAAAATGGGTTTTATGCCTACAATAGGATTTTATTATGTTCATTAAATAATTTCGATTGATGGATGTGGTTTTAAAGGAAATGGTGGGTTTTCTAGAAATGGTTTTTGGGTGTTCTATTAAATAATTATTTCCTAACTATGGTTAAAAACAGAATCTCATGGGTTTATACCCATTTGGATTTAAGTGTTTGCATTTTGGAAAATTTATGGCTTCCGGGGTTGTTTTCCATTTCAAACTTGTATATGGTTTTGGATATGATTTGGAAATTTTTTGGAAAATGCATTTGTGTTTTTAAACATAAAGGTTTATTTTTCATGTTTTCAGAGTTGCATGTTTTTTTTAAAATGTCTAATGTCTTGTTTAGAAAACTCAGAAGGAGGTGGTGTTCCTCATAGTTTTTGAGGTGAATTGTAAATGTTCTAGTGCACATAAGTGCTCAAGAATGGTTTTGTGGTGTCCTTATGGTGGCTTATACAATATATGATCAGTTTGGTTGATATACGGTGTATGTTGTAACATGTGATGTGTGAAATTGGATTGACCACCAAAAGGAAAAACCAATAATCTTGGTGGATGGACTTGTACTAGCATGTTAGTGATATGGTGGGGTTTAGCCCTAGTTTCACATATCATGTTTGATGATGAATACACTATAAAAACAATGATAATGATGTTGGGGACCACTAGGTTATGGGTATGTTCTATACTACTAGCTATGTCATGAGAATGAATATTGTTTTGGTTACTCTTACACCGAGATATGATTTAACTGGTCCCATAGCTAGCAATTTTCTAGGGGTGTTCCGGTGACTAGTGATTAATGATTATAATGGACCTCTCATTGGCATACAGTATTTGGGTTGGTAAATTTAAATGTAAGTGTTTTGTCTTCAAAGTGGCATTCATTGAGTTTTTTTTCAATTTAATGTTTTTAAACTAAAAATTGTTAATAGTATTGTTTGGGTTGGTTTTTTTATAAAAAATGATATTTTTCTTGAAAAATGGATGGTGGCATGTGTTGTCCATTGAAATGGTAATATTGTGGTTGTTTAATAAAATGTGAAAAATATATTTTTATAATTTTATTTCAAACTACTGTTATTAGACTATTTTGGGAATGGAAACACTTGGAATCTATTGTGGTAGCCTACTGAGCTATTAGATCACACCCTGCCTATACCACTTGATGTCGGTTGACCCGAGCTATTTTGAAGGTTCAACATTTTTTCTGGTATCCTGGTTCAGGTTCTTGTAGTTGGAGCAGGTTTGGTCTTCTGGTTGGAGGTAACCAAGATGTCACATGGAGATAATGGTAGCTTAGTCCAATTTTAGTATGTTATCATATTCATTTTTCTTGTTTTAGTCTTCCTTCTATTTAGTTCCATATTTTATATGGATTACCTATTTATTTTTTATATTCAACTATGAGTTTTTGCTATGTGATCATTTTGATTAGTTTATTTATTTGATCCTAGTTATTGGGCTGAAATTGTTCCGACTCTATTTATATTTGATACCTGGTACTAGTTTTCATCCCATGGGGAATGGGAATGCCCTCTGATTCCATTTTTTCATGAAACCAACCTGGATGCCATCTGACTCGACACCCGAACCAGTATACAACATGACCTTAAGGGCGTTCTCGATCCCCATGGGCTGACAACTGGTTCCATACATCATATATAAATAGATTTTGAATGATTTTATCCCAATATCCCGGATCAAATAAATAAACTAATAAAAATGAGCATGTAACAACAATGCACAAATGAACATAAATAAATAAATATCTAATCCATATATAATATGCCACTAAATAGACTGAAGACTCAAATAAGACAAATGAAATTCAGAACATAATAAAACTATACCAAACTACTACTATCTCCATGTGAAAACATGGTCACCTCCAACCACAATACCAAACATTCTGAAACCATGATCACCTAAACTATGATTCATGTACAAATGTAGAACTTGAAAAATATCTCGGGTCTAATGACACCGAGTGGTATAGGTATGGTGTGAGATAATAGCTCAGTAGGGAAACTCCATACATTCCAACTGTTCCCTTTCCCAAAAATTACAATAACACTATTTTGAAATACAATGATTAAAATACATTTTTCACATTTTATTAAACAACAACAAATTTACTCTTTCAAATTCCAGCACACGTCACAATCCATTTTTTAAGAAAAACATCATTTAATAACAAAAACCCAACAAAAACAGTACTAGTAACAATTTTCTATGGAACAAATATAAATGGATACCAATTTAATAGAATTCCACTTTAAAAAAATAACATACATTTAAAATTACCTTCCCAACCTAATGTATGCCGACAGGAGGTGCAATATAATCAATGAGAACTAGTCATGGGAATGCAACTAAGAACTAGCTAGTTGTGGGCCCCAGGTAACTCGTATCTTGGTGTAAGAGTAACCATAAAAATATTTGTTCACATGCAGCAAGCCACTAGTAATGAACATACCCATAACCTAGTGGTCCCCAAAATCCTCATCATAGTTGAGTTATTATTTTCATCATCTAACATGCTATGTGAAACTAGGGCCAAACCCCACGGGTTAACCGACATACTATTACAAGTTCACCCACCAAGATATTTGAGCTTCCCTTTTGTGCTCAATAAAATTTCACACATCACATGTTACCACATACACTATATATCAACCCAACTGAGCATCTCATTTCATAACCCACCACAATCACATCACAAACCCATTCTAGAGAACTTATCCTTACCAGAACCTTTACAATTCACCTCAAAATCCATGAGGAACATTAAATCCTCAAGTTCTTTCTAAACTATCCATTCCAAATTTTAAAAAAAACATGCAACTCAAAAAACATGCCAAATGGGCCTTTATGTTTACACACCCAAATGAATTTACCAAAACATTTCCAAAACCATATTCAGGTGTGATATGACAAATAACCCTTCATGAAAAAAAATTTCCAAACACACACACCAAAATCCAAATGGGCATAACCCCAAGAGATTACATTTTAAAAAACATATAGGAAATAATTATTTCAATTAGCACCCAAAAAAATATATCCACAAAACTCTCTATTTTATTTAAAACCACATCCAACCATCCACATTATGTATAGAAAATAAAATAATCCCATTGTAACCAGAAATCCCTTTTTAAAACATTTTAACACATTTAAAGAGTTAAATCATTACCAAACCATGCCCACCCAATCAGGACCACAACTAATAATCATCCATCCCAACATTATCAAGGCTAAAGATTTCATAAAACCCCCAATTTAACATTAATGAACAATGACATTTAAATCAATAAACCTAGTTATTTCACAAAAATCCCTTTGAAAACTTATTTTTAGTAAATTATACCAATAATAAATCATCATTCTCATCAATATGTAGATATATTAGTTGTGAAAATACATTTAGAAATTTAATGGAAACACATAAGTGCTTGTGGAGTTTTCTAGAAAGGAAAATGTTGGAAATTCCTGCCTCAACTATGTCCAGATATAATGAATCATCTAGGGAGGAGAGATCTATGACCCAAGAACCATTCTCACACACTATATCCAAAGATACATTAACCAAACATAAAACCCAGATTTAAAGTCCCATATCTTGGTGCTACTCATTGGGTGCCCTGATCCCGGTTGGTCACATGACCTCCAGTGCATTTCCTCAAACGCCAGAGGATTTTGACTTCCAGCGAGGGCCTAGGTATGATAGTGGAGAAACTATGACCTCATTTTTGAAAGTGTAATGCAGCCGGATAAAATAGAGGAATATAAAAGTGGTAGTAGTAAAATATACCAAAGCTAAAATGGAAGCAGTATTGAAGTAAAGAAATAACCAACAGTCATATATAATGAGGCAATAGGTCCCTATGTCTAAGAAGGCATCCAAAATAGGATACAAAACAATATAATACAATACAATAAATAGGACAAATACTACAAAGAAAAATAAAATAGTGCAGTAGGAACTCAGTAGCATCCAATACTAAGCTCGGTCCCATGCTCTCCTACTCCTCTGAAACAATCATGTACCTATTTAGGGTCTCTTTACCATATCTAAAACTATAGTAATATAATATGTTTGGGCCCAAAACATGACCAAAAAGGGTTTTGAGAAATAAATCCCAATAGGTAACCACCAAAGGCCCATACCCAACTGTCAGTGAATTTGAGCAACAATAGTGTGCAGTAACGAAAATTCAGTAAACTAGAAAGTACTCAAAAGTAGCTATTCCTACCAGTTCCATTTCCATATAATTATTATTTAACAATTCAATATAATTGAATTATAAGTTTTTGAGACTCAGCCTCAGTTGAAAATCTCTTGAATAATGTCATAGCAAAAACCTCAAAAATCTATCTAACAAGTAAAAGGTAAAAAAATACCAAGCATGTGCTTTATCTTGGAAGTTAAAATTTTTTTAATCACCATAGGGAATATGAAAATTATATAGAGTCATCATATTTGAAAAACCATACCCTCAGGTAATCAGAATTGAAACCCTCTGGTGATTTCCCACTGGCATAACGAATATTGTCATTAGGAGTATGAGATAATGCCCTCACGCATGGAAGCAACATTCCACAGGCATAAGAAAATTTTCCTTCAGGCTAAACAAACACTTTCCCATAGGCTAAACAAAACACTTTCCCTCAAGATAAACAAAACACTACCCTCAGGCTAAAAAAACACTACCCTCATGCTAATAAGGTAACCATGCCAAGCCCAAAACATAAGAATGAAATTATATAAACATTTTCTCTCAAGAAAACACAAGAATGCTAACATCACGGTATACCCTCTGGTATCCAGGACATATGAGAAAACAAGGGAAACACACCCACGGGGTGGCCCTGGATCCAAGAAATGATCCCAGACATCATTTTATAATTATAAAAAAATTATCTATGCAATTATACATATCATAATTAATCAAGGCCTCAACCATACGACAACCCAAACATGGGATTATAACACAACAATACCCAAAACCACATGACAGTTGGAATTAAATATCATACCACCTACAATGATCTACTATGATCAATATACGTGAACAAATCCTCCCAAACACCTGAGAATGGCTTCAATATTGGATAAAAGTAAACACATTCAAATCCAAATAACATCCCCTTGGGAAATAATTGGAAGGAAGGGTTCAAGAAGAGTAAAGAGCTCACCCACACGGTTCAATTGAGACTTTTTTCGAATGAATCCGAGTTCTGGTGTGCGGTCAGGAGCTCCTCCAAACTCTGACCCTCTCTCCTGCGGTCTTCTGACATTCTAAGCTTCCTCTATTGATATAGGAGGCTACTAACCATTTTAAACAGAAAAAATACACGGTGTGTACTATCAAGTACATAGCGTGTACATTTCATTTTTTAAACTGTTCCTCTGGTGGATACTTTTTCATGCATCACTATTCATCTATCGACATGATTACACAACGTGTATTTCTGAATACACGGAGTGTACTGTCGCTTCACTGGAAGCTACTACCAACACCTTACTATTCACCTGTCAACTAATTACCTGACATGTATATACTATGTACATGGCTTGTAGTCAGTTTTTACACCCTTCATCGCCGATAGGCCTACATGCCCAGTGTACTCATTCCACATGGACAAAGGATATGGGGTGTGGAAAAGTACACGGTGTGTACCCAAAAAATTAGGGATTTCCCAATTATCCTTATTTTCTCAAAAATACATAAGGAAAGAGGAAAATAAGAATCCAATACCTAAATAATAAGAACTGGGTTCTTACCAACTTCCCCCCTTAATGCAATTCATCCCTGAATTTCCCATCCAAGGGTGGTGATGATAAATCTCAGAATAACTCTGGCCACTGACCATGTACGACGGTCCCTCACTCCAAAGTATTGTCCTGCACTCGACCATCCAACCACAACACCCATAAAAGAGGAACTGACCATCCTCGGTGAACATTGATGCCCCTATCAACAATACGAATAAGATTCTCCTCAAAGGACACATCAACTTGAAGTTCATCCTCCTTGGGCTGAAAGACGTGAGATGGGTCTGAGTGGTAACAGAGCATCCTAGATACATGGAAGACATCATGCATGGCCTGATACCTCTGTGGTAACTACAACCGATATGCAACCAACATGACTCTCTCTAGAATATCAGACTGCCCCACATACCTCGGGGAATGTTTACCCTATCTCCTAATCTGCTTGTGTCCCATCCTCCATGAAACACATAAGAAAACCAGATCCACAACCATGAACTCCAATAGTCAACTGCTATGATCAGAATAATATTTATGATGAGACTGTGAAGTATCCATCAATTTCGGTATCAACTGGACCTGCTCTGAAGTCTTCTGCATGAGATACGGTCCCAGTAAAGCTGCCTCACCTGCCTCCAACTAGCACAATGGTGATTAGCATGACGTATCATATAAAGCATTGTAAGGTGTCATCTGAATAGTTTCCTGGAAAATATTATTGTAGGCCAACTCAACCAGGGGTATGTTCTTTTCCCAAGAGACCTCAATTTACAAGATGCATGAACCCAACATGTCCTAAGGCACTTGTACCGTACACTCTGACTGGATATCGGTCTAAGTGTGGTAAGCTATGCTCATAAGCACCTGTATACCCAGTGCCCTCAGAAAACTCTTCCAGAAATGAGATGTAAAGTAGGAATCTCTATATGAAATGATAGAATGGGGGACCCCATAAAGGCGTACTACCTCTCGGATATACAACTTCAAGTGCTCGTCATCACCGAAGGTCTCCTTGATCGGAAAAAAGTGAGCTACCTTCATATGTCTATCCACAACAACCCACACGGTATCACAACCTCATGGTGATCTCGGTAACCTAATCATGAAATCCTTTCCAAAATCATCCCATTTCCACTCTGGAATGGGTTACTATTTTAATATTCAAGCTGGACCCTGATGCTCCACCTTCACCTACTAACAGGTGGAACATCATCCAACAAAACGAGCTATTTCCCTTTTCATACCTGGACACCAACACTGACGTCTCATGTCATAGTACATTTTGGTAACTCCATGATGCACTTCCCATGCAGAAGCATGAAACTCCCATATCAAGTCCTTGCATATATCCCATGAACTCAGACTCATCCATGGACATGAAGTTCCTCGTCATTTCCTATTGTCCAATGAGGAGAAGGGTCCTCACTTACAACTAACTCCCATTGAAATAGGACATCAGAATCTGATAGCTATCTCATCCTCACTCTATATAGGAAAGTAGAAGTCATAAATAAGGAAGAAATATAGGGTCACCCCTGACCATCATGCACCTCCAAATGCATCTCATAGAACAAAGCCTTCAGCGGCCACTCACCACTGGCCTCTTTCACTGCCTGTAATAGAGTCCTCCTACTCATTGCATCAGCAACTGCATTACCTTTACCAGGTGTGTAGGAATTCTCAATGAGGATGGAATGAAGTTATTAAACCCACCTTCACTATCTCAGGTTCAATTCATTTTGGGTGAAGATATATTTAAGACTTTTGTGCTCCATAAACCCACAAAATCTTCTCCCAAGAGATAATGTCTCCAATCGTGTAACACATGAATAGATGCAGCCAATTTGAGATCATGTATCAGGTAATTCCTATCCTTTTTCTTAACATGCCGAGACCCATAGGAAACTACTCAATCTCCCTATATCAACACAGCACCCAGCCCAATACCTGATGCATCACAGTAAACTGTACAGATCTTCCCTTGCTCTGGAAGTATCAGAACTGGTGATGATGTCAACCTTCCCTTCAGTTCATTAAAGGCTATCTCACATTCTTCTAACCAAATTATCATCACACCCTTCTTATAAAAACCATTCAATGGTTCTTCTAAGTGGGATAAGTCCAATATAAAGCGGTTGTACTGACCATCAAACCCTAAGAAACTCCGGATTTCAAACACATTCTTAGGATGCTTCAAAGAAACTAATTCTCTCACATTGTCTAGGTCTAATAGAACTCCTTCCTCAGGGATAATATTTCTTAGGAAGTGTATCTTCTCTATCCAAAAGTGGCACTTTGATAGATTATCATATAGCTGATGCTCTCTCAATGTACTCAGTACGATCTCAAGATGGGTAGCATGTTCGTGTAGAGTGTGTTAGTACACCAAGATATCGTCCACAAATACTACCAAAAAAGAATCTAGATAATGGTGGAACACATGAGTCATCGGAGCCTTGAAAACTACAATCACGTTTGTGAGTTAGAACGGCATGATCAGTTGCTCGTGTAGACCATATCTACTCCGAAAAGCTGTAAGCAGTATGTCCGATGGTCTAATGTGTAACTGATGATATCCAGATCTCAAGTCATCCTTCGAGAACACTCGTTCTCCTCGAGGTTGATAAAAAATATCATCAATTCATTGAAAAGGATATTGGTTCGTGACCATCAACTGGTTCATCTTCTGAAAATCCACACAAAGTCTAAGGGTACCATTCACATTCTTTACAAACAGGACAGGCGAACCCCAAGGAGAAGTACTGGGTCAGATGAAACCTTTTTCCTGCAACTCCTCCAACTTCCTCATGAGCTCATGCAACTATGTTGTAGCCAACCTATAGAGAAATAGACATTGGTACTACTCCTGGAACTAGCTCAATAGAGAAATCCACCTCTCGCTCGAGAGGTAGACCTGAAAATTATTCTGGGAAGACATCCCTAAAATGGTCAACTATTGGAGGGAAATACTTCTGAAAAGTTCCCTAGTCATCTAGATATAATCTCATAATCTAGGAAGTCACTCCACCTTTCCCATGATGCTCGGGTCTAGCTTGGCTCACCCAGATATCCCATTCACCCGGGAATAGAAACTCTCTTCCCTCTTGTGGCGTAAAACTCACCCTGCGACAATTGAAATCCAAAAATGCTCAAAATGGTACCAACCAGTCCATCTGGAGAATGACATCATAGCTCGTCATCTCTAAGACATAGAGGTCCCACAGAATGTGATACCCACCAACCTCTAGGGGGAACTCCCTACACTAAAGCAAACCAGCTGTTCTAGTCCTTAATAGAGTTCCTAGCACCATAATATCAGAAGAAGAAGAAAGAAAGATCCCAAGGCTCTCTGAAACGGGCACATATATAATGATATGTGTAGAACCACTATCAAAAAGTACTGAAGTCAAATGAGATGCACCTAGAATAGTACCTCGGACGGTAGATGGTCTGGGGTCCTTCTCATGTTGGATCTGTTGCACCACATATGCCTGCCCAGTATCGCGGCCTTGCGACATAGCTTGGCTACCCTGAGCTGACCCGCCCTGCTGTCTCTGAGATCCTGATGTCTGGCTACCATGGCCATGACTACCACCTCGGCCTGAAAATCCTGATATATTCTAATTTCCTAGAAGGTAAGAAGCTACTGGACCTACTCCTGCACATAGAGTCTTTACAGAACCCCTCTGAAAAGTCACTTTTGGAAACTCCTCGCAAAAAAACTGAAGATGAACCATCTTTCTGCAATCTTGACACTCCACTGGGTCACGTGGACATTGAGGTCTCTTATGCCCCTCATTACCAAACAAGTAGCACATTATCTGGCCACCTGAAAAATTGTTTTTTCTAGTACTTCCACCATGAGATAAATCAATCTACCTCTTCCTCTTACTGGTTGAAATAGTACTAGAGACTCTTGCCGAACCACCCTGGATAGCACCACTAGCTTCCCACAGGTTCTGATCAGTAATCAGTGCCATGTTCGCAATAGCATGCAGTGTAGGCATCCGGAAAATGTTCAACAGTGCTCGGATATCATATAAATGACCATACTCAAAGCGTCGAGCCCTCAAAGTCTCATTTCCCACTAGAATAGGTGCAAGGAAGTGTAGCTCGGTGAATCGAGCAGAATAATCCATCACTAAAAAAGTGCCCTGCTGCAGATTCATGATCTCTTGAGATCAATCATCCCTCCATGTATCTGGAAAGAAAAATTCAAAGAATACTACCTAAAAATCCTCCCATTCCATGTCTCGGTGATGCTTGGTCTCAGTGGTAAATTCCCACAACCTCTTGGCGGAATCACACAACATGTATATAGCGAGCTTGACCCTCCACCCTGGAGGAATCACCAGATACTCAAAGAAAGTATACATAGAAACAATCCAAGACTCTGCAACCTGTGGTTCTCCGTCCCCTCATGACGTAGGCAAATGCTATTGTAGGAATATATTCGTTATCTCTGCCATATATGTGGAGGTCGGTGGTGCTCCCTGGAAGCTCTGCATAAACCGCATGAAGCCTTCACGAAACAGTGTTTCCATGCTTGTGTCTGGTATAACAGTTTGCACCACATCTGGCCCTGGTCGGGGATCCATCGGTAGCCTATGGCCAACCATCTCTGGAGTAAACTCGTTACCACTCTCTTGGATAACTACTCGAGGTCATCTTGGTGGAATGACTCTACAAGGTCAAACATACACCTTGATTAAAATCATTGAGGACTGAAAATAAGGATTGTAAGAAAGGAACAGGAGAAATAAATCATTCATGTTTTACAAAACAAAGACATCATGGAGGGTATAATAACTACACGTCATGTTCCCTTAAATCTTTCACATGGGTGTGTACTCTGACAGAACTGATCATGTAACATCCGAAACACACGGCGTGTGGTCCACAGACACGGCGTGTGCTTGAATTCTCATCCCTTTCCCGACTCCTTCGACACATCTTAGCCACATAGCTCTCCTTTGAATTAGAATAAATGGCATGTATATGGTATATACGGTGTGTACCAGATGAGATTCACCGACCTATGTTGTTCAAGACATGTTTGGGTATACATATCACACTACACAGCCTGTTCTAGATAGACACGGCATGTACGACTTAAATTCTAACTGCACGTATTGTTAGTGAAACAGTTAGCTACTCGGCTGACACTACACTACGTGTTACACCCATACACAGTGTGTACACCACCCCATTTCCCATCCACATGGCCAAGTCCACATGGAATTTCACAGGTCAAGACTACAAGGTCTGTCCCTCAGGTATACGACATGTACTGGATGAGCTTTGCCATCTAGTGTTGTCAGAGACACATCTAGTCAAATGGATCACTCTACACGACATGTTCCAGATGGACATAGCATGTACAAGAAAGGATTATAGCTACCCATGTTTATTAGTTACACGGCTGGATTCCTAGGTTTCACTACACAGCAAGTTCTGCATTGACACAATGTGTATAAATGAAGATTCCTCCATCTGTGTTGTTAGTTACACGGGCAGACACAGGGTCAACCCAACATGGCATGTTCCCTCTAGAGTTTTATCATCCAGTGTTTCTGGCTACACGGCCTATGAAATGGTCAGGGACTATACGACATGTACATACAGTACACGACATTTACTTATAAATTTTTCTTTTCTTCCTGAATAGAAGAGTACATTGTGTGTAGTTATAATTACATGGTGTGTAGGCTGAGTTTTTTCTGATATTAAGCCATAGAAACTACTTTAAAGCCCATAAAAGCACTGATACCAACACCTCAGTGCCAAATTATGATCCATGAGGGCCCATACTCCCTGTTAATCAAATATTGGCATCTTATATGTGTTATAACGAAGTTAAAAATTTGATGATCCACCAAATTCCAATTGATGAGGGACCATACTCTACAAAAAACAATGATTGACATTAATTTATAGAACCTCATATAATAATTCCCTAACAAATAGGAGGTATTTATCGTGGAATCTATCACAACAATATGAATTTTCTAACAGAACATCTATCACAACAACATTGAATTTCGAATACACCTACATGGCATGAAAACTATGTGTGGAATGTGATTCTAACATGTTCCTTAATGATGCATGAGATGGAATACCCTCATATCATCAGGCTGAAGCTAAATGGAACCCACTTATTAATGTATAAACAGCACACAACATGTGTGTCACCCAATAGTGTAAATCTAATCAATTGTAATATTCATAAATAGAAAAACACAAATTAATTTGAGGAAATCCGGCTTTTTCATGTACACAGGGTAGGTACTCCCAGGAAAAGTTATTACTGAATCCCTTAACAATATATCTCTTTCCATCATCACCAAATAATAAAATAACATAGAGAAAAGAAAACTCCTCTGATAACACTTTGTAATGTCCCAGATCCGGGTTCCACTCAACAGGTTCCCATAACCTTGTTGTTCACATAACCTCAAGTGCATTTCCCCAAATGCCAAAGGCGTCCGACTACTAGCGAGGGCATAGGTATGATAGTGAGGGAACTATGCCCTCATTTTTCAAAGTGTAATGAAGCGGAATAAAATACAAGCATACAAAATACGAAGCAGTAAACAATACCAAAGCTAAAATGGAAATAGTACTGATGTAAAGAAATGACCAATAGTCATATATAATGATGAAATATGTCCATAAGTCTAAGAAATCAACCAAAATAGGATAAACTTAAATAAAAAACAATACAATACAAAGGGAAAAATATAGAAAAGCAAAACAAAATAGTGTAGTAGGAACTCAGCAGCATTGCAATCTTAATCTCGGTCTCATGCTCTCCTACTCCTCTACACAAATCAAGTACTTGTATAGGTTCTCTTTCCCTTATCTACCCCTACAACGATATAATCTTTTTGGTCCCAAAACATGAGAGAAACAGGGTGTGAGAAATAAATCATAGTAGGAAACCACCAAATGCCTTCTCCCAACTATCAATGAATTTGTGAAACAGTAGTGTGGAGTAATGAAAATGTTGTAAACTGGGAAGTACTCAAAAGAAGCTACTCCTACCAATTCCATTTCGATTTAACTATTATT
Organism: Viscum album; assembly: GCA_963277665.1. Lineage (NCBI taxonomy): Eukaryota > Viridiplantae > Streptophyta > Magnoliopsida > Santalales > Viscaceae > Viscum > Viscum album. The sequence goes on along the minus strand of OY728151.1, from coordinate 1,161,480,838 downwards.
TAAAAATTCAATATAAATGAATTATAAGTTCCCAAGACTCATCCCCAGCCGAAAATATCTTGAATAGTTCCGCAGCAAAAACCACAACAAGTTATCTAATAATTACAATGTAAAACAATAACAAGAATGTGCTTTAGCTTTTTAGTTATAACATGTGAAATCACCAAAGTGAATATGAAAAGTAAACAGAGTCCTCAAACATGAAAAAACTTACACACGTGTATTCAGAATTGAACCCCTCAGATGATTGCCCATAGGCATAATGAATATTTCCCTTAGTCGTATGAGATAATGCCCTCAGGCATGGAAGTAACTGCCCACAGGCATAAGAAAAGTTTCCCTCATACTAATAAAACACTTTCCATCAGGCTAAGAAAATCACTTTCCCTCGTGCTAAAAAAACACTACACTCTGGCTAAGCAAAACACTTCCCTCAGGCTAAGAAAGTAACCAGGTCGTGCCCAACAAATATGCATGCAATTATATACACATTTTCTCTCAATAAAACTCATGCATGATAAAATCACGGCATACCCTCACGTATCCAGGTGAAACATCTAAATAATGGAAACCCACCCATGAGGTGGCCTTAGATCTAAGCAATGATCCTAGACAACAGTTTATAATTATCTTTATATTTCCGTTGTAATTATTGATATCTTAATTAATTAAGTAATCATCAATATGACATCCCAAACATGGGAGCGTAGTAGAATGGTTAACAAAAACCACATGATAGTTGGAAATTAAACAGTTTACCACCTACATTGATCACCACTAATCAATATACGTGAATGATGCCTCCTGAAACCCCCAATAATGGAGTAGATCTGGGATAAACAAAAATTCATTCAATCCTGAATAACATCCCATCGGGAAATAATTGGAAGGAAGGGTTCAAGAAGAGTGAACAACTCACCCGTGCAGTTCAATTGAGATCACAGTGAAGGAATCTGAGTTCCATTGTGTGGTCGGGAGCTCCTCTAATCTCCAACCCTACCTCCCATTCTCGTCCGATGTTCTAGGCTTCCTTAGTCAAAATATGAGGATACGTTCTGTTTTGAGTGAATAAAAAACTACAAGGCGTGTACTCTCAAGTACACAGCGTGTACTTTTAATATTATAACTATTCCTCAATATGCTACTTATCCCCGCGTCATTGTTCGTCTATCGACCATATTACACGACATGTATTTCTGAATACATTGGGTGTATTGTCACTCCGCTGGTGGCTACTCCCACTACCATACTATTCACCTACCGACTGATTAAAAGGCATGTATATACTATGTACACGACATGTTGTCAATTTTTACACCCTTCATCACTGCCAGGCCTACATGCCATGTGTACTCATTCCACATGGCCAAAGTACACGTCGTGTACCAAAAAAAATGGGATTTTCCCCATTATCCTTATTTTCTCAAAAACAATTAAGGAAAGAGGATGAGAAGAAACCCATATGTCCAGAATAATAACTAGGTTCTTACACTAGACATTAAGGTTCATCCATGGTATAAAACCCCAAAAAACCATATAACAAATAGAGTAAGGGAAAGTGAGGAGATTTACTGAAAGAATCATGAAGAATCACCAACATTTCATGATGAATCCTTCCAAAATACCCCCAATAGAAGTGGGATGGAGTGTGAGGCACTTCCGGTTGATTACCAATAGATAGGGCTTTGTCTTAGAGGTGATATAACCAAAATCAGAGCTCCACATTAAATGTTATAAAGAATAAAATTGGCTGCATGGTTTGGCTGCACGGTTTGTCAAACCATGCACAAAACGTTTGAGGGATATAGGAAACTTCCTTTACATTTCTTGGTTAGGTTTCACCATTTTTCTGGTCTATGCTCAAACTGTGTGATGCCAAAAATTGGCCTAAAACCCCCCAAATTCTATCCTAAACACTAGGGATGTTCACCCAATGATCACTTAACCATTTAAACATGAATGCAGTGACATTGTGGGTTTCACAAACTCCCCAACATGAAAAATAATGTTAATCCAAACAATAATAACTAATAAAAGGTATAAAAGGAAACCACAATCCCGGAAAACTCATGTAATTTTTCTAGTCACTCGACACAAACCTCAACCATAATATCCAACATCGAGAAAAAAAATAAAGGATTATATGTGGATGAGGTGTGAAATTATTGATTTAAAAAACACTAGTAAAAACCTAAAATATTTTGAGAATCATTTTAAATGAAAAATAATTTTTTAAAAACATAAAATATAAAAAAATTTGAAATTTTGAATTTAAAAATAATCTTGTAATCTTTCAATGGAATCGTAAAATAATTGGACTACAGGTTTATTGGAAATTCCTTACATGTCATAAAGAACATTAAATTCTGAGGGTAAAATGTTAGAGAAGTGTCTTGTTCAGGACGTGAAATGAAGATTCTTTATGGAAAATATAAAATTAAAAATGGTTAAAAATATATATAATAAATCATTTGAAAAAAAATAAAATCAATTTTGAAAAAAAAAATTAAAATATTTCTTTCAATGAAAATAGGTTTCTAACTAAACAGATAAATAATGTTCTATTTCGTAAAAATATTATCTTAATAATTTTTAGTGAAAAAAGATTTAATAAAATGGTTGTATTGAATGAAAATAAAATGAATTACCAGAGAACTATATAATTATATTGGTTTATTAGAAAATAATGAAATAATTTACTTCAATGGAGATATAATTATAAAAAATCTCGTTATGTGTTGATATTGTAACATAACACTCTTACCAATTTTGTAACGTTGAATCAAAATACCCATGAAAGAATAAATTTAAATAAAATTTAGGTTACCATTTAAATAAATTGATTTATGTTATAATAATCCAAATGGTAACTATATACACCTCATAAAATAATACAGGTTTATCAAAAAACATATGTCTCAATGATGGAAAATTGAGATGCAAATATCTCACTACATTTGTAACTTTGAAACTATACTACCCATGAAATAGGTTTCTTGGTATGAATATGTAATTAAATATAAATATAAGTAAAAAAAATACATTCATGTGTAATATGTACAACAAAAAACAAAAATAAGTGTTTAATATGTCATATATCTCAGAAAAATTCTAGTGAGACACAATAACCATTACATAATGTTCTATTTATCATGCTTGTTCATTATCAACATGAATAATAAATATATGTTATTTATATACATTCATAATAACCGTTTTCATGTTCAATATTTAATTTTTTTAGTTATAACCATTTTATATTTGAATCCTTAATCAATTCGGAATATGTTGGATTTTTTTCAGTATTTGGCTTATTTATTAAAAATAAATTGGGATTACTAAGTATGGTGAAAGATATAAGTATATAAATAATATAATAATAATAATATTTTAAAATTTATCTTCTCTATACATAAATTATATTTTAAAATAATTCATAAAATATTGTTATGAAAAATCGCATATGCTGCTATCATTGAGAATGTAGGCCGTAAGTATGGATGATTAACATATCCATTTTCAATGATAATTAGGAAAAGGATGTATGTAATGTGTAATATTTATAAAATTATAATTATATCCTTAATACTATAATATTTAATTATACTAACTTATATATATCATTAGTTTTATGATGTTATGATAAAACTGAATCATATAGCTTCGAGGAGGTGGTAGGCCAAATGTCTATGAATGATATTTCCACCTTCTCAGTGAGTAAAATTTAATAAAAAAATGATATATTAAAATTTAATAGTGATAATTATGTTAGGAATTACATTATTATTTCATTTATAACACACATATTTTTTTATCATTACCATTATTACATTGCTTTCAATGAGTATGTGAAAAACACATCACTTCGCTTAGCAAGGTGGTGGTCTGTTCTACACACGAGTGACATTGTCATATCCCCTGCCGAATTTTATATAAAAAGGATGTTATTGATATAGTTACTCTAGTTGTAAAATAATGTTATATATATAATATGAAAAACAATTCCATCATCATACCCAATTTTGAGAGGTGGCAATGTAAAATGAAAATGACATTATTTCGTGAGGTGGTAGTTCACGATACATAATAATGATGATTTTTTCACCCACATGATGGATGGGGTAGATGATTTAGGTCACAAAATTAACAAAATAACATTTAAGTATATTAAATATATTGATTTTATTAAATAATAATGTATTAAAAATCATTTAAAGAGGTGAATAATGAAAAAAATAAGAAATACCCATTGAATAACGCTACATTTTCTTCGGTCATCACCTGAGGATTCGACCAAAGGGATCTATAAGTCATATTTATACCCAAAATATATTCTGTAATGAGATGACGGAATATGGAAATTGATTGTTCCTCGTATATTCCAATACTAAGAGGTTTTACGGTTTGAAGAAGAGTGAAGAGGGGGTGTCCTTTATTATGTGGGGTATAGGGCACACATGGTAGTTTTGAATTGGAATGATTACTCCCATGTTTTTCATATTTCAAAAGGGCTTAAAAATTACTGTTATAGATATTTAGAGGTATAATGGTCTCAATATATCACGAAAATATTTTTTAGAAAATATTATTGGTCATTTTCAAGTAGATTGTTTTAGATTATCCCCGGAAAAAACATTTTTTACCTTGACTATAGAAAATATTGTTTACTAATTTACTATTCATTTTGTTTAAAAAAGTAAAAATGTAATATTAGAAATTATAAATCCTTATAACTAAAATTATGGACTACAAATATATAAATTTTATTCATATTATTGGATAAATTAATTTTAAAATTAACCTCGCAGAAATGATTATAAATAGAGGTTTTAATGAGAAAAAGATAAAATGATTAAAAAGTTTTTATACCATAAATCTATATGAAAATGATTCAAATGATATAAATTATACTAAATTATATAAAACATTAAAAATATTAAATTAAAACAATTTAATATATAATTTATCCTTTTGAATAATTTAATGAAAAAAAAATTTTCATTTAAAATTCAGTATTTTTCACTATTCAACAAAAATGAATCTTTTCATAACAATTTTCAAAAATTCACCACATTATAATTAAAAAATTATTTTTTAAAAAAATTATATTTTTAAACAATTTTTTTAAAGAACAATAAATTATTTTTAAAACAAAACCCACATTTATGAGGAAAAAGCTCGATTTTGATATGTTCATATTTCAAGCACAAAATGATTTTATATTAACTTTATTTATAATAATAATAATTTTTGGAATATTAATTAATATTTATTAAAATATAAGATATAATTTTAATATAAATAAATCCTCATTGGTGGTTATTTTAGTAATTTAAAATTGATAATCATTATAGACATTAAAACGGTTTTCAAAAAACCTATTTTCAAACCCAAAACAATGTTATAATAAAATAAAATCTAAAGTCAATTATGAAGTAATTAAATATATTAAATATAAAAAATAATCTATATATTAATCAACAATATATTCAAAATATACTGGGACTTTTGAATTATTTAATTTATTGATAATAAAATAAAGTTTTATGAAACGACGTATTTTTTTATTTTTCCTTGAAAAATAATTATTTTCTAAATGTCACAAAAATTAAAACCATATTAAATTATTATACTCCAAATCCAAAAAATGAAGATATTATTATAAATTTAATTTTATAAATGTTAAAAAATTTATTTTATTATCATTTTTTAGTCAATTATTAAAATAATTTTTGATGAAAACATTTTTTCAAAGAATGAAATCACAATACTAAAAACTAATTGATTATTTACAAAAAAAATAATCAATAATTTATATTTTATAATATATATATATTTATATCTCATAAAATAGTTCAAATTATTCATGACCACCAATTTAATGGCAATATTATAATTTTATTGTATATCCTTGGGCATTTAAATTTTGTGTTCCAAGTTTAGTACGCTAAAAAACATAAAAAATAGGTTTGTGTGAGTCGTAATCCATTGAATAGATTATATTTCTTTAAAATGAAATATATCATAAATTATAGGGAAGTAATATTATATTCAGTTCCCAATATTGTGTTTCATTCATGCTATCATATATAATATTCTTCTTTTAAAATCTACATTTGTTGCATTATTTGTTTATTTCGTTATTAATACTTCATTATATATATATATCTTTAATCACACTTATCTATCTAGCTTATTTAATATCATCTATACTACCTTAAATTCATATACTAAATTCAATGATTCCCTCTTGGATCACTTTTTCATCTATAGTATTTCAATATATATATTTTAAAAATGGGTCATTAAAAATGTTGGTAGATTCGGGCGTGACCGTTCATAAGTATATTTAGTATAATATTTTCATTTTTAATCCTTTAATAACTCTAATCTAGTTGATATATTGTGGAATACAATGAAGCATGCATAGGGCTATAAGTTTCCATCATCTTGATTATTGTCTAGAGAAACTAATATTGTCTATTGAAATATATTTCTCTTAATATAAAACATGTCATTAAATTATAATTGCATATCCAATTTCCTAACCCCACTTTCTTTAAAAAAATTTACTCGAACAGATAAAATAATAATATCTTCAAATCGTAGGTTTTACCTAAAAAATGTTGGTCCAAGGAATAAAAATATATATATATATATATATAAGAAAATAAATATATGTCATAGTTTTTAATATAACCACCCAATTAATTATAAGGCTGATAGCCATAATACATGAATTAATTTTTTTGGTTTAAATTTATTAATTTTATTATATAAATGAAAATATTTTCCCTAAATTCTATGTTTTTATTTTTTTTATGAAAAATGATAATATTGGATGATTTTGGTGTAAAATACATGAATATAAAAATAAAAATAAATATCGATGTGGGGGTAATATTTTTATATGGGAAATTTCACTATTTGATAGAAAATCATCCTCTCTAGATATAGAAGATAATGTCAAGAACACTGAATCATCGATCACAACTCTACTGTAGTCACTCAAAAAGCAATAAATGTAGCATGTTAGTGGCTTGGTAGTTCCCATCAGGTATGGAAGACCAAAGGGACTTGTTTGATGCTAGTGTGGACCGGTCATGATAATTAATGAATTATAATCAACTTGCAACTTCAATGTGGGATCATGATGTATATATGTACTATTCACTCACAAAAAATCATGTTTTCTAGCTCACCACCCATCATCCACCCACATGGATAGGTATTCACTCACATGTTCCCTAATTAACCACCTATGATGTGGAATAACCTTGGAAACAAAAAAACATGAACTCAAATATTGTGATGATACCTAAATCTCATCCTAGAAAATGATATATGGCAAATAGAGGAACTAATTCAATGTATATAGTATGTCGTATTCATTCATTTTACGCAGTGGAAATTCTACATGTGAGCATATGTGGAGTTTTTTTTGGGTTGTGGACTATTATTTTATATCATGGATATTCATATACGTGAGGATATCATGGAGATTAAATGAAATAACCAAGGTAAAAGGTTAACACTACCATATCGTGTGTCATAAAAGTAATGCTTATCAATTATGGTTGTTTAGGGATCTTAACAGGGCAGGTATTGACTTAAACTATTGATGTATGATTAAGTTGTGGTTGATCTCCATGATTTTAAGATGGATTCACCACGATGATTCACCATCACCATGGAGGACATAAGAATGTGGTGGACCATGTATGGTCAGCAGATGTTTCATAATATCTATTCCTCAACATCACAAAATAGTTAGAAGGGAAAACAATATTTTATCTATGCCATTGTGATAGATTAAAATTAGATTAAGATTTATTATTAGGAGATAATGGAGGATTAATCCACATAAATTTTTTTGCTTGTCTATAAATTTTCAGTACAACATAATGTGGGATAGATATAAAAATATATATATATATATATATATATATATATATGAATACTTAATTTTATATGAATTTTGGGGGATTATTGTAAATTGTGAGTGAGAATTTTATGATAGATATTAATTTTAATAGGATAAAGTTTAACATCTAGAGTTCTCTCCAAATATGGATTCTACATAGGTTCTAATAATTTTTACATCTTCCTTATTGTATTCAACAAGGGTTGAGTATTTTATTGTTTATAATATAATTGTATGTGATTATATTTGATGAAGTCATCCTTCATGATAAATCTAATGTGTCTTTTTACATTTATTTCATTTTTAAAAATCATATCCTCCAATATCATGCATGATCATTATGTGTTAATTTTAATATTATCGTAAATATTATAGTAGCTACCCATTTTCATAGATGACCAATGAGTGAGATAGGGTATTTATAGTTATATATTGTCTTGGGTTACTTATTTTATTAATTTTATAATGTAATTGATTATAAATATATGGATCTTGGTAGGATATAGTGTGATAACACTGACCAATGTGTCACATTGACCGAATTCGCATGTAATGTTGATTATTATTACACTATTACTTCACTATTTCATGAACATAGATTTACATGTTATTACTATCCTCTGATTTTATTTAAATAAAAACTTTTATATCTTTTGATTCTATTAATTCATAATAATTACAATTATATTTATAAATAACATATGTGGGTTAGAACTTACACCATCACATGCTACAACATTTTATGTTTATAGTGGTAAGAGTATATTATAATTTCTAAATTTTTTTCTCATAGAAAGTAGTCACACAATAAAGGTGATCGTGTGTATAGAAACATTATTTTGGATTATGTATAGGAAAATTGGATATTCAGATATTATTCATTTTTCTTTTTTATCCGTTATTTTATTTGATTATTATTTTAAATTTCAAGTTATAAATTTCAAGTATAAATTTGTATTCATCATTATTCCATTTGGTTAAAAGGATGTAAATTTTATTTTAACCTTCTGTTGGAAAGGATCTTAATAATTATTAAGAAAAAAAATATACATGTATGTTCTTGATCTAAGAGATAAAATTGGGAAATATGTAATCCAATCCTTAAAATGGATTGGTTCATTGTTTTTAAATCTTACAAAGTATAGATAACCAAAATTTGTGGGGGGTAAAAATAATAATCTCTTATCAGAGGAATCTATAATAAATATCTAGATAAATCCTTCAATAACTAAAAGGATATCAAATTCAATTTATTTTTTGGGGATACTAAATGGAGATCACATCACATGTCTTAGTGTTTATCTTGAATTATATTAAACCTTATAGATTTTCATTATCTCTTGATGTATGGTAAGAAAATGGTAATTTTTATTTTCCATAAAATACCTAGCCTGAGAGTGGATCCAATGTCTATCCCTATATTTCAGAACTGCATGGTTTTAGTTGTTAAAGAAATTTATAACACATATCTTTCCTCCCAATAAATATATTAATATTAAAATTTATATTTTAAATTCCAATCAATATGAGGATGAATCTTTATAAGATTCATGGTAGAGGTTGATGGAGTTAATTAAAAAATGTAACCATAATGTTATATATGTATGGATACTAATTTAATCATTCTATATTTTTAACATTTAGGGTAAAAGATATATACTGGATTTCATGACTTAGGAATCAATATAAAGATGATTCCAGAAATGATTGATTCATTTTTGGATGAAATGTCTAGTAATACTTTTAAATGGAAATTAGAAGGTGTGTAAAAATAATGAGTAACCATGCTATATAGAAATTAATGGATGGTTGAAATATTGTAAGTTGTGAGGAATAATATGGATGTAATTATGTTCATACACACCCCTTGGTATTTGTATTGACAATGGAAATTATGTTAGTCATAACCCTCAAAATAGTTTTTATAAATGGAATCCACAAAAAGATAGTCATTGGTTCCAATAAAGTACACTGGGGATCCAAAAATATTCACTTAAATCTCCAAAAATCAAAATCCATTTTTCGTAGAGGACCTTATCGACAGTCATCTCACCAACTGGGGCTATTATCAAAGAGTTAAAGGCTAATTTAAAGGATTATTGGGATTACTTGAGGAATCTAGAAATAATTGTGGGTAAGGCTTCCAATAATACCATGGAGAGTCCCAGAGTGGTGCAAATAGGTGAATCATAGGGAAACTTGTGTGGAAAATTAAATTATATGAACTTGAAATGTAAAAAACCATGGAAGACAGTGTTTAATAATGAAGACAAGAAATACAAGAGAATATAGATAGAGAAAAGAAAATAGATGAAATGATTAAGGGTAAAATGGAAGATAGAAAAAAAAATAAACAAATAGTAATACCCAATACCCTATAAATAACCACGACCATTATTGGAAAGGATTAAGCAAGGAATGATTTAAGAAAAATACAGTATGTTTCTATGAATTTGTAATAATATGAATATTAAGAACCCATTTTCTATTCAGTTATCAAAAATTCCAAAATATGTAATTTTTATGAATGATTTGTTTCCAAAGAACTGTTAAAATGAGTAAATGGGTAACATACCACTCATTGAAGGTTGCATGTATGTAATTTTAAGAACTATAAAAAATAAGTAATATAATCCTATTCACATTTTGATTCCTATTTATATCAGGTCTTATTATTTTTGAATTATTTGAGTGAACCCAGAGAGATTATGAATTTCATCTCATATTAAACTATAAAAATCATGCAATTCGATAATTGAATCCCATAATTTCATTATCTTCATTTTTAAGAAGAAACGTTGAGGTATTTGTTAGTATCATTGAGGATATAGATGATATTGTTGATATTTGTGATTTTTAGTAGACTCCCTTGTTCTTGAGATAGATTTGGATGAGAAAACCCTTATTTTGGGAAGGTCGATCTTAGTTATGGAGTGATAATAAATATTTTTTAGGAAATTAATTTCTCTCTATGAATTTTTTGAGAGATAGTAATTTTAAATATTCACCCACCTGTGAAAACTATTGATGAAAAAGACAAGTTTTTATGTGATGAAAAAAATAATGGTTTTGAATGTGATTCTAAAATTAGGAAATGAGATTGTGTATCATTAATTGAGAAGAAATAATGAAATTAAAATGAGGTAAATACTTATAATAATATACCTGAAAATGAAGAGTATGGTGGAGGTACTACTAAAATAGTTTTTTTAAAGAATGTCGGTATGATTGGTTTTTCATGACATGATATTTTCATTTTGGGTTATGAATAAATAGTAGTGGGTTTTCCCTATATTTGTGGTAAATTTTTAACCTCAAGGAAGAGTAAAGATAATATTAGAAAATAGAAAAAACCCATTTCTGTGGAGGAATCACATCTTTGGTCATTCACTAATTCACACCAGTTAACTTCATTCCATCCCACAATCACATAACATCAATGAGGTACTTTAAAGCTAAATGAACCTACACAAAAATCATTTTTTTAAAAAACAATCATTTTTTTCATTCGTAGTAATTAATTTCTATATATTTATTTTTGGAATGTTTTTAGGATGTTGTTTCAATCTATTTAATCTTATTAGTAAATATACATGGTATTTATGCTTGAACATGATCATTTTCCTTTATAAGTATTGGATGATGATGGAACTGGAAAGAGAAGGAATAACTGATATTCTTAATGAATGAGGAGTAATATTTATAGGAAATTATATTTTACTCCCCAACATTTTCTAATATTATTTTGGGTTTTCAAATAAAAGTATGCATTCCACAATTAGATTCCTTATCATAATTTTCGAGGAAAAAAAATTTACTCCGGATTTAGTATAAATTATATATTTTATGTTCATTGCTGATTCCATTAAATGAGTAATAAAATAAAATAATTATTAACTATAATAATGATGGTATTGGTTTTATTAATCATGATTTAGGTAGACTACTTGAATTTTAAATATAGAATTTCTTAAACATGTCTCATGATATGATTTTTAGAAAATCATATGTATTATGATATTATTATTATCTATATAATTAGTGATTGACTCAATTATATATTTCCCATTATTGATAAGAATCTAATGAAATCATTAATACTCTTAATTATAATAATTTTATGAGAGAAACTTATGAAATTATTACCTACTATACTTTTTATTGACATATTATAAAATCTATTATTAAAAAACATTCATTCAAAATTATTGTGGAATTTTTTGGCCATTTTCAACATGGGTCAAACCTTTAAAATTATATTTCTTTTATTCCCATTGAATCCATGAATGACAATGATTGGGAGAGCCACATTAAAACAAAAATTTTACCTTACTACTCTAATCTTGGTGAATAGAATGATAATAATTATATTAATTGTGTGGGTGAGGTTACACATAGTGAGGGGGGTTATTATTGTTTAGAAAAAGATGTGGGGTTTTTTATTAGGTAATGGTGGAACTTTTATGGATTTAAAATTAATTTTTCTACAGTATTTAAATATAATATTTATTTTGGTTAAAACAATAATTAATAAGAAAAATCATTATTAAAGAACAATGATTAAAATGTATTATATAAAAACTTAAATGTTGGAAAGAGAAGGAATAATTCATTATATCAATTTTCATTTGATTTTTTATCTTTTTGTTAAGTATGTGGAGTTTAGGGTCATTTGAAATTATACGTGGAATTTTATTATATTGAAATATTTTATTTTCTTTCATGGAATGGGATTTATATGTTAACCACATTTTTTATCATTTGATAATTTGAACAAAATACCTACCTTCCATCCCACAAAAAAATTAATACATTATAGGAGGTATTCATGATAATTTTGATATTTTTCTTTATGGGGTAATTATTTCATATATTTTCCATGTCTATGATTCAGATGCATGTACATAGGGTGTGAAAACAAGTCTAGTAAATTTGTTACTTTATGTGATGTGAAAAAAATAGCGCTTTCAATCAGAAATTTTCCTTTTTTGTTACAATATATTACGATATAAGAGTGAAATTTTTGAGAATTTACATAAAATTAAATGGGAAAGAGTCCAATACAATATTAACGAATTCACATGGAAAATATGATTCAAAGAGATGTCTCTTTTTAAAGCATTAATATATTTCGTCTAATGATTATTTTCTATGCTTGATAAATATCAAATTTAAATATTTGAGTGATAAGATTATTTTTAGATAGTGTAAAAATTGTATATATAAGGATAAGAAACGTTTTAAGTGTAGGGGGATATGATATCCATAATGAATTCATTATTTTTTTAATTTCTAATTCATTAATTTTAGTTTTTGAATAATTATTTTTCCTTAATTTTCATTATTTATATGTATAATAATGTAATTGATCATTTTACTATATTTTTTGAACAATATAAGAAGAAATTAAAAATAATGAGATATAGACTTGGGGTTGAATTATACCAGAGGAAAAATCAATGAATTGATAAAAAAAAATTGGTAATATATAACTAGAAATAGTAAATCATGGAATCCACACTAAAGTATCCAATCAATACTAACCATAGTTAATTGATTGGTAGGATCATGGGATCATTGCGGAAGTGGGTCTGTCATATGTCTACAGTTGTTATAGAAGAGGTAGGATCAAACATGTGAGGTGGATGGTGGTTCCCATTGGGTATGGATGACCTAAGGGACATATTTGATGCTTATGTAGAGTCGAGAGAGTAATAAATGAAATAATTTACACATGATTCATCGATGTATAATAACAAGGAGAGGATAAAATATGAACCAAAAATAGCCAGATCATCTATCACACCACTCAACATTCTATTATATAGATAGGGTTTCTATTTTGTGTGTGGTAGCTAACCACCTCTACCATAGAACATCTATAGACCTAAAAAATATTGAGTCTAACTATTATAATGAATTCAATACCACATACAAGATTATAAAACACATAAAACTACTAGAACAAATATGAATGAAATATTATGTGGTGGATCTTATTTTTGAACCATGGTTGTACTTTGTGTGTATATTCAGGAAGTTGTTTTACACTGTGGAATATTTAACTATATTATTGGTGTGTGTGTGTGTGTATGGAGATATTAGAGTTAAAATTAAATACATATCGAATAAGGTTACTAATACATCATGGTGTGTCACCAAATTGAGGTGGCTTGGGTCTAGGTTTTTGATAAGATTCACTACTTATATATCTGATTCCATCTTGGATGGTAATGAAGGTAAGGATGATCTTCATAAAATAAGGATGGTTTGAACATGGTGATATTCATTCATATTTGAAGTTATCATAATAGTAGTTGATTTTTTTTATAAGAGTCATCAAACTTACATTTCACCATGTCATAGTGTAATGTCCATAAATCTAACTATGTGTTTTCCATGATTAAATATTATGTTAATATTTTTTTCTATATAAAAATAGAACTAAAACGATATTGTTATATATTTTATTTAGATAAAAATATGACCATTATAACATTTATGTCATGTTTTCAGGTGTGAATAGGAGTTACTAAATTATGAACTATTTATACCAATAAACATAAACAGAGTTTTATACAAATTTACCTAGATCATTTTATTGTTAAAAATCTATCTCAAAAAAAGTATTATCTATTTGGACTGCTTATTTTATTTAAAAATGTGAGTAAATTGTTTTTAAATGATTCTTTTAAGAAAATATAATATAGATTGTTTAATTTTATTTGTTTACATAAAAATAAAATAATATCAATGAGTATCTTAAAAAGACAGCTTCCTATAAAAATATTTTTCAATATATTTATGTTTAAATGTTAAATTCCTAAATTTTTTAATTTTATTTTTTAAAAAAATTAACATCACGTTTTTATATTGAATTATATTATTATAATATGTTATTTTTTGAATATTTTTTTTGGAGAATAATGATTTTTTTACAAATACTATGAATAATAAGATATAATTAGTAAAATAGTATAAAATAAAAAATTATGAAAATCATTGCTAAAAAATTTTTATTTAAAAATATATTTATAACATATAACATTATCTATGTTTACGAACCTATTTTTGATATTTTATAACAAAAGTTACATTATTCCCTAAAACTATTTTTACATAATTGTAGATTTATAATTTTGAAATTTTTTTTTCAATTTTATAGAGATTATATAATAAAATAGTTCTCATATTTTGTATTTTATGTGCCTTATTATTTATCAAGGATTTTATTATTTAAATACATATAAATTAATTACATCATTAAAAAATCATTATTGAAGTAAAATAATATTGAATAAAAAGGATTAAACTTGAGGGAAATTGGGAAAAAATATTAATTTCTTGTTTTCATTTTAGTGTGTGAAGTTGGTATAAAAAACTTATCATCACTCCAATATTTTCCATTTTTTATTCTTTTCTCATGTAAATAATGTTCCCTCCAAATATTTAGATAAAATATATACAAAAATATTATTCTCAGAATATATAAATGGGGTATCGCACCACCCCCTCAAGGCCACTCATAAATTTCAATTTCCATTGTAATATGAACAGCATTCCATGACAAAGAATCCCATTTCACTATCATATTCTTCTGGAAACAATATTATGGGCTATGTTATTCCTTTCCTATAAATCTTGTATGGGATGCTCAGAATTCTCAATATATGTACTAACTTTTCAATTTTTTTTATATTTTTATTTAAATTTATGTTATAAAATATAATTCAATATTTCATTATATTTTAATTAATTTACTTATATTTTTTTATAAAAAAATTAATCATCATCCTTTTCCCTTAAAGAAAAATGAGAATGACATCCATGAGTTTGTGGGAAATATTGACTCCAGGATGTATCATGTATCGTTTTCCTTCACTAAAAAACATAGTAGGTCTAAATATAGATATTAATACATGAGTAAAAAAATTATAAAAATTATATTATTAAATAATAATCCATTTTATACATTTTCCACGTACTATAGAATAAAATTATCACCCATGAGTATGTGTGTACTACCACCTCAATGGAATGGTGTATTTCATTTTGCATCACCATATTTCATGGCTGGTTATGTGAATGTGTTTAATTAATACAAATATATTTATTAAATTATTAAGACTCTATTTATATATATAACACAACCTATTAATAATATGATTAGTAAATGATTATTATAAATTCGACAGTCTTAAACGAGCTTATTATAAGTTAAAACAATTTATTCACACTATAAATGTGTTTTTTATCCATTTCCTATTATTTTATTTAAATGTAATTCTTATTTTTCACTTTAACAAAAAAATCTTATAAATGGCATTTTTCCTATGTAATAATGATATTATAAAAAAATGACTTCACAATTATCCATTTTTTGGGTACGCTCATATTTGCGTTGATCTATCCACTTACATGAATAATTATATAAAATAATATCATGTTTTACTATGACAAAATAATTATAGAAAATATATTATTCAAATAAAATAAATAATAATGATTTTATTTTGGTTCTGGAATGCTGAAAATAATATTAAAATAAATAATTTAGATATTAATTAATGTTCGTTATAAATAATTGAAATATGATCATCACTAATTTTATCATTAAACATCATAAAAAAATATAATAGAATTAAATATAACATTATAAATAATTATAAAGAATCAATAATGGTACCATTTTATATCTGGGAAAGAAAAAATTTTGTAGATAAATAAAAAAACACAACTATTACAAAACTATTTCAAAATGATCAATAGTACTCACACCGAATATTGAATGTTGATAAAAACATAAAAATATAAATGATGTGAATAATTATAATTTAAATTTAAGATCTATTTTAAAATCTCTCTTAAAATGTGTTTTGATTGAAATTTTATTCAAACCGTATGTGTTTCATTTTCAATATTATATTAAAATAGATTTATTTTTTGAAATATAATCCATAGAGTAAATATTTATTCTTTATAAAACCCAAAATATTGTTATTTGGTTACTCATGGGTTTTTATGTTTCATTTAAAAATTTATTTTCCCTTTAACTCATATTTTTGTTGATGTGTTTCTTGTAACCAAAACATACCTCATCTATTCTTTTCTATCAGGAAACTCCATTTCTGATTCCCATATTCATTTAAATAATATTAAAATTTCTTTATAAATTCCATATTATTTGATTATAGTTATTATTTAATACTTCAATTTTCATTAATTTGTTTCAAAAAATTATCCTTTTCCTAATCAGTTTTTAAATAAATGTGTGATAAGAATAATTTTTTGATATTTTCCTTACGAACCTTATTTAAATAAATTTATCATTATTTAAGAATCCTCACCACTTTAATTTAATTATTTCAACATGAAATTATAATCATCCATGTTTTATAAAATATATATATTTCAAAAATATAGTTATTAAAAAAATCATGTTTATCTCTTATCTCCAAAGTCATTTTTAATTTTCATAATATGTTTTTTATTCTATGTTCAAATCCATCAAAATATTTTATACTGGATTGAGGATTAAAAAACTATAGATTTTTTTGTTAGTAATTTAGATATATAAAGATAGTATATTTTCATAGTGTTAGTGTTTTGTTTGGGTATCAGAAGACCCTAGAATTTATATTTTAAACATATTATTTTGCTAAATCATGTGTGTAGATATTACTCATTTAAATTATTTAACTATTATTTGGGACCATATATGTGAAATATGAGATAACAGATGTTTTTGGAACTTGGGGTTTAACCACAATGAAACAAAAAGTTGTTCTACACCAGAATTTCAATGGTGGATAGTCATTGGAAGGTGCTTGAAGTAAGTTAACTTATTAATTTAATATATTTATCTTATAATATAAACATAATACATCCTCTATTTGGGTGATTTATAGGGAATCTTTCGGGTTATCCATTTAGCCATATGCTATTTGAGAGGAGGAATATGTGTTCTTTAATGGAATATTGGGATTGATGCTGAATGAATCTAGGCGAATCATGCGACATATAAAAAATGTAATATTATTATCATCATCATCACACAAAGAAGAATTATTCACCAATGGTATGTCTAAATTGTTGTTTTGAATGTTATTACATGGGTTTATACCATTCATTTATTAGAAAAAACATGGATACTTTTATTTTTTTCGGCAATTTTTTTACTTCACACGGGCTCAATAATTTAATTTTTTCATTACACCCATGATTTCACCCAAGTATACATATTATATAATCATTGAACATGATCATAATGATCAATGATATTATTTACTTTTTCCTTGATCATTCCCACCACATTCCATTGCATTCTTAATTGTTGGTGTATGAGGTCAAATTTCATAATTTATGAGGTGAATTAGAGTGCAATTGTTCCCCATGATTCATGGAACAGGAATGTAAATTGAGAAAATTAGTGTTTTCTAGATAAATCGCGATGAATTATACAATATAGTTATTGTAAACAGAAATACATGTCTGAATGATGGTTCTACATCCATGGGAGGGGTGACAATACAGTGTTGTGTGATGGTAATGAGTTACACATTCTTTGGGTGGCTAGAATTAGACCACCAATGATGGATTGGATACTCTTATGACTAGATCATACTTACTCAACAAGAATCAAGGTGGATATAGTTGTAGTGTGACTATAGCTGAGACAACATAAGAAATCCTCAGATTTTTAGAATACCCAGAAAAAGTGGGTTGTAGTTCAAAAACGAATGTCAGGTTGTCTACTATATGTAGTACATAGGGTTTCAAGAGAAGATTAAAGATACATGCCTTATATATCTAGCTGATATTGTATGACCTACATCTGATGGCTTGGCCTATAGAATTGTGGTACATAGTCATGGACATGGCTAGGTACATAGAAAGATCCAAAGTACATTGTCATGACCCAGCTCTCCGACGTGGATAGTGTAAATGGTAATTAACAATGTATAAGAGCATGGGTCAAAATACAAGGGAACGTTCCATGAGGAAACTAGTATAACATTGTAAGCCAATACATTTCATATACACTGGGATTTCCACATGCCCATATAATAATTATGTTTGTCTGGAAAAACATGGATTATAAGTGATGTAACACATTGTATGACCCTAATGACATTCGTTGTAACTCCCTCGTAGTCTTCCTCCGTATATATAACTTTCTTAAAAAATCATATTTGGGTATACAAGTATACTATCCTAATAATTTTACCACATATAACATTATTTTCAACATAATTTTAGAATTAGAAATATGGCATGATGTGTTGTGAACCTGACACTTCTTTTGGAGACACTATATTGATGGAAGTGATTGGTTGTGATCATTTTTGTGTTTTTATTGTTGGAAACTCATATTCCATCAGGGAATGGGTCCAACATTTTCCTAACATAGGTATATATTGCGACACCCATACTATATAATGTGTGCATCCCTAATCCACAAAGTGGAACCTCCACTTATCTTTGAGCTTGGTGTGGAGGAGGCCCTCCACTAGAGATTATTCCCCCAAGAGCTTCAGATCATTGTCGTGAGGTGGGGAAACCCCAAAAAATATTATTGTGAAGTCACACATGGTAATGTGATGTAGATATGTTCATTTAGAGATGCACGATGAATCACCAATCTTAGCTATGTTTTGGAAGTAGTGTTCACTATTCATTCCTGTGTTATTTTCCTTATAGCCTTGTTGGATTCTGGGTTTTGTATCCCTCTTAATTGTGTGTTTAGATGTCTTTTTCATCTTTATGTTACTCTCTCTAAGGATTATGGGGTGCCATTTTGGAATGTACATACTAACCCCTTCAGGGGCCCTTCCCACAAGTGTTGTGTCTTCCATAAATTATATATAGATTTTTAATAATATTAGAGGACCTGTTTTGGGAGGAATGTAGATGTACCAAGGGGAGCTAAGCATGTTCAATGGAAGGCCTTATAGATTTTGATTTGGACACTCTTCATGCTCCTTTTTCTAATCATTGAATATTTAGGACCACTTTTATCATAAAGGATGTATTTTTACACTTTGTATATTTCTACTATGCTGATATAGTTTATTTCTTCCCTATATATTTGTCCATGCATGTTGAACAATCTAGAATTTCGGTTTTTTATTTTACCTATTTTATTCCTTGGAGCATGTCATTTCTCTGCATAATAGTACTTAAGATAATTCGTACCATTACATCATTTCCGACTGAGTGCTTAGTGGCGCCCCCAAGCCAAGAAGAGGTGAAATTTGAGTGCCCAACTCTATTTATCGTTCTCCATGCTGGACCCATTGAGTCTTGTCATGATAATGTGTTATCAGAGGTGTCCATTCCCTATGTTTGTGTCTCATTTTAAATTTTTTTGACCATTTATTTTGAAACATAGAGAGAATGTTTTGGAGTATCTCAAGTAAGAATGTTATGCCATGGAACCGAGTGTTGGTGTTATAGCTGGCATATCCATTCTCATTGACAATTATTACCAACTTATCAACATAGCATACTAAGACATCAGTTTCATTGAAAAAATTGATATATGTATCATATAATATTAGGTATTTTTTTTTCTTTTATTCATTTCTTGAGTCATCTCCCCATATATTCTCATATTATCATAGTACATCTTGATAACATTTAAGATTCCTCCCCAAATATCACTAGCTATGATTCCAGTATGTAATCATAATGATTATTAGTAGAGTAGTGATATAGAGACACTGTTTTTGCTTCTATGTATTTAAAATAAGATAAAGAAGATTTTTATAGCGCAGATCTGATAAATTGAGGTATTATATAGCCTAGTGAGAATGCAATTAATTTCATAAAAATATTAAATAAGTTTATATCACACATACACAATTTTTTATAAATATTCAATTAAATCCTAAATTAGGTCTTAAAATAATTAATATATAACATTCATAAATATGGACCATACTATTAGGGATGGGATCATTGTTATAGATATCCATGAAAACAATGAAGGCCTTGATGATTTTTTTCTTATCTATAGTAGTTTTGGATCCCTCAAAGTGATTGTAATCTCATTGTCATAGGTGATGCTCTTGGCCTTCATCACTACAGTCCCCTTGATATTTTGGGCCCTAGACACTTATTTTGGGTTTTTTAAATAAAGAAAAAGAAATATTTGAGTGAAAACTAGATAATAGAGTTGAATCTAGAGCATAGGTTTTAACCTATGCATTAACTATCGTTCGTCGACGCTAGACGTCCAGTTGAGGTAGCTATTGGTGGTTGTGTTTAATTAAAATGAATGTATAAATTAATTATTCATTTGGTATGTGGACTAATTAAAGCCTCTAAAAATATTCAATTTAAAAAATTCTCCAACGTTATACATATAACCCCTAGGATAATAGATAGGTTTTCTAATGATGTCCACAAGAAACTAATTATCGTTCAATGGTTGGTGATCAGATCATGGTGAATCACCAGACAATGGACAAAGAAGAACGTACACATCACTAAAAAATGAAATCATCACTAAAAATCAATGAATAATCAAGTAAGAACCCATAAATTTTATTTTTATTACTTGGTTAAATATTTGGTATTGATTATTATATTATATTTCATGGATTCTCTGAATTCCCACATTTCTCATGAGCCAATTTTCAAATTAAATTGTTTATTCAATTTATTATGTGTTCCTCAATGATCTCACCCTAGATTCCCCTATTTGAACCAACGAGTTGATAAAACGTAGACACTGATGTTTATCACAATTTTTATGGTTCTTTTTCCCATTATTATTCTCATTCTTCTCCATTAGCTTATGAGGTCATGATTTTAACTTTATCCGGCAATGTTCAAGAATGATAGAACCCCAAGCTTCTTGGAGGTTGTGAGAGAGATGATCGGGATGTTTATTTTTAGAATGATCTTGATTCGTTACGATATAAAGGATATGACTTATGTTGAAAATTGATTTTGGAAGACTAATGGATGATGAGAGGTGTACGAGGTTTGGAATGGACCACCATCGTTGTTCATGATACAATTTTCATCCACTAGAGGGCCAAAATACATGATTGGAGGAAAACCCAAATGGTTTGGGGTGTTAAATCAATTTGAATCCCGATGGTGGTCAGGGATATCAAAGCATTCTGAACGATCTAACTTTCTATGTAAATTACGACTATAAAGTATCTACCTGGATTAACACACACCATTTAGTCAGCCATATACCACATATATTGTATCAAGAAAACGAAATATATTGCACACTATGTGCCTAGGCTACATGTTGTTTGACACACCTCAAGAAGCCATGTTGTGTTCCAGATCCACTCTATAAGGATGTCATTTCATAGAACACAACATGGTATCTAGGAGTACATAGGAATGTTTCGATACGTGGTCCTGACCAAGTACACAAAAAAGGTATGTCACATGGCATGACAGACATGGGCATGGCTAGGGGCACACAGGTAGCCTCGGGTGGCCGACACATTCCATGTGGTCCTCATAAATTTCATGTATAGTGAGTTTTCTACTAATCCACATCCATATGAGAACACAACTATGTAGTGGAGCGAGACCATATGTTGTGTGGACCCTATACAAGTCAGTTACCTCAATTTTGGGGATCCTCTTCCATTATAATATCCATCATTTCTATATATATTTTTACATGAGTATCCTATCATGCATTTTTTCCACTAATAATGTTATGGTTGCCCACATTGAGCCTATTGAGGTATGATACGAGATGTTTTGGGTTCTATTCATCTTTATGTGACACTTGATGATGGAATTCATCAGAAAGGATTGTAGAATAGTATACATATATATATGGTTCTATATTATTATACATGGGCCTGGATCCTTTATCAATGATGATGGTACTCCCATGTCACATTAGTGTGCGGGTCCTCCATACTTATTATTAAAATAGATACAGTACTCCCCTATTTCATAAGGACTTGGTTCCTCTATCACTAGATATTATACTCCCCTATCACAATATGTTATTGGTCATCCATTTTTGCTTCATAAATATAGACGACACTGCCATATTTACGGTGTGGCCCCCTGTCTATGGGGATGGTACTCTTTGTTAGAATAGGGAACATGTCCCTCATAAAAATTATTCAAGATATGGTACTCCCTTATAGCATCAGTGTGTGGGTACCCTATCCATAGAGAAGGTACCACCCCATTTCACCAGGGTTGGGTCCTCTATACTCATTTTTTAGATAGATATGGTACTACTCTATTACATGATAGAATTATTCGTCTATCAATGATATGGTACTCCCCTATCACAAAATTGTGTGAGTCCTTCAAAACTCATTGTTTAGATAGAGGTGAAACTCCCATATTCATGGGATAGGTCCTCTTTCAATAAGGATAATACATTATTGTCTCACTAGTGCATGGGTCCCTGATAAATTTTATTCTAGGTAGCGATAGTACTCCCATATGTGGTTCTAGGACCGCTATCCATGGGCATAGTAATACTCCATTACATTATACAACAATTCTACCAAAATATGTACACATATATAGAGATGGTACACCCCTATATGTATGTGATTCCTCTATTTACTGAGTGAAATTACAATACTATACCAGTTAATGGGTCCTGTAACTATTTTATTTGTCTATCCCTTGGGATGTGGCTTACTGAGATGCCCCCACCATGCATGACTTCTTTAGACAAATACTTGTTATATTGGGAATTAATGCTGGATCACTTGATCTATAGGCCTACTCCTCATATTATGTTGGTTTATGATATGAGGTATTATTTATCATCCATTTTCATTTAATTATCAATATATATCTATATATTTTATTCTTTCCCTCATTATTTGGTTTGACTTGACTAATTATATTGTGTCTTATACATATCCATAGCCATTTTTTGTGTTTCCTTATGGATATGAATATACATTCACCTATACGGTATTTTTCAACACATATCATGTGTTACATAGATTATGTGTAGATCGATATTGAATTCAAATGATTATAGGGATACTCGAGTGTATAGACCACATATGGTTGTTAGTGAATGGATATTAGGAGTCTCACTCTCTCTGCTATTTTCTATTGTATTTTTCATTAGCATGGCAAATGTTTTCTCTGTGGTTTTGTATTTTTTCAATTTTTATTTTGAATTACTCTTTCTCGCCATTAGTTATTACATAGATGTTATTACATGAATAATTTTTTTCTATGGATTATATATTCTTTTATTATTATTCATATTCATTTTTGCATGGATATGGTTCATTGATTGCAGACAGGTTCATTATAAAAAGGCCCCCAATTTTAATAATTCTGTATTCCCACTTTTCACTAGCCCCTGGTCAATAGACATGGTCTTGGGATTATAGAGGATTAGTACTCCTTTTTCCATATGGTCCTCGGTGAGTCATATGGTTACATAGTGGTATTAGACGTGGTGAAACCTCTATATAGAATTTGGAGTTTGGTTTCATTATGAAGGATGAATGACAATTTATAAAAATTGTGTCAATGTTTCTTTATTGTGTCTTTAACTACATGGAAAAAAGTTATTTTATAATTGCCAAAAAAAATAGTCACAAGGATTATGAATACCTACATTTTTACTCAGCATATTGAGACATTATCTTCATTGAACATTAACACATGTATCATATATGATAGATTCCTTTGACTGATTATCTTGAGTCACATCCACATATATATATGTTCATCTGGTTTTGTTATGTATTAGATACTTTTATGATACCTTTGTTAAGATAATTATACAGGTTACTCATTTCAGATCATGAATATAATGTGATTAATGATGAGGCATAATTTTTCGGATTGTCGCATGATATTTTTCCTCCAAGCGAGTAGGTTGCAGTGCTGTTTCCCATCTAGAAATAGATTTTACTGTTGTATAATGAAATGGATGAATTTATTCTTAGATAATTCTATCAGATCCATCTACAAAGGATGATTAGGTTATATGGTGAGCTAGATCCATGGGAGGAAAAGATACAACAAGAGTCCATGATGCGATTTTTTGAAATTGTATAGACTCTGACTGAATAGATGGTTTTACTAGAATCTAACCTCTTCAATTTAGTATCTCGGATCTAGTGGAGTCTATTCATGAAGATGTGTGGTGAGTTATAACTCTCATGGTATAACTTCTAGTAGCAATTTCATGAGGAGTAATATCCCAAATTCTTATTCTAAATACATATTCTGTAGTATTCAATGCTATAATAGGGATGGATAACAGGTTATACATATAATGGATGGTTCATTAAACTAATGTGGTACAACCTAAAAATGGTTTAGGATGTTAATATATCAGAAAATAAGATTAAACACAGCCTCCATATAAAAATTTGTGACAGTGTTTTTCCCCTAATGAATTATGATTTATATTGGAATAATTGACCGTGAACTAGTGACATGATGTTTCCCATTTGAGGGGCACCATGTAGATGGGGTCGTCAATATGTTTCCCTGGGATGAGTCTACTACAATGGCTAAAAGATTGTAAGTATCGAGGCCATGGAGACATAATCATGTTCATAATTAGGAACTTTTTCATGCAGATCAAGCACTATATAGAGGAAAAAGTAAAACAAAATTTGGATTGTGTTAGGAATGTGATGGGTGAGGTTGTGTTGCACATGATTTCATAACACAATCTGTAGGGGAGTGAATTCCCAAAGTGGATGGAACTCTATGGTAGAGGCATAACTATTATCAGGGTTCTTCTAAGCTTGTCAATGTTTTCCCTAATGAGGCAAAGAATTCATAAGAGGTGGTGGGGATCCTAGAAGAATATATGATGTTTTTGGATGACATTATATCCTACTTCCACCACCACCACCAAGAGTACCACTCCATCTCTGGAATCCATCTATCATGTTTTTGAGAAACTAAGGGTTAGGGAAGAATACAACCCGAAAGTGAGTGAAATGATTTTACTTATGATTTGGGTTTATAATAATCTTTCTTCAGTACATGTAGACATAGGTTTGAGTAATTCCATCATCTCCTTACACATGGTTTGAGAGTTGGATCTCCCATTCAACACTTTATCTCAAAAATAGTTTCTTAGGGATCTTATACTGAACAATTATTTGATATCAATTATTTTCCAGTAGTTCAATATAATACATGGTGGATAAAATCTCTTGTGGGACCTCTTGTTCATCATGTATAATCCCTAGGATTTCAACTTGTGTCTAAAATGGTTTTCCATAGTATGATATAATATTTATTTTCATCAATGATCATTCATATGACTTTAGACATGTGGATCTAATTCACCATTGGGGGTGATACATATGTCATGTCGGAGTGAGAGTGTTTTTTTTAAAGAAAGTTTCAACCCATCACCCATGAGTTAGTGAGATTATCCCTTGGAACTGTGGTATCTTTAGGAATACCGGTTCCTTCACACATGGAGGGATGTGTTGAAATATTCCATAAGGAAATATTTGGACTACCTATGAGACTGGGGGTGGATTTTTGCATCTAATTTCATCCTAAAGTTTCTCTAATATATTCTTCATCATATGAGATAGAGCCTATGATGATCAAAGATATGCGGGTGTAGTTTGAGGAAATTCGAGAAAACGTTTCTATCAAAGAAGATGTGATCACCAAGTAAGATTCAACTTTTTTGAAAAAGGAAAATGGGAAATTGTGGAATTGGGATGACTATCATCACTTAAATCAGTATATAATAAATAATAAGTTCCCCTTTCCAATTATTTATGAACTATTTGATTTTTTATGAAGATCGAGATGGTTCTAGATTATTTATCTCTTGTCTAGATACAACTATATGAAGGTTCATGTGGATGATATTCAAAAATAGTCATTTTGATTTCACTACAAAAAAATGTGTTCCATGTGATTATGTTTGGTGTGACTAATTCCCCTAATATGATTATGGGTCGGATGAACTAGTTTTTCCAAACATACATGTACCTATTTTTTTCTTCATTGATGACGTACTCATCTTCTTTGAATCAACGAGGGAGTGTGCATAGAACGTGAGGATAATTCTATACATACTCAAGGAGAATAGAATTTTTGATAAGCTCTTGATGATCCAGTTCTAGATCCATGAATATCACACTCTTGGTTATGTTATTTCATATCCTAGATAAGTTGTGGAAACAACAATATTGATATAGTTTTTCATAGGATCCACCCATGAGTGTGTCTTGGGTGACAAGGTTTTTAGCAAGATAGGGTAATATTGAAGGTTTGTGGGTGACTTCTCGATGATTTTAGCATATTTAACAAACCTGATATGGAAAGGGATGTTTTTTACCTGGACTGATAAGTGTCATAGATCCCCTATAGATTTCATGGGGGGCTAAAAATTTCTCTTGTTATGAGGTGCCAGAGGTGGGAATGGAGTACATAGTGTCTTGTTATGCCTCTAAAGATAGGATTTACATTATGTTAATGCACCCACATGATGAGAACACCAATGGGTTGATTCAGTTGAGACCAAATGAGTGGAATAATATGAACCATGATGTAGATTTAGTAGTAGTAGTCTTCACAATAATGGTGTGGAGATACTGTATTACACAATTATGTTTTTTTGTTTACTAATACCATTAGATTATCATGTATGTATCATATAGAGATATGTGAAGCTGAGATAGAGGATATGGTTGGAGTTCCAGAATGAATATGTCTTTGAGATGGGCTACTCTCTTGGGAATGGAAATTTGGTGAAATATCATTCAAATTAATAAATCATTCATGTCTGGTAGAGGAGGCATCTGAACAGTTATCATCTTTACTTCTGACCCTAGTTTGGGAGGGGGGGTAAAACATATATTAAGTCAATAGAAATGACTCTTAAACTTCTTTATCATGTGAGGAAGGCTCAGTTAGGAGTCATTTTATACGATTTCCATCATGACCAGATATCCCTATGAGATTCACAATATGGATATTCTTACATTTAGAGTCACATTATCATTTTCCATGAATATACAAGGAATCTGGTCACATTACAAGAGGAGGTGATGAGCGACTTCACTCTTATCCTTTGGTTGTAAATCCCAGTGTAGGGAATATGGATAGTGAACTTCAATAGTTTTTTTTGTGGTCTGGCATGTGGTGGAATATGGCTTAATACGTGTCTTGGTGTCTCAAATTATTCATTTGAAGGCTGAGGATCAGGTTGTAGTTGGATTATTGTATCCTATAATGATCTCTATGTAGAAATGGGATGAAATTACTATGAAATTTTTATTAGGGAGTCCATGGAAAGTGATATTTTGGGATTCTATCTGGTAGATAGTTGAATGACTTACTCTTTCTGTGCACTTCCTTACTTTAGGGAGAAGAGATCAGTGGAGAGTTTAGGGATATTGTACATATGAGATACATTCCCCCTTTCAAGGGAACCCTTGATGATTTTCTATGACTGTGATGTGTAGTTCATGTCATGGTCATCAAGAGGCATATATAAGGCATTTGAGACCCATTTTAGGATTATTACATATTTTCACCCCCATATGGATAGACATGCCTAGGGAATTATCTATGCATTGAAATATATATTGAGGTCTTGTATGTTAGAAATTGGATGAATATTGGAGGAACAATTAACATTGATAGATATTTCTTATAACAAAATTTATCACACTAATAATTTCATTGAACATTTCATAGACCTGTACGAGAGAACCTAGATGTCACCATTATTCTAGAATGATCTCACAAACACATCTCTATTTGGAACAAATGTGATGTAGTAAATGACTCTAGAAGGCCTAGTTGATCCAAAATTTGAAAAATATATCCCAAAAACAACAAAAATATTATATTGATAAAGGTTATAGTCCCATGGAATTAAAATAGGGAGATCATATTTTATTAAGAGTCTGCCCATGAGGGAGATTTCAGAGATTCATCTGAGGAACTAAGCTACCCCAGAGGTTTATCAAGTCGTTCAAGATCATGTTGTGGGTTGGTGTGGTGTTATAGTTCCTTGAAAAACACCCAAACATGGAGTGGGTGCATTATGACTTTCTTGTGTTGAAGATGATGTGATAATAAATGTTCTTATGAACATTATTGGCTAGCATGAGATGGACATCAAAGATAGAACTACCTTCATGCAATATCTGGTGGAAATCGAATATCAGAATGAGAGGGTCCTCTAAGGATTGATCAATCCATTGGTGTGGGTGTTGTGGGGGAATGAGATCATAGAGGATATATCATGTGAGATGAAGATATAGATGTGATCTCAATATTCCAACCTTTTTATTTTCCCTATTATTTTAAAGAATGAATGTATTTGAAAGAGGGAATAATTAATAGACACCTTTTTATCATGTATGTCGTTGAAATATATTAAAGAACATTTTTAAAAAAAATTGACAAGATGGAATGAGATTTCATATATTGATGAGACCCATTTTAATTTTATAAAAATATTAAATATATTTATTTCACACACAAACATTATTTCCGAAATAATTGAATATCATCTTAGCATCATCTCAAATAAATAATATGTGGCCAAGGTTGGATTTGGAGGGTGGGGATTACCATATTTGTGACAATAAGTTGGTCAGCGCATGATTTATGGTAGATTGGGTCTTTAGTGGGTGTGTTTAACTAAAATCATTGAATAAATTATTATTATTTTTTCTGTTAAATGAATTTATTAAATCCAATATAAGCACTCCATTATAATAATTATTCAACATTAGACACCTAAACCCATATAATATTTTGAGTAGATCTATAAAACTTCATTGTACGATCAACATCAAAAATTAATCGGTGATAAAATTTATGGGTATCGATGGAAATATGAGTAAGCTAACCATCATCATCACTAGAAAATGAGTTCTTCACTAGTGACTAGTCAATAATTGAGATAGTTATCTTCATTTTTTTCTACCAATGGTTAATCATTTTATCATGGATAATTGATTATTTTCATTATATTATGTTTATTATAACCCTTTATATTAGAGAATTGATGAATTAAATTGTTTACTCAATTTATTATATTATATTCCAAAATATCAAATTGAATTCATCACTTAATAATTATTGGTTATTAATGTTTGGACAAATTTTTTTATCACCCTTATTTCATCGATATTCTCCCCATATTTTTCACATTTATTGATGATGGCCTATGGGGTCATGGTTCGAATATTCCATGGTTGGTTCAAGCATGATGAAACACTCTAATTCATGGAGTTTTTGAAAATAATTAGTTGGATGGTAATCTACATATGGATCAATATTCCATAAGGGAGTCGGGTATTTATTTCCATAGATATAGGTTCTTAGTTGCCTCTTGGGTGACATAAGTTGTATGAGATGCACGAAGAACAACCCCAAGTGTATGGGATTTTATTTAAATCCACAGAAGGGCTAGAATCCATGGATTAAAGAAAACTACACATGTTTTAGTTGGACTATCTATGTGAATCGGGGCGGTGGTAGTGGAATTGAAATCCATATGAAAGATATGACTTTCTAAAAAAATTCCGACTACACGGTGTGTACCAGGATGAGAACGTTCCATGTAGTTTCATAGTTGTGGAAATTTGGGTTTTTAAAAAAAGATAAGGATCACACACCTTGTGTTCATTCAATATTTTTGTGTGGCCCTTCCTTGGAAGCTAGGAAATGTGCCATTTCCACATGCCCAGAACCCAATGTTGGAGGACACACCTTGCACTTTGGGAGTACAATGGAATGTGTCGATACTCGAGAATAGCTTGGTTCATATCCAGGAAAATGAAATGTCATGATAGACACAATCGTAATCAACGGCACTTGGTATGGCCCTCAGTAACCAAGGAACATTCTGTGGCCTTATACATGTCGTGTACAATGACATGGCCACCAAGTCACATCTTGAGGAGAATGTAGCAAAGAATAAAAGAGGGACCACGTGCCATGTGAAACCTATAAACATTGTGTAATACCTTTTTGGAACCTATAACAATAGTATCTATATCATATTGACTAATATTCTTTCCCAAGATTACATAATCTTGTGTTTTCATAACATGTAAAATACGATTGTGGCCTTAATTGGGGATTTTGAGGTATGATGAGAGATGTATAGTGTGACTCTTATTTAAGAGAAGATAAATGATGGAAGATATTTGGGTGGATCCTTGGGGAGTGAAAAATATAAAAATTTTACTCCCTTATTATAAAAGTTACATGTCTTTTCTCCATAGAGATATTACTCCCCTATCACATCAGGGTGTGGGTCCTCCTTAGTCATTGTTCAAATATATATGGCACTTGTAATGAACGATCATTTTTCAATTGATTTTTCATTCATATAATTATATCAGGAAAAAATTATTCTAATAAATTAAAAATTATAGATTATTCAGTTACTATACTAATATAAATACCAAATATTACAAAATAAAAATTAATATAAGATAAGATATTAAGAATCAGATAATTTGGGATCAGATAAATCCACAAGAATGACTGCACTACTTATGAATGTTTTATAAAAGAAACATAACATTACTAATAAAATATTCATTTTAAATATGTATGTAAAATATAGCCATGATATATTATAGAATTGATTACAAAATGACTGTAAAAAGAGTTATGTATATTAATTAGTGAACTGATATGACCTTTATAAATTCAACCATCGGAATATTATCATAAAAATTTGAATGAAAATATGGCCTTTAGAATAGTAGCCTCACCAATTTAAATGTAAAATAATATTTATTTATATCAGAAAATAAAAATATGATATTTTTATATCATATTTCAAGTTAGTAATGTTTTTTGAAAAATAAATTGTCATTTCATATTTTAGTAAAATGAAATAGTATTATTTGAAATTTTATAATGAATATAATGATTTGAAAGAAAATTTATTCCCATCAAATAAATTCATAAATTAAATACAATGTTTTATTATTATGATATGATATTTTTATTGGACCAAAATTAATTTTTCATTGGGTCATAAAATAGATTATAATATTAAAATCTATATTTTTCAAATAAATGAGTGTTTTATTGAATATTTACATTTCTAATATTTAGAAAACAATTTCATAAAATGGATTCCATTTTTGAAATCTACATTTCTAACAATGTTTTGGTTGATTATTTTTTGAATTTTTATAAAATAGTTAAATTTATAGTGAATAGTAAAATATGGTAATTTATCCAATTTAACTTTAAAAGAATAATATTCACATTCTTTAGTCATGGATGATTAATGAACCCAATAATTAAAAATTATATGTATAATATATTGTATATAGTCATCAGAATCAATATTATTGAAAATAATTATCCAAAATAATAAATTAATTAATATAATAACAAAAAAAACACCCCTCTTTTCCAAATATAAATACCACCCCTCGCACCTTCTAACCCAAAAAGATTGTGAATTATTTTCCAAACCCTCTCCTCCCCACATTCACTATATCTATAAGCTTTTAGCCTCACCCAAAATACTGATTCCTTGTTCCTTAAGGGTTCCATCTCGAAGGTGATATTCAAGAGGTAAAATTATCAAAAGACCTCATTGAATATCATTTCTTCTACTAAATTCTCATCAACACCATTATCCATCAAATAATATTGTCTCTAGTATTATTTATATAGTTTACTTTTATATTGGTACTCTAATATCTTATGCCCATCCATTTTATAATCTCCACTTATTCAATGAATTGAACACATTTTCCAATTTATAGTGGTTAACAAACATTGTGGATAATGATTTTTTTATTCAATTAATACCTTCAATGATAGTGATGGAACTACTAATATTGTTAGAAAGTGTTGTAATAAGTATATTATAAATTGTTTCATGTTATAGAACAAATATATACAAGTATTAATAAATAAAATGAAAATAGTTCATGATGGTCAATAAAAATTCATATGTGAACATACTAAAATTACCCAAAAATATATATATGGTATTGTATCTGAATTAATAAGATAGTAACTCTAATTTTATATCCAGGATGTCATGTGAATGTGATGAATTCGTTACGAATTAAGGGATCTCAATGAACCACCCCATTTTATTTGGGTAACACTTTCTCTCTTTTTTCCTCAATTTAACTATTCATTAACTATATATAATTCTCTTATATAATGTTAATAATTTCCAAACATATATATATATATTGTTAAATTGATCTTTAATTTTTCGGTAAATACATTTTTTAATATGCCATGTTCTCAATTTCTATCAAAAAGGAATCTTGAATAAAGGTAACATGTCTGTTTTTTGCAAATTTTTATGCACATTCTATAAATAGTTTTAATCCATCCATATATTCTATAATCACTCATTTATCTTTAAACCCCATTTTAAATCATTTCTTGAGTTATATAACTAATTAATTTTTTTATTTATGAAATCATAATACATTTTTCAAAAACCTCACTTGTGTGGCACATTTCTAAAGTTACCTAACCACCATTTTCGATGTTTTCAAATCATTTTTACATTATTATTCATGATAAATTATTAATTTTCCATTATTATGTCCAAGAATTATTTATATCTCCTCATTCGCATATTTTACTAGTATATGACACTTCTTTATTCCATATACATGATTATGAAAGTCATTTCATTCCTTTGGTAACCCTTATGTTTATTTCTTATGTTTGATTTCATAAGGTGGAACAAATTTTTATGTACATGTTATGATGGGTGTGACTGAAAAAAGCTCTAATAAATTGGAGAATGTTTTGTCTCGTGATTTTTTAGGTATGGGATTAGGGAGTAAACATAATCCATTATGAAGATTTTTCCACCATGTGATGTCATCATGGAAATTATCCATCACTTAGGATTATGCGATTATATATGTTACTTCCATATTCCAATATTTCTATGATCATGTGATTCTATATTCTATAATTTTTGCTTATATATGTTTACTACTGATTCATTCCATTTATGTTATCATGTCCTACATTTTGACTCATGTGTTATACATCTTTTCAATGTTTACTCCCATATAGGAATTTTTATCTCACCCATTTTACCTATGAATTTCCCAAGATATTCTATTATGTTCTATTATATAAAAGGATGTTACGGTCTCATTATGGAGAAAATAAAAAATAATTTTTATTTTATTTTAATGAGTTCTAATTATGAACCTATACATCTGAATACATTGGGATTTTAGATCTCCAATTTGTATTTAATTGATATTTATGAATAAAATCATTTAGTAATATATTTAAAAGTATAGGGTCACAATAGTAATCCCCGGTATCACTAGGGATTGTGTCATAAATCCATGGAAATGATTCTCCTCTATCGCAATAAGCCACGAGTCCTCTATAATTATTGTTCAAATAGAGACTATACTCCCTTATTGAAACTATAGTTTCTCTATATATGGGATGGTACTCCCCTATCACACTACGGTGCTGGTTATCCTTACTCATAGCTCAAATAGAAAGGATACTCCTTTGTCGTATCAGGGTTAGGAATTCTATCCATTGAAATGATACTCCCATGTTTTACAAGGGAATAGGGTCCCCATAATAACTGTTCATATCGAGATGGTACTGCGCATTTGGAGTAGAGTGTGGGTCCCCTATCCATTTTGAAAATACTCCCCTATCACACAAGGGTGGGCGTCCCCCTACCTATTATGAAAATATCTATAGTGCTCCCAAATTTATGATGTGATTCCTCTATCAAATGGGATTCTACTCCACACACACACCCAGGCATGAGTCCCCCACACTCATTATTCCTTTTAGAGAGTGTACTCCCCTATACAAGTGCATGTCCCCTATCTATGGTGGTGGTATTCCTCTACCACACCCAAGTACATGTCCCCCATATTTTTTCTAGAGATATAGATTGGGAACTCCATACATGATTATGTGTCCTCTTTCTACATAGTAGAATTCTCCTATTTTACCATGTTGGTGGTCCTCTAAATTTTGGTTATTTCTCTCCCTCTAGATATAGAGAAATGGAAATATGTGTTCATCCTCATGAATCCTTCATAAAAACATTCAATATGTTTTGAATCGATCAATCACCTTTGGGGATACAATATTTCCCATCATCCTATGATGGGTTGTGAGATGGAGATTCACATTACATGTCAATTGGGTTTTATTATTATTATATATCATTTTTTGGGTTATATTTCTATATTGTTTTAGGACCAGTTTACTACTTAGATCGTACCTTTAATTGAAACCCCTCTAGTTTCCGGGGAATCCTTTTGGGAATATATATACTCACCCATGTATGGGATTTTTTCACCTGTGTCATGTCTTATACCGATGATGTATAGATCTTTATTGCTTTAATAGGTTCGTATGGATACTCAATTATATAGACCATGTATGGTGGTTGAGGCATGAAGATCCCGAGTCAATCCCTCTCAGCTATTTTATATTCTAGCTATTGTCTACTTTGGAGATCTTCTTTCGGTGGGCGTGTATTTTTCACTTATCAATTTGGATTAGAGTGGAACACTCTTTTTTTTCAATAGTGGTTTGTTACATCTGTTGTTTTACTCTATATATCTCAATAAATTTTTACTATTACTCATAACAATTTCATTTATATGGTTGTGTCTCTACATACATGTTCTTCATATATAGGTCTCCCAATTTAATTATTCATTCTCGATGTTTTTCGCATTCCCCTGGAATATAGAACTATGATTGGAGTTGTGGAAGAATAGTTTTAGACCATCTAGATGAGCCACAATGGGTTTGGTATTTATAGGTAAGGCATCCAATCAAGAAGATAGTAATGAGTTATTTACCTTATTTTTCATATGGTGGATTGACTTTTTGTGGGACATATGACAGCTGGACAAGATAGGATAATGTGTGAACACTATTTACATTCCACATGAGATCTAAATATATAGATCATATAGGCTTCAAGGAATGGATTACCTAAGGCATTATATCATTGCATTGGTTTTGTTATATGAGTCTTTAGAGTTGTTTGGGCCCTGTGAAATATGATTGTTTCACTTAGTTCAACTTTTCTTTATATAGCATTAGGGTGCGGGTGGTTTCATATCATGTAGACACAGGATGAGTTCTTGCATCCCTGGTTAGACTTATAACAACTACAATTTGATGATTATTATCCTTTTTTACTTTTGGTATATATGGTTTCAGGATCTTCAAAAGTTGAGGTCGGGTGATATGATAGTTTTTGATTATGTCATACAGTTAACAAACCTGAAATGTCACTCTCTCGACATGGTATAATATGGTTTCGTATGAGTTTATAATATTTTCATGGGACTTGAATGTGAATTCTTTTCTAGAACAATCATATTATGTATACCCACATATAATGGAGTGATGGAGGGGAATATGGTGATGATATTTTCTTATTATATGGTAGTAGGAAACTAGAGTCAGTAGTGGTCATCATAATGCTGATTCATCTGCAGTGGCTGCTAGACATCAGTTATTACATTATCAATGCCACATACATCCACATGAAAATATGTAGAATTGTGTATTTTTATTGAATAGTTTTCACATAGTATTCAATTCTCTATATGAGGGGAGATTCCATTATTGTGATGGTTGTGGTTACATGGATTGGTGTAGCCCAACACAAAATTATGAGGATTGTAGGAAAATAGTGAATATAGCAACATAAAAAATAAAAAATCATGATATGAGATCTCCAATGTATGGTTAAGGAAAAAATACAGAGGAAGTGATAATATATGAGTTTGTGGAGAACTAGAGATATGAAATGTTTTTGGAGGGAGTAATTATAAGCTGATTCCACCACTAATAGCATCATTAGGTTCATTCTATGTTCATATGCATAGTGGTTTTTGGTGAGGGAGTTGTAGGTTATGGATGGATATGACTATGATGGTCATGATATTAGTTGAGATATTATATGTCTCTTTTCTACAATCTATCGAGTAATTTATGACTCAAGAATAAGTCACTAATTCACCATTATAACCATTATCTAAGAAATAGGGATCCCCATTAAGACATTATCCTAGTAGCTATTGATTGAGGTTCCTACTTGGTGTGATTGTTCTATATTATATATCTAATTTCATTGTTATTTGAAATTTTTTGTATAGATATTCTTAGGGGACCAATAATACATCATGATGAAACTAAATAACATTATATAATTTATTAATAAGTTTTTCATGGTTATTTCCATGTTCTACTATTATTAAAGTAGAGTTAGATGTATTCGGATAGATGGTATGATATTTTTATTTATGGGGGAGAATGATCTTTTAGGAGATCGGGTAGAGCTTAAGAGCAAGAAGAAATAACCCATTACCCATCAGTTGGTGAGAATATCCCTTGGTGTAGTTTATTATTCTACAGTCTAAACAGAAATTTTAGTGGAGGATTATATTTACATATTTTGTACAAATTCTGGAGGACTGCCACGGTAGTGGGAGATACAATTCTGCATTGACTTGCACCCCGGTACCGTATCTGTATCTTATATGGAATATCAGATGGACCCACAAAGCTTCAGATGATATGGGTATAGTTGGAAGACCATTGATATAATATTTATATTATATACATTGTGTCCCATTGGGCAGCCCTTTATTTTTTTGTGAAAAAGGTGGACTAATATTTGAGGATTTTTGAGGAGTATGGACACCTGAATCAAGTATAGATCAAAAAAATGTACGCCTTTCTAAGGTTTGATGTAAAATTCATCTAGTTTAACTGTGTGGGTTGTTTTTTGAAGATCTGTGTTAGGTTAATATACAATCCTACTATTTTTTTC
Organism: Viscum album; assembly: GCA_963277665.1. Classification (NCBI taxonomy): domain Eukaryota; kingdom Viridiplantae; phylum Streptophyta; class Magnoliopsida; order Santalales; family Viscaceae; genus Viscum; species Viscum album. Next base: position 1,161,443,111 of record OY728151.1, on the reverse strand, counting down.
AAGGATTTTATTTCAAATATGTAATTTTGGTGTTTTTATAGACAATATCAGTTTACTGTTATGGCTTTTTGTGTGTCTAAATCCATCACAGTTTTCATGGATCATATGAATAATATATTCCATCCATACAAATAGTGATTACTAGGTGAACTCATAAATGAAATACATGTCTAATATGAATTGGATAATGAGAATAAAAAGCATTTGAGGGTAGTCCAAGACTAACTATGGGAGCACCAGCTTCATGGTAAAATCTTGAGGTTCCAGTTCTAGATTCATGAGGTCCTTTTTTCGGTACATGTAATCTCTATGAATGCTATCACTATAGATATAGTGAATATGGATTCAATTATTTCATGGGATCCACCCAAAAGAATGTGAGAGGTTCAGAGATTCGGGGTTTTTGGTGGAGTACTAGAGATGGTTTATGGTCAACATTTCTAGGATTGAAGACCCTTTGACCACCTTAGCTTGGAATGGGAATCCATTTACCTATACTGAGAAGTGATACAGATACTTTCTTGTGTTGTGACTATGGTTGACCAAAAAATCTATATTGAGGTTACCATAGGAGGGTATTGATTATGTAGTTTTTTTCCATCCCATTGATGAAAGGATCGATCTCATTTTGATGTAATGGATTCTAGTGATATATTATAGGTCTATGAATTCAAGACCCCATAATTAGAACTACACGACTCAAAACATATTGTTTGCATGGCTAATATTCACAATGAATACATGGATGAACTATCATCTAGGAGAGTGTTTCATTGTTCACTATAACAACACATGATTTTAAAATAAATATTTTGTTTGATAGATTATATGACACACAATTATTATCCTAAACAAACCAGGAAATATTGTTATTTAAATATTTCAATCATATTCTAGCCATTAAATTGGTGGGTATGAATAGGATAAACCAATTATTAAAATATATGTATAAGATTCCTACAAAAATAGAATGATATTATTTAAATTTTAGTAAATAATCACATAATTTTTTAATGTTATTTTACTCATCAAAAATCGATTTATTCAAAAGACATTTTATTGTTATTGTGGATTAATTGTTTAATTAATTTCTAAATTATTTAGAAATTATATTTTATAAAAAAAAATTTATTATTGAAATAATCATATAAATATTATTGTATGGTGATTTCTGGTGATTTTTCCAAAAATATGATTTTTCCATGAATGTTGAAAAATATCTATTTTTATTGAACACAAAATTTCAATTTAGAGTATTTATAAATTAATGTTATATTATTTATAAATTTTAAAATTTCCTTTGGTTTTTTATATTATAAAAAGTAACATAATTATTTTTTAATATTATTTTCTACATAAATTTATTATAAAAAATTTATTATATATAAAACAAATTTGAAAACATTTTTTCCATCAAAATTAATGGGTCTAAAATAAATATAAATTATACTACTTATTTGATTTATGTTTTGGAAAAAGGTTTATTTTTTGTAATTACATCTTCCCAATTTAGGTAATAGGTTCCTTTTAGTTTTTTATTATAAATAATAATCAAATAAATTTTTTATTTGGAAAAGGGAGAATTTGTTATTTAATGGTATAGATAATGTGTTCAAAACTAGAAAATATCTGTACACCTTGTTTTAAATTTTATTTTATGAGAATATTTTGTCCATAATCAACAAAAATATGAATTTTTGAACTTTTTTCAATACAAAATGGATTTTTCTCTTTAATAATATTCTATGTAATGAAAAGTAAATAATATTATTCTCTTAGTTTTTTTATCATTCCATTTTTGAAATAAAGATAAAATGAATTTATGTTTGATTTTAATGCATCATATTCAATATAAATTATTTTTCTTTCTTGTGGTAATTTATTTCAATTTTTTAGGTATGAAATAATTACATTAAATTCCTAAATAAAAAAATTATAGTATTTTTCAAATTAAAAAATATATAAAATAAATAACATTAAAAATTATAAAATGATATGATTTGATAGAATTATTTTTTTTTCAAAGTTGTTTTAGAAAAAAAAATTATAGTGTTTAAATTCATTATAATACTTTTTCATTGTTTTTATTATGTTTAAAATGATAAATTAAAAGAATCATTAAAATTTTAAATTAAAGTTAATTTAAAATAAATTATTTGTTGATAAATGATTTAAAACTCAAAATATAAAATATTAATCAATGATATTTTCATATGGTTTATAATATCAATTATGCTTCATTTATGGTACAATTTTTATTTAATAATATATTTCCATACACCTAAAAAGAAAAAGTAGAAATACCGTGGTAATTTTCAAAAATGATTTACATGGTTTAAAACAAAAAATACAATAGTGTGAAAATTACCTAAGATTTAAAATTATATAATAGAATAGAGATTAACTAAGACTCATATTAGCTTCAAATACTATAATTTTGGGTTCATTTTAACAAAATAATTAATTTATATTAATTTAATATTTTATGAAATTCCCAGAGTACAGCTCCCCTGCCTTATAAAACAACACATCCTCTCATTATTTTTCCACACATAAAAAACATTTTTTTCAAGAATACATAAAAACTACCTTATTAATCACCCTAACTATTTATTAGACTCTTGTTCATTATCATAAGTCCACCCTAGGACATATTTTGGGGAAAACACTAAGAGTTTTTTTGAAGAAGGACTATTGTTCTTAGTCAAATGTTTTCATTTTATTTCTTCTTCTATATCCATAAAACATTATTAAAAACTCATGAGATAATAAATATTTTATCCCTCATATACTTGAGGGTTATTATGTTATTGTAATAACCTATATTAACCGCATTTTAAATTAATTGGGAAACCAAACTTACATTTGTTCTTAAGGAAGACTATATCCTCACGAATAAATGTAATTTTTTTCATATCCAATTATTAAGGATGATCATAATGATTAAATTTATTTATATATATGATAATAATTATATATTTATCATTCTTGAACTCTTATATAACATTTTTATTATTACACATTGATTCACTGAAAATGATAACATTGTTCGTGTGTTTGTGTGGACTACAACCTCTATGAAGCGATGGGATTAATTATTTTTCACCAAATCACATGGATAGTATACATATGAATAATTAATGAAATAATATGTTAGTTTTTTATATTATTTCCAATATAAAAAGATAAAATAATTATTTCCATCGTTCAATAATGATCACCGAGAAACGTAACTCATCCGTATGTATAGTTTGTCATCTCTATGATCTTAACATAGTTAATTTTTCAAAAACAATAATTCCTGATTTTTTTAATTTTATAATGGATGTATAAAAATTATAATTATTTCTTGATTATTATTATAGATATTATTGAACAATGAACCCTTTGATCATTTTTTTCACACAGAAACAATAATTAAATTTGGAACCAATCACCCGCAAAATACCCCCAATAACATAACCGATTATATAATAAAATATTTCAATAAATATAAATGAAATAAAATGTTTAAGGATAATAATTTAGACCTTCAAAAATTTCATAAAATATTATATAATTTATATGAGTATTTTTTAATGTAGTTAAAGGGAATCCAGGGATAGTCTGCACTCATGTTAAGGGATCTCATTACAATTTCCTTTCAATGATGAAAATTTCAATTTTATACACATATTTAATTTTGAATGGTACACATTCTTGCCCATTTAAATAGTATAACCTTAATAATTAATAATTATTTATATTTTATGTTTCGAATAATATTATTTCATTAAATGTAATTTTACTTGTATGCTACCAATTCTTATGTGTTTTCTTAATTTAGATTAAGTTCATTGGGTTAAATCATTTTATCATTGATTGTGTTTTGTCAATATTTTTTGTGAAATGATATTTTCTGTTTTATATTACATTTCCTCATTTTTTTGGATTTACATATTTTCATATAATCACTCAATTTATTAATTCTCCATTAAATGACAAGGTTAGTGTAATGGCTATTTGTCTTGAATTCTATTTCTATGGGACACAAATTTATGAAATACTCATATATTCTTCAACAAATAGTACATGTTTCTTATTGGACACATTATATCATGAATCTATTTATTTTATTGATATTTATATATTCACTCTATTGTCTTCATACATGGGACTTGTGATTGAAAAGTTACCAAAATGGTTAATCCTTTATGTTAGTGTTATATTTTTTAGAATTATTTAGATACAAGGATCATTTGGGGGATATAATATTCATATATTTTCTAGAAAATATATATATTTTATTATCCTTTTATTATGAATGTTATTTATATGTTTATTTTACATTTCCCTCATTATTCATTATATAAACATCCAAAATATCTCATGAAATTGATATTGATATTGTAAATTTTTTTAGTTTGGGAATCATTCACTTTTAGATCCATAATTTCTAAAATACATAAAAAATATGCTTTTCTAAAAATAAATTATTTCTTGAGGTTTTCATTCATGTTATATTTCCTTATTTTAAATTTATTTAAATGGAAAATTTTATAACATTTACCAAATAGAGTAATTTGGACTCTCATTACAAAATGTATCAAAAAATTGTTGATTTTTTTAATGTTTATAATATGAAAATATTTTCTTACCATCATGACCTATTTTTTAAGGAATATTAGTTATAAAATTCCATGTTTATTTTTAAATAAATGTATTTTCAAAATATTCTATGAATTTTTTAAAATAGTGAATTTAAAGATGAAAATATATTTTCCATAAAATTATTTTAATGTAATGTTAAAGATATTAACAATTATCAATATAAACACCCCTTGATGTTATATATTCCCTATATAATATTTTTTATAATGTTTCTACACTAATTTTTCTAATGTTGTAATATGATTATTTTAAAAATATTTTCATAAAACCCCTTACTTTTCCAGGTTTATTCCACTTATAAAAAGAATAATGGTCAATTATTTTAGTTTTTTGATAAAAACAATTCTCTATGTAATTAATTCAACATATGGTTCTTGGTATTTATTTATGATTCCATGTGGTTACATTATAAAAAAAGGATTGCTGGTGTAGTTATAACCTCTAGAAGTGCGGTTGCACTATAAACCACATATGGTTGTGTCTATCAAATCCCCCCAATGCATTGGGTTAGAATTATATTGACAATTTACTGCATGGTTATTTAAATTATAAGGGTTATATATTGAAAATTTTCCTAGATAAAAACATGTTTTTTATAATTTTATGGGGTTTTTAATGATTCTCTTGATCACGAATGGAAACATATGGCTCCTTATTGTTGAATCATATACCTATTGTCATTTGTAAATTTTTATTCCATGTTTCATGATTGATGATCCATGTATTGATGGGTATTAATTCCCATATTTTATTCTCACGATCTTCTATTTTTTTCATCACACCCTTATTTTCACCTTACTCTAACTAATGAAATTCAATTAATAATTGTTATGTTTTCCCTTACCAAACATTTGAGATCACTGTTATTATGTTGACTTTCCCCCGGGAAATAAATAATTGGATTATTTATGTTACTCCTAAAAATCTTTCTATATTTTAACAACTTATTGGGAGATAATGTAGATATTTATATACCATTTGTTTATATATCTAATATGATACACAATTTTTTTTCTAATCGTCTGAAGTACTAAACCCAAATGTTATAAGGGTGTGTGTGTGGTCCAAAACATATGTTTGATGTTATATTGGGTATTACAATAGATTTTTTTGGAGTAATGTATTACCTCATCATAGAATGGTCTATTTTTTTAATTATCATAACATGTATTGACCATGTTAGTTACTGTTAATTTTTCAATATAGTGGGAATGAATTTTTATCCTTTTATGGAAGTATATGTTCAGAAAAAAAATTCTTTTACAGCTTCCTGAATAATAAATTCATCTTCATTTATCATTGTTTAGAGAAAGGGATTACATTGTGGTATAAATTGTTTAAAGTGAGAAATTATAAATTTCAAGAAACTATATTTTTTTTATTTCATCTAGATTTTAAGGAACACTACAAATCTACAAAGGGATATTTAAATGAAATTGTTATACTGTCATCTTCATTTTTAATAAATCAATGGTCCTTACCACACTACTATAGTTTATGGTTTTCGGTTCATTAACATTCTCATGATCATTAAAATTCTTGTGATTAATGTTCTTTATCACTATCAATCATTATTTTTGAATTAGGATATTAATCCATGTCAATATTTTAACTTACAAATAATGTTATACTATTTGGAAATCTATTTAAGTATTATTCAAGATGGACTTTTATTTTTGTTTCCCTATATTCATATGGATGTTTTATTTACCCTATTTATAATTTTGGATATTAAAAATATTATTTCATGATAATAAATCATTGATTATTAAGATAAATATCAAATTACTAGGATATAATTTATTAATGGGGGGGAATTTAACACATTGAGACTTTAAAAAGTAGACTATGTTTGATAGAGTACAGGAAACACAACATTAACCCTAAACTACTATTTCATCATTGTTATTTAAATATTTCTATTATAATAAAGATATTAAATTGGAAAGTATAAGTTGGTTAAAATGACTTCTAATAAATATATATATATACACATACACATAATTTTCTACATAAATTAATATTTATTGATAAGGATTTTGAAATTAATTTCTAAATGTTTATTAATGTCATTTCATTCACCCATAATATGTTTTCTTCAAAATGAATTTTTATTATTTTTTGACAGATATATTATAATTAATATCTGGATCATTTTGAAGTTGTTATTTGATAAAAATTATATAATTTTTGAAATAATCATATAAAAAATATCTTAGGGTTAAATTTGGAAATTTATCAGAAAAGATTTATATTAAAATTAATTGTGATAAATAATATCTATTATTGAAAGCTGTATTATATTTTAAAGTGTTTATAAAGTTAAATTTCATTTTGGTTTTTTTAAAATCAAATTAGTTAAATTTTATTGAAAATGGTCTAAATGTAGTTTTTCTAATCAATTTTATGCATAAATTTTGTATAAAAACATAAATTTACGTTTAAATAAAATTTTTTAAAAGGTATTTTTTATGTTGTGAGGTTTTAAATTTAAGTTATATTCAGTGAATTATTTTATTTTTAAATTATAAAATATATTAAAAAAAATATAATCATTGGTTCCGAATTTATTGAATAGGTCGGTTTTATTTTTTGTAATTATGAATTTTGATCATTGTAAATTTTGATACTGTGGAAAAAGTAAAATTAGTTAATTAATTGTAAAAATATTGTGATGAAATCTAAAATGTATCCCAAACACTTCCATTAGTTGTATTATATTAGCATATTTCATCCTTAGTCATTAAAAAATATAACTTATGACTTTTTTTTCATATTTCCATTATTTTAACCTGTATAACATTTTATAAAAAGAAAGGAAAAAATGTCATTATCTTAGTATTATTATCATTAAATATTTATTGTAAGGATAAAAAGAATATATTTTTAGACATAATTATTTATATTAAATATATATTATTTTTACGTATTATGGTGGTTTATTTATAATTTTTAGTTCTGAAATAATAAACCTAAATTCCTATGAAATGTGGACGGAAAATTTATTCAATTAATATATAAATATATTAAATAATATCAAAAAAAATAAAATAATATGATTTATTAATTATTTTCTTAATTTATTTATTTAGGAAAACATAAAGTATTATAGGGGTGATATATTTATATTATAATTCCACTATTTTTATGTAGTTTTATAATTCATCACACATGAGTTGATCCTAAATTGACTATAATGTTATTTTATAGTAAAAAGTATAATATTAAATGACTTAAAACTAGTAAATATAATCATTTCGTACAAGGGATTGGGATATGGTTTTAAATATCAATAGTGGTTCATTAATGGTCCAATTTATCATTAATAGCAACATTATTGGTAACTGAAATGTAAAATCATTAGAATAATGTTAATTATCAAAAAAGTTAATATTCTTCAGAAAAAAAATAACAGTAAAAACAATTAACTGTATACAGTTTTTCTATTTATTATATAATTTTAACTCGTGCTCATATTATATTCACATAATATAATTTTAGATCTAATTTAACTAAATAATTAATTTATATTAATTTTAGATTTTGAGAAATTCTCTGAATAACCCACCTTTCTCAAAAAAAGGCCACCTTTTCTCCTTTTTTATTAACACGTAAAAAAAATTTCAGTTCAAAAAATAAATACCCAAATACCTTAAAAATCCATCATCATGTCTTATTAACCACATTTTTTACATAAACCCAATGTAATAAATAATTTTATGTAAACACTAATATGTTGTTCGTAGAAAAGGTGTAGTTCTTAATCAGAGGTATTCTTTTTATTTGTTTTATACCTTGATTAAAATTTCATCAAAAATGATGACATAATAACACTATTGTACTATATCTCCCCTAGTTTATATTTTTAAAATTTCATTGCCTATATTCATATCATCTTCCAATAAATGGGAAACGAAACCATGTTTCGTGTGTACGGTGGACCAACATCTTTTGAATCGATGTATATCATTTTCCATTACCTCCTCTTACAGATTGTTTCAATTATGGATTTAATATATACATACTATAATCATAAGTTATCTATAATTATAAAAATTTAATATAAAATTTAAATTATTAAGTATTTATTGACTAAATATTGGAAACATACTTTATGTGTAAGAGTGGACTACGACCTTGGTGAAGAGATGGGATTCATTCTTCATCACCACATAATATGGATGATATATATACACATAATTAAAGGAATAATGTTTTGTATTTTATATTATTATTATTATATAAATATAAAATATTACATACATATTTATCATAATGATCGTTGACAAATGAAATCGTTACTCATGTGTACTTATGATCTACCAGGTCAATAATTTTAACATTATTTATTTTTCATAATCATAATTCATGAATGGTTCCAAAAGTATAATTGATTTATAAAAAATTTAATTATTTCATTATTATTATAATAGCTAAGATATAATAATCACCCTTTTTACCATTATAAACACCCCAAAGTAGTTTTGAAATAATGAACTGAACGTCCTCAAAATACCCAACATGGACATAACTGACTATCTAATTAAATATGTAATTAAAATAAATGAAATAGATTTCTATTGTCTAATGGATTAAAAAATTTATATTTTCATAACAAATAATATAATTGGTATAATATTATTATACTATAGTTAATGGACTAGATTTGAATGTATGGACAGAATGTAAGGGGTTTTGACTGGATTTTCATTCATTAAGTTCTATTTAAATTTTATACACCTATTTTAATGTACATGGTTTATATAATACCAATTTTACAAGTTATACCAATAATCCTTCTTGAATAATGGTATTTAAACATATATTTCATATAATTTTATCCACATTGATTTGAGTTGAATTCTACCAAGTATTAAGAATATTTTTAATTATATTTCCATTCATTGGTTTATAAAAAATTTTCATAGATTTTTTTTGACATGATTATGTTTAAAATCACAATTTCATTATTTTATATTTTAATTACACTTTTTTTTGGATTTTCATTTGTCAAAAATAATTTATACATTGAATTTTTATTAATTAAATGATATGATCTTTCTAAGGATTATTCATCTCAAATTATTTTTCCTTTAGACATCTGATTATGAAATGAAATAGTATCCTTTTACAAAGTGTGTATATGTCCCATTTAAAAAATATATATAATGAGTCTCCATATGTTCTTAAAAATTGAAAATTAATTTTATGTTATTATTTCATGGGTATTACGTCTAAAATATTATAAAATTGGTAATGGATTTATGTTATAATCGCATTTCATTTCATGATTATTTATGTTAAAATATCCATTGAAGGAAATAATATTATTGTATTTTTTTAACCAAGTGTATTTAATTATCATTTGGTTCAGAATATGATTTAAATGTTTATTTTCCATTTAATTCGCTATTGATTAATGATATCTTAGGAAATTTATTTTTAAGAAATATTAATCTTCTATCCATTATGAGATTAGGAATATTTCTCTCCCATATACATGTTTAAAAAAAATGAAAATGTTGTTTTCTAAAAAAATATTTATTGATATTATTTCATAAGAATTTTTAATTTATTTTAAAACTATTCAAAAATAAATGTTCATAACATTTTCCATTTGGGTCTCTTTTGGATATATTTACAAATGTTTTTAGAATAATGTTTTTTAAAATGTTTACTATTTGAATGGATTCTCCAACAATAATGACCATTATTATATATCAAGATGCCTTTATAATAATCTTATGTTATTTTTTAAAAAAAATTATTTTTTTTGAATTAATTTTTTTAAAAGATATTTTAAATTGGAAAAAATGTATTTTCCAAAAAAATATTTTAATTGACTTATTATGGAATTCCGATTTATTAAATTAAACAACACTTAATATCAAATATTCTTCCTTGGTAATAATTTTTAATGATACCACCTTCATTATATCTCTATATCGTTTATGGTTGTTTCAAACATAATTCCCCATAACCCATTTCTTTTACATTTGTTAATCATGTTATGAAAGAAAAAATGGATGTTTCAATGAGTTTTTTGATTAATCATAATCTCAATTTACATTATGCATGTTATGGATATGGGGTATTATTCATAAGGATGGGTGTAACTATTATAAAAAAGAATGGGTGGATAATTTAATAACCATGGAAATGAGGCTATAATATAAAAAAAATTTGGGTTGGTCTACGATTTCATACCAATTCCCGAAATTAGAATTATGTTCTAAGTCATCCATATGGTTATTATAATTTTAAGGTTTCTATAAGGGTTATATGTTGATAATTTTCTATGATACCAATTCAATTTATTAATTCTTGGTACTATTTTCTAACGATTCCTTGGATCATAATTGAAATCACATGGTTCATGATTAATCATTCCTATGACTATATCCATTATTAATGATTTATTCCATTTTTTAATATTGATTATACATTTCTTATTGGGTATGAATTCAATTAGCTTATCCTCATGAAAATTGATTATATCATCATAATCATGTGCTCAAATAATTCTCAGTGATGAAAATAAATAATTAATGCTCATGTTTACCCTTAATGAGCATTTGAGGTCACCCATCTTATTATTTCATTTACCCAGGTTGAGAATACGTTATTGAGTATGTTATATATAAAAATGTGAGTAGATATGAGTATCATTGTGGGAAATTGTCCAGATATTTAAGAATAGGTTTTTTATATATCAGAGTTATTATGTAATATTTTTTCCAAATTCTATAATGATATATACAAAACATTTCCGTTGTGAATGAAAGTGACCCAAAAAGTTTATTTTGAGGTTATATATTATTATTGTTAAAATTTGTTAAAATTTACTAGTATAAAATCCAAAAATTTAATGTTTATGATTTCATCCTGGCATCTTGATATTTGGGTTTGGGGATATTATTTTGGGTTTATATCAGGGTTTAGTCAAGATTAGATATTATGAATTTTAATTTGAGATTTTATTAAGAGTTATAGAATCCATTGTTGGGTTATGATATTAACTTTGATCACATGATCAAATTATTAGGCACCAATTTTAAGATTTTAAGTGATTGGATTTTTATGTGATTACATATATTTTGGGAGATGTTTTGTAAGGTTAAGGTATATGTAAACTGTATGTTTGAAAATAATTATTATATGAAATTGAATTTCTTTAAATTTCATAGAAATATTTTTAAAGGGGATTCATAAACTTTGAGTTTTATATGATTTTATATATTTTCATAATTTTGGGTTATTAAAATTTGGGTAAATATGTTATATCATATATAAAACCCTGGTATTAAAGATTAATTTTTTTATTTCATACTTAATGTTATTTCTAAAAAAGATCATATTAATTTGGGGAGCATTGTGTGATACTATTGGATTTTTTTTGGAAAAAATGTTGAATTATATATTATAATAACATGTTATTTTTATATGTCCATGTAGTAATTTATGTTATTTATCAAAATGATTAGTAGATCATGGATATTATATGATTAGGGCATATAAATTTATTGGGACAACACATTAAGAGTGATTGATATAATTTTGATATAAATATATGACGAAAATGTGATAAAATGATTCTAATCATTATGATTCATTATTATTTTGGAATATATTGAATATTTTTAAGGATTTTTATTTACAGAAGGATATAGTTTGAACTTTTTGTATTTATATTTCATTTCAGATAGTATTGAATTATTTATTTATATAATAGATTATTAATTTTAGGAATTAAAATAACATCTGGTTAGAATATTAGTTTTGGTTAATGAATAAATACATGGGAATAACTTCTTATACTTCTATGTATGATTATGATAATTTCAAGTTGTTTTTTGTGCATCAAGAAAAAAATGATCGTGATTACATATCATTTGGTTTAAGAGACGATATTTTGGAATAAATTTCCTAAATGGTGAAATTTTTATCGTCAAGTATGTTTATTATATTCTGTTCATAATCTAGATTGTTTGTAGTTATTCAAATATCTGAAAAGGATATTTAACTGATATTTTTATCCCATTGTGTTTGTTCTTGATAAATCTATAGATCTTTTTAAAACTCTTTGGTATATTGTTTTTTGGTCATTATCATTATAATAATAATTAAATTTATTTTTATCAAAGATCTATGTCAAAGAATATTGTTATTTTGGAATTACACATTTCTTTCATTTCCATATTTTCACATCAAGCTAATGTTTACCTATTTGGATGCATATTTATGTGTTAAGCTACATTATTGTTAAATATTATTTTACATATTTTTAATATGATATTTTATTCAACCTTTTTATGATGTTTGATTTAAAAATGATATTTTGAGATTTCAGACCCTACATTACCAAAAATTTAACACCTTGAGATATTTTAAATAAAGCTATATTGGATAGTATATTTGAAATGCGACACCAATTTTAAACAAATCATGAAATATTATTATTCAAAGATAACAAATAAAACATAGCCACTATATTATATGGTATGAATATGATTAATAATATTTTGATATATATATATATATAAGTCTTCACAAATAAAAAATTATTGATTATTTATCAATAAATTTTGACTCATTTTTTGTGTGTCATTTTAATCATAAAAAATTTTCATCAATAAGGGATTATATTTAATTACGTGGAAAAATATTTCAATTAATTGATAAAACATTTCTAAATTTTATTTTGGAAAGAGTATATCTTTTTTTAAATCTGAATTTATTTTTATCCAATGGTGAAATTAGATGATTTTTATGAAATTTTTTATTTTTCAATGAAAAGTGAAAATACTGATTTTTATACCAAACTATATTTTCAATTAAAATATTTAAAAAATAATATTGTATATTGGGTTATTTTTAAAAAATAATTATTTATTTTCCATTAAGAATAATCCAATTATATTTCATATTGAATTTTATACTTAACATTGTTTTAGTAACATTTTTTACTTAAGAAGACATTTTCCGAAAGAATTTGTTTTTCCTCATGTTTCTTGCCGTAAATTTTAAATAAAATTTTAGAAATTATTTTAAATTAATATCTATGATTTTAATTAATATTTGGTATCATGTTATTAAAAATTACATAATAGGTCCCTTTCATTTTTTTCATTATGAATAGTAATAATAGTAAAAAAACCACTATAAAGTTAGAATTTGTTAAATAACTATAAATATAATGAGATTAAAACATAAAATAACCATAGTATTTTCCATAATATTATTGTATGAAAAATTTTAATCAATAATACTCCAATATTCTAATTTATTCCCTTTTTTCTATATAGAATTGATTTTGATCTTTATAATATTTAATGTAATGAAATTTAAAAACTATCATTATATTTGTTTTATGACTTTATATTATTTATATAAGTAAAAAAATCTATTTTTGGATTTAAAATTTAATTTAAAATATAATTAATTTTTTCTATCATTGTAACTTATTTATAAATTTTATTCAACAAATACTTGCATTAAATTCTTACATAACATTAATATGATATAAATTCAATTTGTAGAAAAAATTATTATGAAAATGTTAATTGTAATATTATTTGGATTAATTATAGTGTTCCATGATTTTTTTTGATACAAATTACATATTTGAGAGGTTTTAATATATTATATATTCATTATATTTTTTTCTTATAGTTTTTAAATAAAAAGTAAATGAATATATACAAAATTTACATAATGTTATTTTATAATAAATAATAATTTATTAATTAATTTAAAAATCCAAATAGTCCTATGTTCACCAAATTTATTGTGTTATGGTTTAAAATATAACCCATGGTTCATTTCTAGTCCTTTTTCCATTTTTAGAGACTTTATTGTGCCGTAAATAATAATATCATTAATATCATGCCAGTTATCAAAAATGGTTAGCATAGTTTAAAAACAGATAAGGGTGAAAACATCACCTAATATTGTCCAATTTTTATTTTTTGATATTATTTCATCTAATAATAATATTTTATTCAATTATTATAAATTTGAAACCATTTTATAATATAAATTAGTTTATATAAATTTAGTATATTAAAATGTTCCATGAATTACCCTTCATTCTCTTATAAAAGGGTGCCTCTTATTCTACTTTATTCTCACATAAAAACATTATATCATACAACCCCAACTAAAATACCTCTCTATTTTACCCCCTCATTCTATAAGGTCTTTGGTTTTATTATAAAACCAATATTTTAAGGAATTTGGTGTAAATATTAAGTTGTTTTCAGTAGAAGAAGAAGAACAATACATATTCATTTTATTTTGTTTTATTTATTATTCTACATCTGTAAAAATATATATAAACAAGATTAAAAATGAAACTATTATATTAAATATATTTAAATTCTATTATGTTAATTTAATAACCTAAATTTTTATTTTCTTCCATCAAAATGGAATAAAAACCATTATTTTTGTGTATGTCGGACTTCTACCTCGCGAACCGATATAATTTTCATTCCATCACCTCCTCTTACAACAAGATGTAATGATTTATTTAATGCATATATATATAATATTAATTATATATTAATCATTTTAAAAATATAATGTTGAATATAATTTAGTAAGAATGCATTTCGTAAAAATGATAACTTCTTTTGGGGGACATGTGGAAAACCACCTCAATACACCGATATGATTCATTCTTCATCACCATATCACATAGATCATATATATAAATATATTTGTGTGTTTGTGTATGACTTATTAAATAATATGGTGTTTATGATATTATTATGAAAATGAAATTATAAATTAATACATACTTTCATTCCATAATGATCCTTGAAAAATGGAAACATTTATCATGTGTATATACGGCATAACATCTTTGTGATTCTAAAATAGTCCATTTTTTATAACCATATAACAAGTTTAATATTAAAAGTTTAATGGGAATATAAAAATGAGAATTATCTAATGATTATTATTCTAGAAATTATATAACAATGTCCCCTTCAACCATGGTAAAAAAACTATAGATATTTTGAAATAATGAACCGAACATCCTCAAGATACCTATCAGGGAATTTACTGATCAAGTAATTAAAAATTTGATTAAAATTATTGAAATTAATAGTTTTACTGTAAATTATTAATATTGGGTGACGTTTTTATTAAACTAAATAATTTATATTAATTTATTCTATTGGACATAAGGGATAATATGAAAATTTAGTATTCAATGTAAGGTATTTCATCCCAATTTACTTTCATTTAGGCATATTAAAATATTAAAAATTGATTTTACAATACATGGAATATATAAATTCCCTTTACATTATATATCATGAATCCTTAATACTTTAGGTTAATATAAATTTCATTTCAAATTATTTAATCTGAGGAAATTTTACATGCATGTTAACAAGTGCTATGGGTTTTCATAATTAAGTTTCATTACAATGGGATATATCACTTACCCATTAATGATGTTATGGATTTATTATGGATGAAATGAACATTTATTGATTTATATTGTACTTAATCATATTTATATATATATATCACACTATTTCTCGATGATTTATTCTCTATTCGATGATATAATTTTATTAAGGTTTATTCGTCTCAAATTCTCTTTATTTGGGTTAAATGTTTGTGAAATACACCAATATTATATTATGAATTGTATATAGATACCCTTTTAAACATTTAATCATTACTATATTTATATTCATTATATTTCATGATTCTATTGATAATATTATTTCATGAGTCATATGATTGAAAAGTTACCAAAGTAGTAAATGCTTTATATTATAATCTCTTTTCTTTAAAGATTGTATGTGTTAAAGGATGATTAGAAGGAAATAATATTCAATTATATACTAGATATAAATATATTTTATTTTCCCTTCTTTGGGAATTTATTTTTCATGTTTATTTTCCACTCACTCCCTTATTAATTAATGAAACATCAAACAATTTTTTAGTAACATATATTGATCTTGTATCTTCTTTTTGATCGAGAATATTCTCTATTCTATACATGTTTCATAAAAAAATTTCATGAAATTATTTTTAACCCATAAATAATTTGTTAATGTTAATTGAAAATATCATTAACCAATTATAAAATCATCTTAATGTAAATTTTATACTCGTTCACTTTTTACTCTCTTTACAATATGAATAACAAATGTATATTTTTTTTAATATTTACAAAATAAACAGATTTTCTCTTCGTCATGACCATTTTTTATTTAATGATTACATTATAGGATCACATGGTAATTTAAAAATAAAAATTATCTTCTTAATATATTTTTTTGGATTTTAAATGTTATTTTCAAGGTGAAAATGGGTTTTCCATAAAAAAATTACAAAACATTTATTTGTATGTCCATTCATCAACATTAAAATCCATTTATGTTACTTTTGATTTATTTGGTATACTTTTAAATGATATTGTACTTCTCTTTTATATAGATATATTATAGTTTTTTTAATGATATTTTAATGTTACTTATTTTTCCATGGGTTAATTAATTTGTGAAATTAATAATGGTTGTTTATTTGAGTTTTATGATTAATTGTGATCTATATATACGTTATTCATATTTTGGTTCATAGGAATTGTTTATAATGATATTTGGTTATGATATAAACCAAGGATGGGTGTCTCTATTATAAAACAATTATCGGTGGTTATTTTATAAACCAAAAAATAGGTGGGTATGTGTTATCCCTCCAATGCATTATGTAAGAATTATGTTGGGAGATGATCCCATGTTTATTCAAACTGAATGGATTAAGGGATCTGTAAAGATAATTATCCAATATTCCTATATAATTTTTTAATGATATTAATGGGTTTTTAGTGATTCATTTGTTCTATATTTCCTTCATGTGGCTAATATTTTTGATTACTATAAGTAATTCCCTTATTAAATCATTATAAATTGTTTCATGATTGATATTTATGGTATTTATGGGTATGAATTACCTTTGGTTTTGATCTTGAATTTTTATTCAATTATCATACATTTATGATAATTTTATAAAAATCGATGAAATTCAATTATAAATGATTATGTTAACCCTTATTAAGATTTTGATCTCACTCTTATTATGATTAATTTTCACCATATTATGGATATTGGTTTGAAGTCTGTTATGCATAATAAGGTAACTATATGGAAGATCATAGAGGGAAAATAATTATATCTTTATGAATTCGTATTTTATGCATCCATGATGATACAAAATATTTTTTTTCAAATTCTATAAATCCATATAACTAAAATGTATTAAAGTGTATAAGTGATCCAAAATTTTAGTTTGATGTTTTATGTTATGTGATTTCAAAATATTGTCCTGTTAATAGGTATCAAATCATGAAATGTATATTTTATATTTTTATCCATGAATAAAAGTGTCCAGGTTTGTGTATGTTATATTTAATCTAACCACTAGAGTCATAGGTACATATTCACATAGAGAGATCTAAACTTAAGATAAAGTCATCGATTGGTGTTTCTATTAGACAATAAATTTTATATAGTTTATATTCCTTGGAATATAAGCACTGTAGAAGATTTCCTTGGAAAGAATTAATGTTATATTTTGGTGGAAGATGTATATAAGATGTTGGATCTGAAGCAGATGACCCCAGTAGATGAGAGGGGTACAAATTTTCTTCTGTCGATGGTGGTGACTACACCACACAATCATCATGTGAGAGAATCTTAATTTAGAGAAATCATCTATGAGGTTCCATGAGACTAGATATCCTCAACAGATGTGCTAGATGTATTTTCTGAGAGTGGGGTGCACATCATCATGTTCTAATGAAATATTGTGGTTCCATACAAATTTCATGAGGATTTGAAAAGAGAGTTCTATAATTTTCCACTAGCTATAAATCTGGATGTGAAATAGATATATAGATATTTTTATCAATAGTTTTGGTGGGTTCTATGATATTTAGTTTCTATAATATTATCTCTTCTTGTCTTACATTTCTTTCGGTGATGGATGAACATCTTCTTCAAGCATGATTGAATAAACCTATTGATATCCTAGAATGGAATAAGGATGACATATAAGTGAATTTTTATGTGGGTTCCATGCATATAAGGATTCCATGACACAATAATGGTTATTATTAACTTACATAACAAGTTATAGTTCTTTAATTCGATCAACGAGAATTGATCTGTTGAGTTTTTGTGGTAGTTGTATGTGCATGAGATTGTTTAGCATCATGGGTTACAAAAAATGATTTTCTTAAACCATGATACATAGTTCATTTCATGGTTATAGAGATGTCATTAGGATTATTTTATGGCCATGTTATGTATGATTATATAATTTAAATCCTATAAAAATATGTATACTAATTGGAATATCCAATTTTTGGAGGATACACATAAATCATATGCGGTGTACATTGGACAGGGATAATATAATCTATTTTCAATGGAATATTTCACCTATGAAAATATTAGCACTCTACTATAAATGTAAAACCATTCGATTCCCCATACGGAAGATAATGAAGGTCAACCATATGCTTGATTGGGAATGCATTGACATATATTATGGGGCAAGAGAAGGTTCAGGTGATAACATAGATGGTCTTCAGGATCATTGGGCATATTAAAATTGCCAATAACTATTATAAATATTTTAAGGATCAACAAAGTAAGAATTGGTAGTTCATGAAGGAAGGAAATTATTTCCTAACATTCTCCCCATGAAGTCTATTATTGAGATTTAGATGTGGTAGAAAATTATCCTTGAGGTTCATTAGGCCATTTCAAATCCTCCATTTGGTAGGAATTTTTTCATACTAGTTAGTCATGTCAGGATATTTGGAAATAGTGTTGGATGTATTAGATGTGTTATAGATGAAGATAGAGATGTATTTTTCTTTATATATTATTGAATGTGGAGAGATAGAGATCGATGATTGAGAAACCGTTATGGAGTACGTGGTGATGATCAAGGAATTACAGGATAAGATAATTTTCCAACATGTTCACCCTTCAGTTTCAGTTATTTGATATAATGGGAGTGTACAAGAGATCTCCTTAAAATATTAGAGTTAGATGTATACATAGAACCCACAACCTTTTTTATATATATCGTATTTTTGGAAAAATACATAAAGAATAGAAGAATTTAATAAATATTGGTTTATCAGATTAGTATACTGGATATATTTATATATATCATATTTTGGGAAAAATACATAAAGAATAGAAGAATTTAATAAATATTGGTTTATTAGATTAGTATACTGGATATATTTATATATATCATATTTTATCCACAATTTTGGGGATTTGTTTTGGTGACATAAGACAGTGTAATTAATATATTTAAAATAATGATATATACTGGAGCATGTGTTTCCATATTTTTTAAATTATATTCCCATTTTTTGGATTTTTTATGGGAAATCTGAGAGAATGGGTGTTTCCAAAAATTTGATTTTACCCTTTGTAGGACATAATGATGGTCAGCGTTAGACATTCTGTAGAATATGTCCATTGGCGGGTGTGTTATGTAAATTAGTGAATTTATTTAATTAATCTATTTTATATCATACTCTATAATTTTTTTGTTATATAAAATAAAAAGTTTCATCTGTATAACCCTTATAGATTTGATAAGAGTTGGAATTATTCTTCACTAGTGGATTGATATCAAGTTTTAGTGTTGAATGAATCAAGGTAAATCATGAGATAAAAGAAAAAATGCAGCGGGATTATCATCTTCATAGTTGGGAGATGAATTATGCACCAATGACCAATCAAACTTGATGTATGTTAAGTTATTCCATGTTTTTACTATAGTTATTTGGGGTAAAAAGAATTTATTATTTTACTTCTATTTTTTGTGAATCCCATTTTTTCCATGTTCCATGTAATTTTATTTACTCATTGGATACATGATATCACCATTTTATGCATAATATTAAATCATTGGAAGGGGTTAACCAAAAAAATATTTTTCACTTTTTTAGGCATGTTTCCCCCACTTTCGTTCATGTTTTTCATTTTTAGAACATGGGATCCTGGTTCAACAATATTGTGTGGGATTTGAGGGTGATCAAACCTCTCACATCATGGAAAATGAATGAACAATGTACATATTGATGTTATTCATATGAAAGATAATATAATGAAGTATTTTTGTGTTAAAGACACAAATCGGAGGTTGAGTCATAATTCATAATCCATGATATATGATACATGATAGCATGGTGCAACAGGAATGAGCTGCATGGGGTTTGGATAGATGGAATATGGAAATTATTGATGGATTCGGAGACATTGTTCCAATATCTATGTTTCCTAGTGGGAATTGATAAATATAAAGTGTTATCAAATTCATGGAATTGAAGAGTGAAGAATTCATTATTTTTTTAGAAATAGCAATAATAACTCTGTGGTGTCTAGGAACACATGACACATAGTCCCCAAGTTGTGTCATCTAGGATTATGGGCATAGTTCAATATTACATGTCATGAATAAACCATACAGGTCATGTGACCCAGTGTTTATGGATTAATGTGTACCCTTGGAGTAAATATAAATACTCATGCACAAGTATTTAGAAAGAATCATAGAACATTGGAACAAGCATATACTTAGACATAACCTTTTTACATGGTCACAACCAATGTAAAAGGGAACTAGCCGAAGTACGCGGGCATGGCCCAGTAGGACATAACCATACCACAAGCATCCACAATAAAAAGTGTATTATATGTACACACCATTTTGTTCCTCATGGATATCCAATGAACATGTAGGAAATAACGTGGGTAGGTATCTATGTGATCTCAATGGGCATGTGACTATAGGTAGACCACATATTCCTCTCATATAATCTTAACCCTTATAAATCACTTTATTTGGGGATCATATTTTGGCCAGGTAATAGCCAATCCTGAATATTTATCCAAATAAGATGCAATTATTAACACTATAATTGAATTAGACATATAAAAGGAGGTGTTTTGAGCTTGAATAATCATTCAGTGGCATTTGAATAATGTCAATAATCTATTGTGATTTTTAAATTGTTATCAGGGTTGGAAAGCACCATATTGGACCATGGTAAGAGTCCCCCATAGTATTTATTATTTATAGTTTGAATACACCCATCCTACATAGTGTTAGGGTCCACATTCTTGGGAGTTCCACCCTCATCTTCATGTTACAATGGTGTGTGGGTCCCCCACTTAAGATTACTCCCCTTCATATATGGGTTGTAGTGGAATGTGAGGTCCCTCCACATGAATATTTTTGTGGTTTCACATGATACACGGAATTTACTATTGATATTTATAGTTATAGGCCAACTCATAATTAAAATTTTAGCTATGGATATAGATATCCCCTTCATCTATCATGTGGGGTCCATTAAAAGAATATCAAATGTTAGGTTTCATTTCACTATTATTTATGGGTTGATTTGATTATATTGACATTTTTTAATACCTTGTTGATTTTTTGGGTGTCCAACTAGGTATGTATATAAATATCAAATAATATTCTCTTACAACATATTTTCTGTATTGTGAGTATGATAGGTAAATAAATAGTGATATTGGAGGACTATGTTTTTTAAGAGCATAGTTATAGCTAGCTAATTTGATTGCGTTTAGTTGTTGACCTTTGTAATTTTGATTTAGTAACTCTTTATTCTTATTAATCTAGTTTCTATTAGTTTTGGACTGATTTTTTTATATATTTTCATCATTTATACTTTCTTACTATACTATTGTACTCTAATGATTCCCTATTGGATTTTGGATGCTTGTTTTACTCTCTATATGTCATATAGTTTATTATATCTCTACAATTTTTCATGGATATGGTAATGTTTTTGTTCATAGGTACATAGGATAAGGCATACCACTAAATAATTTTGTACATGACACTGGTTTCTAGTCACTATAATAGTGGTTATGAGCATTGGATGACCCACTTCGATTACCACTGCACATATGGGGCCCTGTGGGCCAAGTTGTAGCATAGGATATTCATCAAATGATATCATCCAATTTTTTTAGGTTGATAGGTTATGAAATGTTATTTTTTATTTGAGTATTGATACTCCATTACCTTTTTCGTACTAAATATTCCACTATTAATAAGCATATCTTTTCTTCCATTGTATTTTCTTTTATGAATACAATGTTTTCAATTTTATGATTGATGTATCTTCATCGTGATTTCATACATTGATTGATTTATGAAATTATTATCAATAATGTATTAACTATATATATATAGGGAAAATTTCATATACTTAATGAAATTCTATTTAATTAAAAAATAATTTAGTATCATTGGATACACATGTAAATTTTATAGGTTGATCATGTACAATGATTTAATTATGAATGATTTCCTTATATTTCAATTATAAAGGGATATGAATCGCAATTTAATTATATTCATTCTTTATGATATGAAGATGATGGATTTTATGTAGCACACATAAGTATGGAAGAAAATGGGTGGTAACCTATAATTATACCCAATGCATAACTTATGTTTATCATCTCATGAGATCGTATGGCATGGAAATTATGGGACTATTCACAAGGGATTGGGAATAATGAGTATTCTCACAATATTTCACATGATTATTATTGTGAAACCATTCTAAATTGATTTTATTATAAGGATATGTTACATTTCATTTTAATTCCTTCTTCGATGATAGTCCTCACTTTAATTCTCTCATGATTTGTGAAAATAATTTTATGCTATTATTTTAGATGATTTTTTATTTTCCTGTTTGATGTGAAAAAATTCTGTGACATTTTATTATGATGTCCCATGCCTTAATCTCTGAATTTAGATCTTTACCTTTTTATATATGACTACCTTTTATTTTTATATTTTATCCATAAATCCATATTATTATAACTTATAGTGTTTGATTATTGTCACATATTATTACCCTTACCGAGAATCTAAACTCTTGACTTTCTTATGATTCTAATTATCTAGTATATAAACAAAAGAAATACATGGGATGGGTATAAAATATTATCTTGTGTTGGAAATTCAACAGATATGTTAAGGAATTTTGGGGAATAAGAAGAATACTCATTCGTCAAAAATTATAGTTTTTTTAAATGGAATTAGTTATATTAGTTATTGTTCTATCCTAATTCTTCAAATCAAATAAACCTAAAAGATTATAATATAATATTATATTGAAATATTTTATTTAATACATGTGATTATGAGATAGTCATGGTCATGGGATATCATTTCCAGTATTAGAGAAGTGTTTATATTAATATGGAGGTTATGATGGTAGTTGAGGATAACTTATCGATTGATAAGTTAACATTGATCATTATTTCAAAGGTAAAAAAAAATTTTTTCTTAGTTGATGTAATATTTAATATTTTAGGGATTAATATAATAGAACATCAGTCATAACCTTATGTACTAGTCTACGAGAGAAGTATATGTATATGATAACATCTTAGGGTTTTGTAATACTAGAGATTGTGCTATTATCCTAGTAATTACAACTATTTATGAAAACTAGATTATGTATGTGCCTCTAGCATAGACATTTCTAGGGGTAATCACCCTGAAAACTATTGTTAAGTATTAAAAGTATCTTAAAATTGATGCATGAATAGTTGGCCTAAGAAAAAACATATGTATATAAATTGTCATGTGATATTCATTGGTTCACACCATCCCCTTTACCTAAATTGTTTAATGATTTATTATTTTAGGAGGTGAGGCTAAAAATATGATGTAATGTGACCATAAGAAACCTAGGTAGATCCAAGAGTTATTAATTTTGAACTGTAAGCTAATGTATTAATTTGAAAGGGTAAGACATTTTATGGTTGACTTTTTTAGATTTTTATCATACAATAATTACCTTCTGGTTTTCATCAAACATGTAAACTCATTTTTTTTTGGTAATTATTTAATTCTAATGGAATAATTTCAATAATGTCTTTTATAGACCATTTAGTGATTGTCCCTACAAAAAACCTGACCATATTAGAAGAAAATTGATAACCCTTGTGATTATGTTGATCCTTTTTATCAATAATTTAGATTAATAATGTTAATATTTTTTAGTCCCCAAAGAAACTACGAAGGGGAAGGATGTAGTCTCGTGAAAGCATAGGTGACAAAGATAATGAAAGAAATAATAGTCAATTTCCTACATGACGAAAATTGGGTAATAAAGTACCAAATAAATTTTCTCAACGGAATTGGGAGTCCTTTTATTTATATAAAAAAGGAATAGAAAAACTAATTATCAAGGAAAATTTGAGTAATTATTGGAATATATGAATGAAAATATATTTTTTCTTGAGGTACCACTAATATTTAAATGTCTTATATGTTAGAAAGTTTGACATATCAATGTTAATCCTATATTTAAAGGTCTACCAATGAAGACAGTCTTCAGAAACATCCATGATAAGTTACATAATATGAAATCATATAAATGATATTAGATTTTGAAAATGATATGGAATGAATATTAGTTACCAACCATTAAATAATTTTGAGTGTTGTGTTTCTATCTTTCTAAGACTATTCCCCTATACTAAGATATTTTACTAAATAAAGTCACCACCATAATAAAAATATATTTAATTATTAATAAAAACATAAAGTTCTATGATTACCGTATCATAATTATATAAATATTCTGTTATTGATGTTTATCTTAATGTTTTTAAAAAAATCCAATTACCCTAACTTTAGAAATGTTTTTTATTATGTTAAGCATGGATTTCATCACTTGAAATATAGTCCATTATAATTTTTTTGATTGGAGAATCAGATCAAAAAATCAACCCATCCACACAATTTAAAAGAAATATTATTATAATTTCCCAATGATAAATTACTTCATATATGTTAGGATATTTAGTTCACATAGTTGAAATAAAAACCTAAAATTATTTATATCAATATAACGATTGAAAAGATGAGTTCAATAGACATTCCAATGTTAGTGAAGATGAAACGTCATTAGAAATAAAATATAGATTCATGATTATCTTATAGACACCATTAGATATTTAATTTTTTTGGAATCATTATAGTTTCCAAGATGCAGTATATTTAAGGGGGTATAATGAAACGATAATGAATTTCACAATGTATTTTCCATAAATAACTATTATTTCAATATATTATTCTACAAGAAACACCAAATGAAAGAAAAACATTGATATATATTATTTAGATAGAAATAAAATGATTAAATCCTAAACAATAAATTATTATGTTATTAATATTTTTCAACTTAATTATGATATATATTTATACATGTAATTTAAACCAAAGTTACTTAATTCATTTTGTTCTTAAATATATATTTTACAAAAAATCATTATTTTTACATTTTTTACATTTTATTAAACAAATTTAAGTATATTATTGTTAAATAATAACATTAATAAAATATAATATATGTCGATGGATGAATTGTTATGGTGTTTTTTCAAAAATAAAAATTAGTGTACCTAGTATTTAAAAATATATTTTTATATGATTTTTTTGATAAATTTATATTAAAAAGTTAAATTCCAAAATTTTAAAACGTTTCCTTGATAACATTAATGTAATAATATTTAATATATAATTACAATATTATCTTATGATATTTTGTTTAATTTTTTGAAATGATGAATTTTTATGTGAATAGTGAAAACAACAATTTAAAAAACCATGTATTTTATTAAATTAATAGTATAAAATTATGACATAGAAATTTATTAATTGAATTATAGAAAAAAATATTTTTTTAAATGATACATTAGAATTTTCCAAATACTTATTTTATTAAACAATCTTATGTAATATATTTTAGAACATATTTTGCTCTATTATTTATAACTTTTTTTGATACATTATATATTTAGTAATTAAAAATTAATTATTTCCCTTAAAATTAATTGATTCAAATATAATTGTTTTGGAATTTGGAACATGAAATTCCATATTTTTTAATAAGGACAATTTTAATTTTAGACCTATAAAATTAATTACTTCTGTAAAAACTAGTAGTCATTATACAAGAAAAAATGACAAAAGGGGTTAACCAAATGTGTAAAAAGAATATAATATTTAAAAAATGATTTTAATTGAGTTTTTAAGTTTCGGATAGATCATTCCTTATTTACACTCAATTATTGTCAATTTTTTAATCTTCTAGGTCTATGAAACATGTGCTCTAATTATATTACGATGAAATATTAACTGAAACGTCATTCTATCCACTTATAAATGGGGGAATTCATAAGCCTTTTAATATTACTGGTATATATTGACATACTATTATAAATATAACCAATTTACATACCCTGGAATATTATTTCACATGATTCAAATTTTCAAAATAATATTTTGGATTAATTATTTTCTTACTAAGGAATGACCAAAGGGCAGCTCAGATTTGTCAATATAAGTACTCACATTTCCCCAAAATGATTATTTTTATAATTAAATTTTAAATATATATTTTCTAATATTATATGATGAATTCAGTACATATATTTTAAATAATGTCACTGCATTTTGGGAAGAAACATTGACCACCTTTCAACTTTTCATTTAAGGAAAAATGAATATGATATTTTTGATTATTTACATACTACTGCCTCCATGAAGAATAATTAGTCATTTTAATTCACCATGATACATGGATTTTAACAATTATAAATTTAATAAATAATTATGATTTTTAAAAAATATAGATTACTTGATATCTTCTTGTAATCAAGTTCCATCTAGACCACAAGTGTTTCATTCCTCTACCATATGTAGGGATCAATCATCATCATCCACACATATCATGTGCACTCCACCTTTAAGGGTAATCATACCATGGATATCACCTATTATGATATAACCAGAACAATGTCAAATACCATGGTAATATACATAAAAGGAGATATTAATATAAAATTCATAGCTTAAAATCATGAGAAAAAATAATCATCATATAAAAACATCGGTTCATCATCAATAATGGTAATAAAATCACTAAAAATACTCATAGGAAAAAGACGTTATATGGGTATCATGAAAATGCACACACCCACAAACAATCACTATCAATCATGAATAACATGTCATTCTAGCACATGATTAATTGAGGAACCAAGAGAATAAAATTTACTCAAATGACAAAGAACTTCCTACCTCAAAGTTGTTAACATCGATATAATTTTTTGTTATGGGTATCATATCATGAACCACATTTTCACACTAATTGAAACCTTATTGTATATAAAATATTTGGATAAATTATTTTAATCATAGATGATATGTATTTAATAATGATACTATGGAAGAATAACATAAAATGGGAAATTAAAAAACATACCTAATGAAAACATCCAACAATAGGAGAATCTGATCTCGGTAGATGGAATAATAAAACATCACTATTAGAAAGTGACATGTGAATGATTCACCAAGATATTTTCATAGAGTTTTCATATAAGGAATCCAATCCAAAATCATGTTTTTAATACACCAATTCTACAATTTCTTCTCTATAAAACTCAAGACATCATCATATAATCCATAACAACAACATTCTAATGTCCAAAAATAATGAATAGAATAATTTCAACCAAATAAGAAGTCTCATTGAATTCCTCAGCTAAATCAACCAAATTTAGGAGAAATGTTGATGATTTTTATGGAGTCCTTGGATCTACCAATGATTAAAATGAGGGAAGAAGGACTCACAACCCTAGATTCTCCTAGAGGATCCCCACAAGACTTTATCTAAATCATTTGGAAGATCATTAAATTCATAGAATCCATAAAGAGTGAGTGTCGAATAAATTAATATGTGATAAGAACCAATTAAAATACTCATTAATACCCTATATTTAATTCATATTTAGTTCCATTTTTTGTCATGAACTGATAAATGGTGGAATTAAATTCATCTATTTGAATATTTCAAAAAACTGATGTTTCATGAAAAATGAATTAGCCATATTTTCTGTGGTTCTTGAACATGGCAGTATGAAATGACATACACAACATCTTGATCAATAAATCATAAATGTTTTAAACTAAACATGTGTTCTATTGTTTCATGGTGTGTCCATCCAATCTATTTCTTTAACCTCTTAATAACATCTATCAGATATTTCACTTTTCTCTTTCTATTTACCTCTTTATTTGGGTGTGTTTTAGGCATTTCAAAGGTAAATAGTGTTTTCTGGAGAAAATGGCTTTATCATCATGAATTTATGTGTTTTTGAATTAAAGGGGATTGGGTATAAATGTTTAAAATGCTAAATATGATTTCATTTGGATTCATTGTTCTCCCTGGGTAATTTTCTATGTTTATTAGTAGAATCAACTAATTTTACAGAGAAAAATTATCAACTAGTTACACTTTTTGAATACATTAATGGTCATATGTTTTAATCTAGTTCAGATCATGAAATGTATGTATATTTTGAAGTACGTTCAAATCATAAAAAGTTTGAGTTTAGTTTTTTTAATTCATAGCGACATCCATTTCAGAATATCATAAAAATAATGATATTAAAATCATGAAAATGTGTTATGTTGTGAAAGGTTTGGGAACAGAAGATTAAAACATGATGCATGAATGATTCAACTATAATTATTCATATTGGATCGACCATCAACAACATTGGAGTTATCCCTATCAATTTTGGGGTTATCTACTACTTATAAATCATTTATTTTAGGGATTGATCATTGTTGTGATTTCATTATATCTCTTCGAGTATGTGATCTTATTCATCTATTTTCTTGGTCATAGTAGGATAATTGAACTACAATTTTAGATTGATTATTCTTATTGTGATTTTCTTCTTCATCTATTAATGATCTATTGTCTGATCTTCTTTAGAGAGTCTATTTTTTGGTTTTTAGTGGTATGGAAGGTTCATTTTCTATTAGGGAATTATGAACTAACTACTCTACTATCCTTTATTCCCATGGAATCAAAATATAAAATTTTGTAATCATAGGAAGGGTATCCATATTTATTCAATTTTACTTCATGTGGTTATGGATCCAGTTGTAGGGATGTGTGACTCAAGTTTTAGGGATGTGGTTCCAACACTAGTGTGTGTTAAATTACAATTGATTCTATTTTTGATGAAAATATTTATATATAAAATTTAATAAAAGATTTATTTATTTATTTTGTGAGTATAAATATGTTTTTGACAAAATATTGTTTCCCCTTATTTTGGTAAAATAAAATTTATTATCAATGCATTATGAAATGGATTGATAAAATGGTTTGGAAAATGTATGACATGGTAAGAATTAGGAACTGATGTAAAATGTGTGGTAATATGCCTTATTAGTTGATACTACTAGGGGGTTCTCTCAGGGGGTGGTCATTTTCTCCCTAGGCTTGTTTTCCAGGAAATTGTTAGACATTATTGGGAGGTTCACTTTTTTGCGGTGTTCCCCTACTCTAAAGGTATGATTCATATGTCAGGAGAATTTATGTGTGTTATTTCCTAGGTATAGGTAAAGTGTTATATCTCTCATTACCTATAATGATCCTTAGTGTGGGGTTACCTATTCTATTTGAGTAATAAAACATGGATTCATTTTATATACATTTATATTTTATCACCTCAACTTTTTCCTTAATTTAATGAAATATATTTCATGTTTTTTACCAGACATTTTTTCTTCATTTTGTATATATATGAATTAGATGTTTTATATACTAGATTGAATAAATAATTGAGTTTAGTGGTTCTTGATTCCGGAGATCTAGCAACTAGCCCATGGGGGTCGGGAACCCCCATTTGACATGTGATATGTCAAGAATTTTACATGTTTCTAAGGGTATAAGAGTTGGATTGATACATTTTTTCACTAGGAAAATATGGTATTTTTTCTAAGCCTATGAACACATGGTTGGAAAGTGGTTTCCATAAACGTTTTTTACCCAAAGAACACAATATCGTACACCATGGTCGTTGTGTTGGTAGTTTTAGGCAAAAAAACAAATAAAACCCATATTTTAGATTTCACAAGGAAATATAATCCCCCAACGTTCTTCCCATGAATAGATTAACCCAAAAACAAGAAAGTGAATAATGAAAAAAAGAATTTTCTTATTAAAATATGGTATGGTAATTTATAACCTCTACCTCTAAATAATTATCTTCCCTGGGAAGAATCTCCAGAGTTCCCTCCAAAACTACTCAAGAAACTATGATCAAACTTCTAACTCCCACTATCATGCCTCCACATGGATACAACCATGTGGTTATATGATCTATTCTTGTTGTATTATCTTCCCTCATAGTAATTTCTTGTAGTTGTTGATAATCTTTATCATGTCCTTCATTTGAGATGCATCATGATCCATTTCACTATCCTTACATTCGATGACATGTTTTTGATCATGCATGTACCTCTAGATCTGAGATGCATGAATCATATCATGAATTCCCTTATAGTTATAAGTGAGATCCAGATGGTATTCCACAATCCAAACCTATTTAGTGATCTTAATGGTTCCATCATTACATCGATCTATATTTCCTTCCTTCTTCAAATGTTAGTGGCCCAACTAAAGATGAAATCATAAAAAAAAAACCATTCCCCAAAAAAGAATCTTTTGATTTCACCTCCTGTGGTAGACATATGATCACTTACCTTTCTGAGTTTTGATCAACCTCTTCAATATTACCAAAACTCTCTATAAATTTTCATATACCATACTATTCCCTAAAACCAAAAACACATTGGCCTCATGCAAATAGAAGGATTATTGAAATAATATCCCATAAAGAGCCTCCACATTTTCCATCTAAATTGATATTTGGTAACTATTTTTTATGAGAAAACCGCCAATGCAATTTCATTATCCTTGACTTCATCAATGATTAGAACACGTGATTTTTTAATATCCTCCAGTATATAAATAATCATCCCGAATTATCTATCTATCTGGGGATGGTATCCTGGGATCAATATTAGTTGACATCCAATGGAAATATATTTTCCCATTAAAAACCATGATTTGAAACATTTATTTGATGGTATAATACAAAATTCGAATCAATGTATTATTATGTTCTCATGGACATGCATTTTTTTAGGCTCATCTACTGAGTGGGACTCATAGATTGGAATGAATTGTTCATCTTTCATCAGTTCGTTCCAAATCTCATAAAAAATATCATGAATCTTTAGGGCCATAGAAAACCCCTTCAAAATTTTCATTCTGATTTCATCCCACATCAATAAAGTAACATGATGTGTATAGATTAAACCATTTGGACATTGGTGCACAGCCATTATCCTATGACAGGTGAGGCATCAAGAAATACAACTATTAATGTTTCTATTTTTCATTGGCCTCTAGAACAATCTCTTAAGTTCATGGTACATCATTTTCACTCCAGGATACCCTGACCAAAAATTCTAATAGAATCTCATCATTATCTCTTCCCTTATTGATGATTGGATAACTACTCTCCCATGAAAAAAAATCTCTTCATCACTATCTAGTGATCGTCTATGTATTGGGTCACCTCTAGATAGTTGTTTTTACACCATAGAACACTTTGGGAGAAACTCCTATCAATATTTCACCCAATACATTAAGTAATATATGAACATAAATGGTTTACAAGTTATAGATATGTGTTCCAAAAAATAATTCAACATCATGTTGTCCAACAATCTCCTCATACATCGTTGATCCTCTAAGAACCAATCACTAACCTCCTCAGCTACCTGTATCGTATAGGTAACATAACAAGAAATTATTTTACCCTTATCATTTTAATAAGATATCTTGACTTTAAATGATTATAGATACTCTACCTAACACCTATTCCTCATATTTATTTCCATCTATTTTAATATATAGTAATGTCTCTTATGGTTAGTATAAGAAAAAAACCCATCATTGATGAGATGCTGTCACCAACATTTCAATGCATGGACAAAATATGCTAGGTCTGTGTCATGGGGGGAACGTTTTGATCACGGGGTCATAGAAAATAATATGGTATCAAAATTGGTATGAACACCTAGTAGTTGATTTATCCCAATGGAATCTCCTCTATAATTGGGTGTCCTATGATATCAACTAGAAATAAATGATTATTGAGACCCCGAACTATTGGAAAATATATGGGTGCTACTACTGATTTTGCTGAATGAGTGAATCCCGCAATATATATTATGATCATCCCATGACGACTCAGGTCAATACCAACTCTTCCTACTCCTACATCCCGTTATTCAATCACCAAATTCTTCTCTCCCATTCATTAATTAAAATATACTCATATATGATATTTATCAATGTGTTCTCATAATACAGCTTATCAATTCATGGTGAGAATCACTATAAAGATTATAATCTCCAGTATTATGAATTTAAATTGATATCTATGACTAGAAATGACTAAATGACTCTCTATTCGTCACTAAATATGGTTTAATTTCATTCCCAATGATGTATCATGTTAAAGTAACATAGAGGATAACTTGAATGATTTATCTTATACAATAACATCTAGTATTCATAATATGGAATGAGAAACTTTGGTTTAATCCATAGTATTAGACAATGTATACGTGATAAAAAAATATTCCTCGAATATTATATGGTCCCTCACCATAATCTGGTGGAGTCTGATCCACTAGATATACACCACATTCCTCACCTCTGTGGACCTATCCCTAAGATGCATCAAGAATTTGACTCATCATAAAATGAGCATATTTTTGAGGAACCATGAATGATCCTTGAGTCATTGACTCCATCCATACACAAACCATAGTGATCCTTAGCCTCAAATCCCTTGTGAAAAACTACTAGAGATGTCCCTTATTACTGCACATTCAACACATGGTATGAGGTCTTTTATAGAACCTATGATAATGTATGACCATTACATAGCTACTGAAATTTGGAACTATAATTACCTAAACAATTCATTCATTAATATTAAATCTTTTTAGATGAATATTCAATAAATTTCACAATCAAAAACCCATGGAATGTATAGGTGTATTGTCATTGGATATGAGATACACTATCTTCTTATTTTAAGAAAGATCCTCAAATTCTCACAAAAAGATATCCCAATTTAGTACACTTTATAGACCTAGAATACATAAAACCATTATTCATAACCTAGATAAATGGAAGATAATAAAGGTGTATCTAGAATGAATCACATAGAAAAACATGGGGGATATCATTATAAAATTATATGAATGTATAATATATGAATATGGTGTGAGATCAAGAAAATAATATAAATCTTTTATACCCATCCAGTCCCATATTATATAAATTATTCATGGAATAATGAATTATAAACTTAACATACATGATTAATAAGAGTTGGAAATAATAATAATTACTGAACCATATGATTGTCTCATAAAACTATTTCACTAACATAGGTAATGAAACCATTTCATTTATTGAGGTTGACTACCTGGACCATCAAACATAGTTTATCAGGACTCATCACCACATTCCCATTATTGATCAAGACAATCTACCTATTTCTCTTTGTGGATAAAGCTCATCGGCATGTTTCCCATTACAGATCAAGCATGTTTACTAGTTTCCCATTATAATCTCATGAGATTTAAATATTTATCAGATTTTTTATAGGGAGATATAGTTCCCACCTCTCATATATTGAAAATAATTCATATGTGTTCCATAGGTTCCTAAAAAATACCTCATATAATAAAATATGAAAATATATGGGTTTTATAAACATTTCACAAATGTGTAATTTGTGGAAATGAAAAAGGATTATTATTATTTTTATCAGTTCATCAAAGTCCAACCTATGCAAAAAAGGGGATTTCATAATATTTTTTTCACAGTAAAACTCGTAAAACATTAGTAGGTATCATAAAAATAATTTCATCATAAAAATAAACCATCCAACGAATGATTAGTAATGTTATCCTTGGGCTATATCTCTAGTAAAGATTAATTAACATCAATGGATACCATCAGAGTTCAAAAATGATTTATAAAGTTCACTAGGAATATTTTGAGAGGAAATAACCTTTCTAAATTTGAAAATAACATTTCCAAACTACGAATTTATAGATATATTTTTTAAAACTTTTTCTTTGAAAATTACATTGAAATCTTATAAAGACAATATTAAAGATCATTTAAAAAGTTTTCTGAGGAAAATATAGTTTTTGATTTGAAAAAACAGGTTTTCGAGAAAAAACATATCAAAACATTATTATTGTACTTATCTTTGAAATTAACCATTGATACTTATTAATGAATCATTAAAACATTGAATAGTCATTATGGAAGGATATTTTCTTCACGTTGTGAACATAACAAAACTATTCCTCTAACGTGTTCATTAGAATAATAGTTGTAAATTTTTTGAAACTGACATGAAGATTCATTTTAAATTTTAAAAAATAAAAAATATTATATAAATATTTTTTAACAATCATTGGTTAGAATTAAAAACATTTTTTAATTATTTATGTTAAAATTATAGATTTTTAAGAAATAGGGTTTTCGATCGAAGAGGGAAATAAAGTCTATTATTCTTAAAAATAGAATTTCTAACTCTTGATTACCTAAAGACAATAACATTTATTGGAAATATTAATTATTTTTTAATTACCTGGAAATAAATGTAATTATTTCCTTGAGATAAAGATCTTAAAATTTCATTAGTGGAAGAATGAACATAAAAAATCCTGATAAATGATGAGATTGTTTCCAAATACCCTTAAAACATTGGAAACATTGAATAGAAATACCCATAAAAATTAAAAAATTAAAAAAATCAATCATAATAAATATATTAGTGACACTGAATATGAAATATTATTTATATACAAATCATAAAACATCTTGTTTGTGTAACATAATGTATGTCCCAAATAAGAAAAATTTAGACATAACCCATTACCATTTTGGAATCATTTGAACCATAAACCCCATGAAAGAATTATTATAAAATGAATATATGCATAAAAAAAATTATTATCAGAATAATCATAAAATAAAATCATTTTCTGTATATACACCACCTAAAATAAATAGGTTGTGATTGTGACATGTGTCTCACAAAAGTAAAAAATTATGAGGAAAATCCATTACATTAAGTATCGAATTATATTGTGAAAACTAAAACATAATATTTAATAAATATAGGTATATATAAAATATATTACACAAAAAAATATATATATATCATATATTAAATTATTTATTTATTTATTACTATTTATTACCTGTTTATTAACAATTTCTCACTAAAATAACTGCTTCATTTTTCAAGAATGTTTTGATTTGTTATTTTTTGTTTATTAAATTTGATGATAGTTCTGTAATATCCATAACATTAACATTTATATGAATATCATATATATATATTCAGCATTTATGTGTATATAGAAATCCATTGAAGATAAAGATAAAAAATGAAATACATAGTTTATGGAGATGGTATGTCATTCTTATGCATGAAAGTTGTTTCCATTTTATAGACGGATGAAATGAGAGTGAGGTAAATAATATATTAAAATTACGGAATAGTTTTTATGTCATATATACCACATATATTAATTAAATTTAACCAAATTACCTTCCATGTATAGCATAAGAGAAAAATGAATCAAATCCCTTCTTGAGGTGATATTCTGATGTACACACAAGTGATGTTATTGTGTCCCCCAATAAATGGAATGTAAGATTGTATATTTCATAAAAAAATTTATTTAATATAATTATTTTATAAATATTGAATATATATGTTCATTTAAAATATTTTTATTAACATCCTTTTAAAATAATGAAAAAATGTCATATCAGTATGTGAGGCAGTAGTACGTTGTACACATGAGTGCCATTACTGTTTTCCAACGGGTTTAGGGTTGAGAATGTAGCTATTTCATTTTGATTAAATAGGTATTATGATATCATAGAAATAATATATAATCATTAAATCCATTATTATATCCATTCTTGAGAGATGTTTATCAAAGAAAAATAACAACGATTCATGTAGAGATTGTTCGTCTTACACCTGATCAACGGTTTCATTTCCCATTTGATGGAAGATGAAATGTATATTGGTTATGACATTAAAATAATAAAATTTCAGTATATAGTATATAATTGTTATATTATATAATCATAAATGAATAATTTTTTATGTAGTCTATGGAAGAAAAATAACAAAAAGAAAGGTTAATAATTTGGACACCTCTCTGGAAATCAATTTTGGTTTATACATAAAGGCATATTAAAAGGGTTTTCCAATCAAAAGAATGAATCAAGTAAGTGAATATAGAATTTGGGAAGATATTATTCTAGGTATTGGATATAAAAAATGGTTTTAGAAGTGTGATGATTAGAGGATAGTGTGTCTCCTTTATTATTTGTGGGAGATGACACACAAATAATTTATGAAAAAAATGTACCCACAATTTTCAATGTGAAAAATGGTTAATAATTGGTTTTATGTGAACATTAGAGGTAATAATATAGAAATATATAAATAAAATTTTTTCCTTACATGTTTATAATTTATGTTACCCCTTATAATTTTAGTTTATCCGTCCGATAAACCTATTTTAACCATAAAAACAGTAATAAATTTTTATTGACTTTTACTATTCATTTTGGAAAAAAAATTATGTTAAAATTATTATATATTGAAATAAAAAAAATTAAAAAATAATTCACAGAATTTGAAATATTCATTTTAAAATTAAACCCATATACTTGGTGATAATTAAATTTTCCAATGAGAAAATGATCAAATGATTAAAAGGTTATCATATCCAAATTCAATATGAAAATTTTTAATGTGACACAAAGTAGATTATTTATAAAATAATTTATTACTTTTATTTTTAAAATCTATTATAAATAATATGTAACATTATATATTTTTAAATTAAAAGTTAGATTTCAATAAAAAAAAATTTCATTATTCATCAAAAAAAATTATCATTTTATAAAATTTTAAAAAATAAATCCTATTATAATATTGTATCACTCATTTAAAATATGAAGTTATTTTTCAAATAATTTTTTTTTTAATTTCTGAAAATTATATTTCTTATTTGATCGTAAAAGGAAATAATTTTTTTTATAATATTATATTTTTAAATCGTATAACAAAATTAATAAAAATAATTCTCTGAAATTTTAATGTATTTTCATTATAAAAATATTCATATATAATT
The DNA here is from genome assembly GCA_963277665.1 of Viscum album. Lineage (NCBI taxonomy): Eukaryota > Viridiplantae > Streptophyta > Magnoliopsida > Santalales > Viscaceae > Viscum > Viscum album. Next base: position 1,161,405,191 of record OY728151.1, on the reverse strand, counting down.
TTGGAAAATATAACTTCAATTTATACAATAATTTTTAATGGATACCTTATAATGGTTGAAATTAAATAATAATATTTACAGTATATCATGGTTTATTGAGACTAGGTGTCGTGTGTAACAAATACTTTCAATGAAAATAAACAATTTTAAAAAAAAATTCATAAAACATGGATTGTTTCATTCTAATCTTGTAAAATAAATTTTAAACATTAAATTCATCACTTGGATAAATATATTTGAGGATATGGCTACATCATTACATTTAGATATTCCTAGTTAGTTTCCACAAACTCAGGGTTACAAAACATTGACATGGTGAGCGGAATTGATTCATTGAACTTGGTATGTACAATCCATAATCTTCAATAGTTTTTCCTCATTTTAAATATCACGCTCTAGAATTATGGCCTCTGATTACAATACATGTGATGTATCATGTATGTACATCCTTGAAAGATATACATGGAATAAATAATGGACTTGGGGGAGGTGTGGGTGATGTTCCAAATGATATGATACCATACAGATAGGAAATTTAATTTTAATGTGTCCTATATATGTAAGCGTCAAATTTAAGTCATGCCAAAAGCCCAATTCCATACATTATTTGTTCTTTGATCAATCATAGCATCATTTCTTAAACTATGACAGGAATATTCTAGATGACTTTTTTCATCATGCATGAGGTAATAAAATAAACATAAGATTTTTAAGTGATTCCTTCAGCCACTAATTATTTTCCAAAACCAATATTGATAACTCATGTTACCCAATAACATCTAAACATCAACTTAATCTATTCCCTAAAAAATTAACCTTTAGGATCCTTCCAAAAAACTCTATATAAGGCCCCAGCCTTAAACCTTACTTAAAATTGAATTAAATGAATAATTCACATTGAGGATCTTTTCAGGTTTAGAGTTTTAGAGAATTAGGACATAACTATTACATCTCAAAAGATTACAAAGTAGTCTCTTCTACTAAATTTTCATAAAATAAAAACTCTTAAAAAGAAACATGTCTAGTTTCATGTTCTAGGTAGCATGACTTTCCCTTGATCCCATCCTTGACACTATTCCACGCTATGTCCTATGAAAAACATTTCAAAAACTTGGGATGAGAATAAAAACTCAGTAAGGGATACACAAAGAATAAAAACTATTAGTTTATCAAAACAAAAAGTAAACCATGTATACTTTATCAAGGTAATACTTTTCACCTTTATGAAGTATTAAAAACTCTTCACTGAATAAAATATCATTACTTACCTTTTGTAACCAAAGGATTACCATAAAACCCATATAAAGAACACATAACATATATAAAGGTAACTTGGGACATAAACATACTTAAGTGGAATAACCATTCGGTCGACTCCCACACATATCACTTAATGGAATAGCCATACGGACAATTTCCATACATACTTAATGGAATAGCCATACGGCCGACTTCCATACCCAATGCATTGGAGGTTATAACGTAACCACCCGTCCTGCTATTCACGGCACCACCCGTCATATGGTTTATAATGTAACCACCATTAAAATTTCCAAGTACCAATATAAAATCATAAAACATAAAACCAATATAAAGGAATGATAACATTTCCACATTTCAATCACAATTTATCATAAATATATTGACATAAAAAAAATCCTTTACCAAAACATTTTGAATACCAAAATACATAAAAGATTATATGGTATTTATTTTATTTTAAAAACATTACGGCTTGTTGAGGAAGCCAAAGACCAAATAATACTCGCATTGGCAGAAAAGGTCTTTGTCGCCGCGTATGTTAAAAGAAACATTCTTTTTTTTCGTTTTGTAAAACGCTTCGTAGAAAAAGATTCCTTTTGTATAAAAGTAAAAGTCAAAGGGGTTTATACACCGTATAAAAGAAAGTTGTGTATATAACGAAATATACCTCAATGAAAGGAGATTGAGACGAAGTCCCTTACAAAGACGGTATCCTTAGTTTAAGAATAAATCAATTACATAATTATGTGTGACAAACGAATACACCAAATATAAGTGGATATTAAGTGTAAAATAATCAAAGGTCATTCACACATATTCAAAGGATGACATATTCAATAACTACGTGTCGAACCCAAAGAAATCGAAATTGGGTTATGAAGTTCCCTTGACAGCCTAACGGCGTCACATCAAAATGAGTTGATGAGAGATAAAAAGTGTATCTCATCACTTGGACATAAAAGTTACATCAATAAGGATATATGAGAACATATCCCATCATAACAATATGTAAATTAAAAGACTAAACAAAAGAATTCTTTTAAAAAGAGGAGGGTGAAAGGTTCCCTTACCGACATGGGTATCTTTCGAAACATACGACCCCTGAAAGAAGGACAATACATCATTGATGTAAATACTCATATATGAAGGAATATTACACAATGAGTAAAATAATGGTCAGTACATACACCACTCAAAGGAAATTGTGGCAAATGTAGCATAAATCTCACGGGAATAAAAGTGAGATGAAAAATCACTTACGAAAACTCGACAGCCTAACGGCGCCACTTAAAACTTCCAAAAACTGGATTGATGAGGTCAAATAGGGTATCTCATCACATTAAAAAAAAATTTACAGCAAGATGAATATGAAATAACATCCCCCATCGTAACAAATAGGAGCTTAAAAGAAGTGACATAAATGGGAGTACATAAAAAGAAAGAGAGAGGTTAGATCTCTTACGAAAATTCCGCAGCCTAACGGCGCCACTCAAAACATTCAAAAATGGATTGATGAGAGAGAATAGGGTCTCTCATCACATGAACATAAAAATTACAGTAAGTGTAAAATATAATAACAACCCAATAACAAGAAATATGATCTTTTGATGGAATGACATAAAAGAGTGTACTTAAAAAAAGAAAGAGAGGAGTAAGATCCCTTACCTCGGGTCCGACTTGACTCGATCGTTCTTTAACGTCCTAAATAATAAACTTGAGTTAATTTATATTTTCTTAATAACCATTTTCAAGTTCATTATTCCTTTTATATCACTTATTTCCATGTTATAAACATTATTTAATCATTTAAGTTAATAATGTTTGTTTTGTCGATATTTGGTTCTTAAGTCGAAAGTGGACTTCTTACAATTACATGTTGTTCGTGTGGTCAAAGGTTCATTATATCCAGAATGACATTACTGATTTGGATATCATATATATCATATATATCCAGAATATACATGTATTTATAATATTACATAATCATTTAGAGGTAAGAAATGAAATGCACCGTTCATGGAGACGGTAAGCTGTACGTACGCATGAACGCTACGTTCATTTCTTTGTCATATTAATGGAATTAAAACTAAATGAGAGGTATGTATATTTTAATTATAGAATTATATTCATAATTTAGATGTATCTTTTATCATATATATCCATTATATTCATGTATTTATAATAGTACATTACATTTGGGGATAAGAAATGAAATGCACCGTTCATGGAGACGGTAAGTCGTACGTACGAATGAACGCTACATTCATTTCTATATCATACTTTAATGGAAAGAAATAATAATGATATAGAGGTATATAATAATTCCAGTATAACATAATATATAATAACATTAAATCCATCCTTTATATGTCCCACGTATGGCATTAACGAATCACATCACTTTGAGGGGGTGGTAGTCTGCACTTCCTAAAATGAAGATATCGCGTATACCCATAATGGAAGCCATAAAGGTAAGACACAAATGAAAAATACAGAAGAATAAGTAAAGAATAAACATATTATATATCATATATAAAAAGAGTGACATCATAATGGCCACCTTTTAAGGTGTTAAATGAGTATTGAACAATCATCGTTTCGAGAGGCAGAATTTCGCCATCCACGGAAACTGTATGTTCTTTAACCATTTTATGTAGTTGTGTGAGAGTGTAGCTCGAATAAAACTTATAACAACATCCTAGTATATTTAAGATACTTGTTTTTTTACAAAATAAGTAAATAAAAAGATTTTAGGGGGTTGGAGAAGCAAAATAAAACAAATGAACATGAGAGAATGAATTACCTTTAAAAGTGTAACTCCTTTTGATTTGAGCCTAAAGGCTTCCTTTGAAAGGATTCTCCCCAAAGATAATCCTCTAGGATGAGGAGAGGGATGTGGATAGAGTAAATGGTCAGGGTTTGGCCGATCCAAAGGCTTGAGGAGTGTGTGAAATGAGGTAGAAGTGGGGGTCTTTTATAAGAGGAGAGGAGGGGCACTTTTGAAAAGTAAGAAATATTACTTTATTTGAAAATGAGTTTCGGATTTAAAGGGTCCCAAATTGATATAATTTGAGTATAAGGTAATAAGGCTTCGAAATACACTCATCCAAATTGGTTTTCTCCATGTGTAGGTTGTAGATTTTACAATATCTTTCCATTTTATTTAAATCGTTAAATAATGAGGTCATCGCTGCATCATCATGATGTCCTAAATAATTTAATTTATTTAAAGTCTAAAAATTATAAAAAAATACTATGATGTAGTAAATCTTTTTAGATTTCCAATTACTATTTATAATAAAAAATATGACTTTTATAACCCCACATAAAAATTGTTTTAGTAAAACATATCATGTTTGTGTCATTTTTACTTTTACATTAAATAAAAAGTTATTTATGTCATTTACCAACCAAAGTTTCTCCATGGGGTCCCCAAGTTGACCAATGGATTCTATTGGTCGTACATTACACATACAATGAGGGTAGGACATGTGTCAAGTTCATTTCATATCATTAAAACATTATTTTTACCTTAAACTACACTAATTACCTCTAATCGCGATTAAAAACTTAATAAGTTAATATTCACCAAAAAAATTATTTGTATCCCATTGAACCACATTTTACTTCTCAATAAAAACCATGTATGTCGAATTTTTTAAATTCAAAACACAGAGATGGAAAAATTTCATTTAAACGGAAAAATCAGTTTTTATAAGTACCACTAAGTGGTATCACTATTCATCAAAAATTGATGTTTTTCAGAAAAATCCCAAAAAAACACCCTAAGCTATATTTGATATTCCAAATTCAAAAATGAAGCCTATTTTAAAAAATTCAAAAAATATAAGTCACATTAATTAATTTAATAATTAATTCCCGCTGTCAGAGCAAATAGCGTGTTTTTATGAAACAATAAGTATCAAAAGATTGACACTGGTTTAAGTCCGATTTCGAAGTGAAATTAATTCCAACGACCACTATTGGATTTAATGGTAAAAATATATTCTAATTTCACTTTGAAACCAATTCAAAAGATAATATAATCATATAAATAAATTAGATTAAAAAGAGGTTTTTAATTAAAAAACAACATTTTACACTATTCATTAAAAAAATGAACTTTATCGGAAAAATTCCAAAAATTTACACAAAGTAAAATTTGATGTCCCGATTCTAAATAAGAGTTTTATGTGGTCCAAAAGAATGTATAAGTGTGATCAAAACTATTTTTAATGACAGTTCGCCATCAAAAGGCGATAAGTGAACCTTTAGTGAAAACTAGGGCATATACGCCTAAAATTGAATTCTTTCCGTATTTTAAGCCTTTATCTTTTATTGGATAAATGTAAAAACATTTAAAAACATGTATAATCATATTTTAGTTATTTATATACATTCCCGCCAATACAACGGCTACATGTTAACTGCCATTTAAAATAATATTATTTTATTATTAGAGTGCAACGTAAGATTCCCAAGAAACTCGTTGTTGCGTATTGGGTACACCATCGAGCATTACATCCCCTTTAAAGTAATATTAATATTTGATTCGCAAATATGTATAAATATAATGATGTTATATTTTTTATTTACCCGGGGTGTTACTTCCTTCCCCCCTTTTGGGAATTGCGTCCTCACAATTTTAAAATTGGGCTTGGAAACATCCTTGAAAGTCCCACATCGGAACAAGAGTCGGTAAAACAATCACTTTAAAATAAAGAAAGATAAGTACAAAGGTCACCCGAGTTAACCCATACTATGATTCCATGTATGAAAATATGGACATGGAGGAAAAAAAAGGGTCATGTTCTGATGGAGAGTGATAGAAAACATGTTTAGGAGAAAGTTAACCATGAGAAAATCACAAACTTGTGATGGGTTAAACGGTATTTGATTCCCCAGTAGGAAAAGTTAATAGACAACGTTTTTGTTTTAAGCTACTTTTTATTGAGGAATTTATTCATAAGGAAACATAATCACTTATCATGTTGACATTCAACTTTTACTATATTCCTTAATCATACTCATATTTTTTTTCCAAAAGACGAGTATTTAGGGAGACTTGTTCACATTAAGAGTACTATAATAAACTTATAGAGAATCACCTAATCCACAAAAGAGAACTATATACTTCCCATGTCTTTAGACTTTAACCAAAACCAAAACCAAAAAGGCTAGTACAAGATCAGATAATCCAGAAAAGGATAACCCTTTATAAAATGAAAATCTATTCTTAACCTCCAAAATTTGTCCAACAAAACCCAGAGATCAAAGAGAACCATTCTATAATCAATTTTCCATAAAATTCTTCAATGTAAACCAATCTAAGATTGAAACCCAAATATTTTAAGGATTTAGTCGCATAATCTTCCAAGTTAAATCGTAACATTTATCTCCAAACAACATCAGTTGCCCCTAAAGTCTCGTATTGAAAAGTAATTATCCTAATCACATATCCTCCATGATAGGTTAATCATTTTCATAAATAACCCAAAATCAACTTACTCTTAATTGATAAAATCATATAACTAAAAAGAATCAGTCAAACTAACCAGGGACTTCACGTAGTCCAGTGGTAGGCGATAAATACTAGTCGCACCTTGGGTTGTGGGTTCGATTCCCGCAGCTTTTTCTGACGCGACGGGTTGTCACACGGTCTGCGTGTTGTCCTTTTTCCAAAACTATATAATTCTTAAATCATTCTCCAAAATGAGATTAAATCTTCAAAAATAATCAGAACATATTTTAACCTCATGTTTATCTCATTCCTTTCATTTTCCATCATATCATAGAGTGACCCATAATTACCTAAAAAGTAAGGATCATATAAACCCTAATGGTTACCCTTTTAATTATTACATGAACATCCACATCGATTGGTCATCTCGTACATGATGCATTATAGAACATACCAAGGTTCACGTGGTTGATCATGACTCCTTGATAGTTGGTTTAGAACAACCACGAGTTTCCTCATTGAGTACCCCATTTCATCGAGTCTCTTAATCAGAGAACCACCAAAGTTTCCTTCAAACCAATTTTCACTTTGGTGCCTGCGAGATCTAGCCATTCACTAAAAACAGAAATGTCAGTGTGAGTATATCAACAAAACCATCATGTACTAAAGAGGAAGGTAAACACTAAGATATACTTACTCATTCACTTTATCTAAAACTGGGACTCTTTCTGAAATCCTAACCATTAAGGTAATGTCACTTATGCTTAGAGAATACCCTAACCTCTAAATTTATCTAAACCGACCTTTGATACCAACTATAAGGCCCCAGCCTTAAACCTTACTTAAAATTGAATTAAATGAATAATTCACATTGAGGATCTTTTCAGGTTTAGAGTTTTCGAGAATTAGGACATAACTATTACATCTCAAAAGATTACAAAGTAGTATCTTCTACTAAATTTTCATAAAATAAAAACTCTTAAAAAGAAACATGTCTATTTTGATGTTCTAGGTAGCATGACTTTCCCCTGATCCCATCCTTGACCCTATTCCACGCTATGTCCTATGAAAAACATTTCAAAAACTTGGGATGAGCATAAAAACTCAGTAAGGGATACACAAAGAATAAAAACTATTAGTTTATCAAAAAACAAAGTAAACCATGTATACTTTATCAAGGTAATACTTTTCACCTTTATGAAGTAGTAAAAACTCTTCACTGAATAAAATATCATTACTTACCTTTCGTAACCAAAGGATTACCATAAAACCCATAAAAAGAACACATAACATATATAAAGGTAACTTGGGACATAAACATACATAAGTGGAATAAGCATACGGTCGACTCCCACACATATCACTTAATGGAATAGCCATACGACCAATTTCCATACATACTTAATGGAATAGCCATACGGCCGACTTCCATACCCAATGCATTGGAGGTTATAACGTAACCACCCGTCCTGGTATTCATGGCACCACCCGTCATATGGTTTATAATGTAACCACCCGTTAAAATGTCCAAGTACCAATATAAAATCATAAAACATAAAACCAATATAAAGGAATGATAACATTTCCACATTTCAATCACAATATATCATAAATATATTGACATAATAAAATCCTTTATCAAAACCATTTTCAATACCAAAATACATAAAAGATTATATGGTATTTATTTTATTTTAAAAACATTACGGCTTGTTGAGGAAGCCAAAGACCAAATAATACTCGCGGTGGCGGAAATGGTCTTTGTCGCCGCGTACGTTAAAAAAACATTCTTTTTTTTTGTAAAATGCTTCGTAGAAAAAGATTCCTTTTGTTTAAAAGTAAAATTCAAAGGGGTTTATACACCGTATAAAATAAAGTTGTGTATAGAATGAAATATGCCTCAATGAAAGGAGATTGAGATGAAGTCTCTTACAAAGACGGTATCCTTGGTTTAAGGATAAATCAATTACATAATTATGTGTGACAATCTAATACACAAAATATAAGTGGATATTAAGTGTAAAATAATCAAAGTTCATTCACACATATTCAAAGGATGACATAATCAATAACTACGTGTCGAACCCAAAGAAATTGAAATTGCGTTAAGAAGTTCCCTTGACAGCCTAACGGCGTCACATCAAAATGAGTTGATGAGAGATAAAAAGTGTATGTCATCACTTGGACATAAAATTTACATCAATAAGTATATATGAGAACATATCCCATCATAACAATATGTAAATTAAAACACCAAACAAAAGAAGTCTTTTAAAAAGAGGAGGATGAATGGTTCCCTTACCGACTTGGGTATCTTTCGAAACATACGACCCGTTAAAGAAGGACAATACATCATTGATGTAAATACTCATAAATGAAGGAATATTACACAATGATTAAAATAATGGTCAGTATATACACCACTCAAAGGAAATTGTGGCAAATGTAGCATAAATCTCACGGGAATAAAAGTGAGATGAAAAATCACTTACGAAAACTCGGCAGCCTAACGACGCCACTTAAAACTTCCAAAAAATGGATTGATGAGGTCAAATAGGGTATCTCATCACATTACAACAAAATTTACAGAAATAGGAATATTAAATAACATCCCCCATCATAACAAATAGGAGCTTAAAATAAGTGACATAAAGGGGAGTACTTAAAAAGAAAGAGAGAGGTTAGATCTCTTACGAAAATTCGGCAGCCTAACGGCGCCACTCAAAACTTTCAAAAATGGATTGATGAGAGAGAATAGGGTCTCTCATAACTTGAAAATAAAAATTACAGTAAGTGTAAAATATAATAACATACCAATAACAAGAAATATGATCTTTCGAGGGAATGAAATAAAGAGTGTACCTAAAAAAGAAAGAGAGGAGCAAGATCCCTTACCTCGGGTCCGACTTGACTCGATCGTTCTTTAACATCCTGAATAATAAACTTGAGTTAATTTATATTTTCTTAATAACCCTTTTCAAGTTCATTATTCCTTTTATATCACCTATTTCCATGTTATAAACATTATGTAATCATTTATGTTAATAATGCTTGTTTTGTCGATATTTGGTTCTTAAGTCGAAAGTGGACTTCTTACAATTACATGTTGCTTGTGTGGTCAAAGGTTCTTTATATCCATAATGAAATTCCTGATTTGGATATAATATATATAATATATATCCAGCATATACATGTATTTATAATATTACATAATCATTTAGAGGTAAGAAATGAAATGCACCGTTCATGGAGACGGTAAGCCGTACGTACGCATGAACGCTACTTTCATTTCATTGTCATATTAATGGAATTAAAACTAAATAAGAGGTATGTATATTTTAATTACAGAATTATATTCATAATTTATATGTATCTTTAATCATATATATCCATTATATTCATGTACTTATAATAGTACATTACATTTGGGGATAAGAAATGAAATGCATCGTTCATGGAGACGGTAAGTCGTACGTACGCATGAACGCTACTTTCCTTTATATCTCATACTTTAATGGAAAGAAATAATAATTATATAGAGGTATATCATAATTCCAGTATAACATAATATATAATAACATTAAATCCATCCTTTATACGTCCCATGCATGGCATTAACGAATCACATCACTTTGAGGGGGCGGTAGTCCGCACATCCTAAAATGAAGCTATCGCGTGTACCCATAATGGATGCCATAAAGGTAAGACAAAAATTAAAAATACAGAAGCATAAGTAAAGAATAAACATATTATATATCATATATAAAAATAGTGACATCATAATGGCCACCTTTGAAGGTGTTAAATGAGTATTGAACAATCATCGTTTCGGGAGGCAGAATTTCGCCATCCACGGAAACCGTATGTTCTTTAACCATTTGATGTAGTTGTGTGAGAGTGTAGCTCGAATAAATCTTATAAAAACATCCTAGTATATTGAATATACTCTTTTTTTTACAAAATAAGTAAATAAAAAGAGTTTAGGGGGTTGGAGAAGCAAAATAAAATAAATGAACATGAGAGAATGAATTACCTTTAAAAGTGTAAATCCTTTTGTTTTGTGCCTAAAGGATTCCTTTGAAAGTATTCTGCCCAAATGGAAACCTCTAGAATGAGGAGAGGGATGTGTAGAGAGTAAATGGGAAGGTTTTGGCAGAGCCAAAGGCTTGAGGAGTGTGTGAAATGAGGTAGAGGTGGGGGCCTTTTATAAGAGGAGAGGAGGGGCACTTTTGGAAAGTAAGAAATATTACTTTATTTGAAAATGAGTTTCGGATTTAAAGGGTCCCACATTGATATAATTCTAGGATAAGGTGATAAGTCTTCGAAATCCACTCATACAATTGGTTTTGGCCATGTGTAGGTTGTAGAGTTTACATTATCTTTCCATTTTATTTAAATCGTTAAATAATGAGGTTATCGCTACATCATCATGATGTCATAAATAATTTAATTTATTTAAAGTCTAAAAATTATAAAACAAATACTATGATCTAGGAAATCTTTTTAGCTTTCCAATGACTATTTATAATAAAATATCTGACTTTTATAACCCCACTTAAAATTTTTTTTAGTAAAACATATCATGTTTGTGTCATTTTTACTTTTACATTAAATAAAAAGTTATTTATGTCATTTCCCAACCAAAGTGGCTTCATGGGGTCCCCAAGTTGACCCATGGCTTTTATTGGTCGGCCATTAGACATCCAATGAGGGTAGGACATGTGTCAAGTTCATTTCATATCATTAAAACATTATTTTTACCTTAAACTACACTAATTACCTCTAATCGTGATTAAAAACTTAATAAGTTACTATTCAACGAAAAAATTATTTGTATCCCATTGAACCACATTTTACATCTTAATGAAAACCATTTATGTCGGATTTTTGAAATTAAAAACACAAAGATGGCAAAATTTCATTTAAACGGAAAAATCAGTTTTTATAAGTACCACTTAGTGGTATCACTATTCATCAAAAATTGATGTTTTTCAGAAAAATCCCAAAAATTCACCCCAAGCTATATTTGATATTCCGAATTCAAAAATGAAGTATATTTTACAAAATTCAAAACATATAATTCACATTAATTAATTTAATAATTATTTCCCGCTGTCAGAGCAAATAGCGTGTTTTTAAGAAACAATAAGTATCAAATGATTGACACTAGTTTAAGTCTGATTTCAAAGTGAAATTAATTCCAACAGCCACTATTGGATTTAATGGTAAAAATATATTCTAATTTCACTTTAAAACCTATTCAAAAGATAATCTAATCATATAAATAAATTAGATTAAAAATAGGTTTTGAATTAAAAAAAACATTTTACACTATTCATTAAAAAAAATGAACATTATCGGAAAAATACCAAAAATTTACACAAAGTAAAATTTGATGTCCCGATTATAAAGAAGAGTTTTATGTGGTCCAAAAGAATGTATAAGTGTGATCAAAACTATTTTTAATGACAGTTCTCCATCAAAAGGCGATAAGTTAACCTTTAGTGAAAACTAGGGAATATACGCCAAAAATTGAATTCTTTCCGTATTTTAAGCCTTTATATTTTATTGGATAAATGTAAAAACATTTAAAAACATGTATAATCATATTTTAGTTATTTCTATCCATTCCCTCCAATACAACGGCTACATGTTAACTGCCATTTAAAATAATATTATTTTATTATTAGAGTGCAATGTAAGATTCCCAAGAAACTCGTTGTTGCGTATTGGGTACGCCATCGAGCATTACATCCCCTTTAAAGTAATATTAATATTTTATTCACAAATATGGATAAATATAATGATGTTATATTCTTTATTTACCCGGGGTGTTACATCCTTCCCCTCTTTTGGGAATTGCGTTCTCGCAATTTTAAAATTGGGCTTGGAAACTTCCTTGAAAGTCCCACATGGGAACAAGAGTCGGTAAAACAATCACTTTAAAATAAAGAAAGATAAGTACAAAGGTCACCCGATTTAACCCATACTAGGATTCCATGTATGAAAATATGGACATGGAGGAAAAAACAAAGGGTCATGTTCTGATGGAGAGTGATAGAAAACATGTTTAGGAGAAAGTTAACCATGAGAAAATCACAAACTTGTGATGGGTTAAACGGTATTCGATTCCCCATTAGGAAAATTTAATAGACAAAGTTTTTGTTTTAAGATACTTTTTATTGAGGAATTTATTCATTAGGAAACATAATCACTTATCATGTTGACTTTCAACTTTTACTATATTCCTTAATCAAACTCATATTTTTTTCCAAAAGACGAGTATTTAGGGAGACTTGTTCACATTAAGAGTACTATAATAAACTTCTAGAGAATCACCTAATCCACAAAAGATAACTATATACTTCCCATGTCTTTAGACTTTAACCAAAACCAAAACCAAAAAGGCTAGTACAAGATCAGATAATCCAGAAAAGGATAACCCTTTATAAAATGAAAATCTATTCTTAACCTCCAAAATTTGTCCAACAAAACCCAAAGATCAACGAGAACCATTCTATAATCAATTTGTCCATAAAAATCTTCAAAGTAAACCAATATAAGATTGAAACCCAAATATTTGAAGGATTTAGTCACATAATCTTCCAACTTAAATCGTAACATTTATCTCCAAACAACATCAGTTGCTCCTAAAGTCTCGTATTGAAAAGTAGTTATCCTAATCACATATCTTCCATGATAGGTTAATCATTTTCATAAATAACCCAAAATCAACTTACTCTTAATTGATAAAATCATCTAACTAAAAAGAATCAGTCAAACTAACCAGGGACTTCACGTAGTCCAGTGGTAGGCGATAAATACCAGTCGCACCTTGGGTTGTGGGTTCGATTCCCGCAGCTTTGTCCGACGCGACGGGTTGTCACACGGTCTGCGTGTTGTCCTTTTTCCAAAACTATATAATTCTTAAAACATTCCCCAAAATGAGATAAAATCTTCAAAAATAATCAGAACATATTTTAACCTCAAGCTTATCTCATTCCTTTCATTTTCCATCATATCATAGAGTGACCCATAATTACCTAAAAAGTAAGGATCATATAAACCCTAATGGTTACCCTTTTAATTATTACCTGAACTTCCACATCGATTGGTCATCTCGTACATGATGCATTATAGAACATACCAAGGTTCACGTGGTTGATCATGACTCCTTGATAGTTGGTTTAGAACAACCACGTGTTTCCTCATTGAGTACCCCATTTCATCGAGTCTCTTAATCAAGGAACCACCACAGTTTCCTTCAAACCAATTGTCACTTTGGTGCCTACGAGATCCATCCATTCACTAAAAATAGAAATGTCAGTGTGAGTATATCAACCAAACCATCATGTACTAAAGAGGAAGGTAAACACTAAGATATACTTACTCATTCACTTTATCTAAAACTGGGACTCTTTCTGAAATCCTAACCATTAAGGTAATGTCACTTATGCTTAGAGAATACCCTAACCTCTAAAGTTATCTAAACCGACCTTTGATACCATCTATAAGGCCCCAGCCTTAAACCTTAATTAAAATTGAATTAAATGAATAATTCACATTGAGTATCTTTTCAGTTTTGGAGTTTTAGAGAATTAGGACATAACTATTACATCTCAAAAGATTACAAAGTAGTCTCTTCTACTAAATTTTCATAAAATAAAAACTCTTGAAAAGAAACATGTCTAGTTTCATGTTCTAGGTAGCATGACTTTCCCTTGATCCCATCCTTGACCCTATTCCACGCTATGTCCTGTGAAAAACATTTCAAAAACTTGGGATGAGCATAAAAACTCAGTAATGGATACACAAAGAATAAAAACTGTTAGTTTATCAAAACAAAAAGTAAACCATGTATACTTTATCAAGGTAATACTTTTCACCTTTATGAAGTAGTAAAAACTATTCACTGAATAAAATATCATTACTTACCTTTTGTAACCAAAGGATTACCATAGAACCCATAAAAAGAACACATAACATATATAAAGGTAACTTGGGACATAAACATACTTAAGTGGAATAACCGTACGGTAGACTCCCACACATATCACTTAATGGAATAGCCATACGGCCAATTTCCATACATACTTAATGGAATAGCCATACGACCGACTTCCATACCCAATGCATTGGAGGTTATAATTTAACCAACCGTCCTGGTATTCACGGCACCACCCGTCATATGGTTTATAAGGTAACCACCCGTTAAAATGTCCAAGTACCAATATAAAATCATAAAACATAAATCCAATATAAAGGAATGATAACATTTCCACATTTCAATCACAATATATCATAAATATATTGACATAATAAAATCCTTTATCAAAACCTTTTTCAATACCAAAATACATAAAATATTATATGGTATTTATTTTATTTTAAAAACATTACGGCTTGTTGAGGAAGCCAAAGACCAAATAATACTCGCGGTGGCGGAAAAGGTCTTTGTCGCCACGTACGTTAAAAGAAACATTCTTTTTTTTGTAAAACGCTTCGTAGAAAAAGATTCCTTTTGTATAAAAGTAAAAGTCAAAGGGGTTTATACACCGTATAAAAGAAAGTTGTGTATAGAACGAAATATGCCTCAATGAAAGGATATTGAGACGAAGTCCCTTACAAAGACGGTATCCTTGGTTTAAGGATAAATCAATTACATAATTATGTGTGACAAAAAAATACACCAAATATAAGTGGATATTAAGTGTAAAATAATCAAAGGTCATTCACACATATTCAAAGGATGACATAATCAATAACTACGTGTCGAACCCAAAGAAATCGAAATTGGGTTAAGAAGTTCCCTTGACAGCCTAACGGCGTCACATCAAAATGAGTTGATGAGAGATAAAAAGTGTATCTCATCACTTGGACATAAAAGTTACATCAATAAGGATATATGAGAACATATCCCATCATAAAAATATGTAAATTAAAAGACTAAACAAAAGAAGTCTTTTAAAAAGAGGAGGATGAAAGGTTCCCTTACCGACTTGGGTATCTTTCGAAACATACGACCCGTGAAAGAAGGACAATACATCATTGATGTAAATACTCATAAATGAAGTAATATTACACAATGAGTAAAATAATGGTCAGTTCATACACCACTCAAAGGAAATTGTGGAAAATGTAGCATAAATCTCACGGGAATAAAAGTGAGTTGAAAAATCACTTACGAAAACTCGGCAGCCTAACGACGCCACTTAACACTTCCAAAAAATGGATTGATGAGGTCAAATAGGGTATCTCATCACATTACAACAAAATTTACAGAAAGAGGAATATTAAATAACATCCCCCATCATAACAAATAGGATCTTAAAAGAAGTGACATAAAGGGGAGTACTTAAAAAGAAAGAGAGAGGTTAGATCTCTTACGAAAATTCGGCAGCCTAACGGCGCCACTCAAAACATTCAAAAATGGATTGATGAGAGAGAATAGGATCTCTCATCACATGAACATAAAAATTACAGAAAGTGTAAAATATAATAACATACCAATAACAAGAAAGATGATCTTTAGAGGGAATGAAATAAAAGAGTGTACTTAAAAAAGAAAGAGAGGAGTAAGATCCCTTACCTCGGGTCCGACTTGACTCGATCGTTCTTTAACATCGTGAATAATAAACTTGAGTTAATTTCTATTTGCTTAATAACCTTTTTCAAGTTCATTATTCCTTTTATATCACCTATTTCCATGTTATAAATATTATGTAATCATTTAAGTTAATAATGTTTGTTTTGTCGATATTTGGTTCTTAAGTTGAAAGTGGACTTCTTACAATTACATGTTGTTCGTGTGGTCAAAGGATCTTTATACCCAGAATGACATTCCTGATTTGGATATCATATATATCATATATATACATAATATACATTTATTTATAATAATACTTAATCATTTAGAGGTAAGAAATGAAATGCACCGTTCATGGAGACGGTAAGCCGTACGTACGCATGAACGCTACTTTCATTTCATTGTCATATAAATGGAATTAAAACTAAATGAGAGGTATGTATATTTTAATTACAGAATTATATTCATAATTTATATGTATCTTTCATCATATATATCCATTATATTCATGTACTTATAATAGTACATTACATTTGGGGATAAGAAATGAAATGCACCGTTCATGGAGACGGTAAGTCGTACGTACGCATGAACGCTACTTTCATTTATATCTCATACTTTAATGGAAAGAAATAATAATGATATAGAGGTATATAATAATTCCAGTATAAAATAATATATAATAACATTAAATCCATCCTTTATATGTCCCGCGTATGGCATTAACGAATCACATCACTTTGAGGGGGCGGTAGTCCGCACATCCTAAAATGAAGATATCGCGTATACCCATAATGGATGCCATAAAGGTAAGAAACAAATGAAAAATACAGAAGCATAAGTAAATAATAAACTTATTATATATCATATATAAAAATATTGACATCATAATGGCCACCTTTGAAGGTGTTAAATGAGTATTGAACAATCATCGTTTCGGGAGGCAGAATTTCGCCATCCACGGAAACCGTATGTTCTTTAACCATTTGATGTAGTTTTGTGAGAGTGTAGCTCAAATAAATATTATAACAACATCCTAGTATATTGAATATACTGTTGTTGTTACAAAAGAAGTAAATAAAAAGAGTTTAGGGGGTTGTAGAATCAAAATAAAACAAATGAACAAGAGAGAATGAATTACCTTTAAAAGTGTAACTCCTTTTGTTTTGAGCCTAAAGGCTTCCTTTGAAAGGATTATGCCCAAAGGGAATCCTATAGAATGAGGAGAGGGATGTGGAGAGAGTAAATGGGCAGGTTTAGGCCGAGACAAAGGCTTTAAAAGTGTGTGAAATGAGGTAGAGGTGGAGGCCTTTTATAAGAGGAGAGGAGGGGCACTTTTGGAAAGTAAGAAATATTACTTTATTTGAAAATGATTTTCAGATTTAAAGTGTCCCAAATTGATATAATTCTAGGATAAGGTGATAATTCTTCTAAATCCTCTCATCCAATTGGTTTTGGACATGTGTAGGTTGTAGATTTTACATTATCTTTCCATTTTATTTAAATCGTTAAATAATGAGGTCATCACTACATCATCATGATGTCATAAATAATTTAATTTATTTAAAGTATAAAAATTATAAAACAAATACTATGATGTATTAAATCTTTTTAACTTTCCAATTACTATTTATAATAAAACATCTGACTTTTATAACCCTACATAAAAATTGTTTTAGTAAAACATATCATGTTTGTGCCTTTTTTACTTTTACATTAAATAAAAAGTTATTTATGTCATTTTCCAACCAAAGTGGCTCCATAGGGTCCCCAGGTTGACCCATGGCTTCTCTTGATCGGCCATTACACATCCAATGAGGGTAGGACATGTGTCAAGTTCATTTCATATCATTAAAACATTATTTTTACCTTAAACTACACAAATTACCTCTAATCGCGATTAAAAACTTAATAAGTTACTATTCACCAAAAAAATTATTTTTATCCCATTGAACCAAATTTTACTTCTTAATGAAAACCATGTATGTCGGATTTTTGAAATTCAAAACACAAAGATGGAAAAATTTCATTTAAACAGAAAAATCAGTTTTTATAAGTACCACTTAGTGGTATCACTATTCATCAAAAATTGATGTTTTTCAGAAAAATCCCAAAAATTCACCCTAAGCTGTATTTGATATTCCGAATTCAAAAATGAAGACTATTTTACAAAATTCAAAACATATAAGTCACATTAATTAATTTAATAATTAATTCCCGCTGTCAGAGCAAATAGCGTGTTTTTATGAAACAATAAGTATCAAAAGATTTACACTGGTTTAAGTCTGATTTCAAAGTGAAATTAATTCCAACGACCAATATTGGATTTAATGGTAAAAATATATTCTAATTTCACTTTAAAACCAATTCAAAATATAATCTAATCATATAAATAAATTAGATTAAAAAGAGGTTTTGAATTAAAAAACAACATTTTACACTATTCATTAAAAAAATGAACTTTATCAGAAAAATACCAAAAATTTACACAAAGTAAAGTTTGATGTCCCGATTCTAAAGAAGAGTTTTATTTGGTCCAAAAGAATATATAAGAGTGATAAAAACTATTTTTAACGACAGTTCTCCTTTAAAATGCGATAAGTGAACCTTTAGTGAAAACTAGGGCATATACGCCTAAAATTGAATTATTTCCGTATTTTAAGCCTTTATCTTTTATTGGATAAATGTAAAAACATTTAAAAACATGTATAATAATATTTTAGTTATTTCTATCCATTCCCGCCAATACAACGGCTACATGTTAACTGCCATTTAAAATAAAAATTTTTATTATTAGAGTGCAACGTAAGATTCCCAAGAAACTCGTTGTTGCGTATTGGGTACGCCATCGAGCATTACATACCCTTTAAAGTAATATTAATATTTTATTCACAAATATGGATAAATATAAAGATGTTATATTCTTTATTTACTCGGGGTGTTACACTCTAACCAAAATTTAATCCCAATATTGGCATGGTTTCATCTTATATCCTTTATTGATTAACATAAATATAATTTCAATCGCTCCAAATGTCGAATACTAGAATATATTTATACTAATAACTTCCAAAAATTAACTATAATACCATATATTCTTCCAAAAAAATAACCTTTTATACCATAAATATTATCTTATTTTAGTAAAAAATGTTTCCATTGGAAATTCGTGTACATTATTTCATTGATAATTGATCATATGTTGATTAGAAACATCCATTGTGATTTCCTTATAATAGAACCTATATATACTGATATAATTAATTCTTATAAACACATCATATTTAAAAAAAGTATGTTCAATATTATTTTCATTATTCTCATTCATAAAAACTATAACATTAAATTACACAATAGGAATTTCTATAATTATCATGATTCACTTCAGTTTTTCTGATTTCATAAGATTTCCATTTTTTCCAAAATATGTTGATGATTTTTATATTATCATTCTCAATATCCCTTATATTAGGTTGGTGATTCCAAAAAATCCCAAACACTTATCATTGAGAAAACTAGTGTATCAATTGTGCTTTTTTTCTAGATCACTCTCTTATATTTTCATTAATATGACACTTCTCATCGCTTTTACATTCTTTTTCTCAATAAAATGGCTTCCAAAAATTATAGCACCGTCATTTTGATTTCAGTAATTCACAAAATATCTTATTCACACATTTATTTCATTTAAGGGAATACAATTTATTTCCACCATGTGATTTATTCAATTTTTCATGAGAATAAATCTTCATATTCATTGAAAAATCATTGGAATAGTGAGAATATATAATTTTAATTTCAATAACTACTGCACATCGAATGCCTAAATTAATGAAATTATGGTCTGTTATAGTGACAAACTTTTGAGTAGTTTGTCTTTAGCCTCCAAAGAGTTGATCAATTTTTATTTTAGGGATAGTGGTTAAACCAGAAGTATGTCATGTATTTCATGTAAAATTAGCATCATATATACACATATATTCCCCATAATTATATAAGTGTTTGATATATTCCTTCACCATACCTTTTTCTATAATATTTGTTAATTTTTTACTAAAATAAAACCTTACAAATTCATCCCATTCCATGGAGTCAATTTCCCCCACTTGAATCATATTTGTAATTATGTTCAACACTTGATCTGATTGTCTTCCAAAATAATATAAATACAAAATGATTTTTTCGTGAAATTAACACTAGATAATAGTTAATATTTTTTTATTGGTACTAATATATCACTCAGTAAATATTGGATAAGTGAACCCACAAAGTAAAAAGGGATGTTTCCTCAATACAGACTCAACATGACATTGTTCCCAAATTTTCTCATTCAAAAGTTTAGTATTATTTAAAGCTTAAGAAAGTTTTCTGAGCATGTAATTGAGATTTATCATTCCAATACTCATTACATTTGGTTTTATAGTATGAAAATCATGGATAGTTTATCACATTAATAATAAAAAAGATTCTTTTAGGTCACATACATTTAATAAATCCAAAAAAATCAATGTGAGATAAACACTAATAATATTAGGAAGACACAAATTGATAAATACTAAAGTATAGGAAATATAAATCAAGACGCATTATTTTAGATGTTTGAAATTTTAGGATTAATTATGTTTATCCATGATCTTAATATATAAAAATCTTTAATGATAGTTCACAAAGAGATTGGGAATTCCTAAAGAATATTCACCGGGAGTGTCAAACCAGGTTCTACTTGAGGCTCGTTGTTGTGTACCAGGTACGGCATGAGTCTAGAAAACATGAATTTTTTTAGTTATATTCCCTTGTCAATTTTTTTGATGAACCATTCCACTTTTGTATCTAAAATAGAATTATTTCTAGAAAACCCCTAATACTTTAATTACCATAACAAAGGAAATTATCAAATACTAGGTATTATTAAAACGGTTCTCACAATTTTTTTCCCAATATAGATTCTATATTTTAACTAAACCTTTTCCCGAATATAAACTATAAAAATCCAAACATCTCATACATAAATATTATATCTTTTTAGATCTCACTAACACATTCATGTAGTATGTATATGTTTAGGGTCATTGATGAAAAGATATGTTGTCTTCATATATCATGAATGATCTTCAACATCACTATAAAATATATCCTCATTCATTCATCAGAATAGAAATTACATAATTAAAACCATTCTTCATAACCAATGGAAATGAAACCATAGAAATGGTGAAAACAAAATCTTAGTTAGGTTAAACATGTAAAATATCATTATGTGATTACATGAATTAAAATTATTGGAATAATTGTAAGATATCTAGAAAAAGATGTAAAATGTTCATACACAACCTATCATGGATTATAAACATGATTCATGGAATAAATCTTTATCATTCCAAAATTCATGATTCTAAGGAGTGTAAAATCATCATAATTCATGGACCTTACACTCATTTCAAAATATTTTTCCACTAAACTAGTTATAGAAACCATTTAATTTGCCATGATGTAATACCATGACCATAAAAAATGTGTATTAGGCCCCATCACATGTTTCGAATTTTGAATCAAACCCATCTGATTGTTTCCCATATTAGATCAAGCCCGCCTACTTATTTACCATTTTGGATCAATCCCATCAATTGATTTCCAATTTATTTCTCAGAAAATATAAAACATCACCCAAATAATTGGATGGATATATATGTCCCAATCTTTACATAATTAAAATAATATATATGTGTTCCAAAAGATCATAAAAAAATCATTATACGAGAGCACATGAAATGTAATGGGTGTCATAAACATTTCATCATAGTATAACCTATTGAAAAGAAACAATTTTTCACAATCATTTAATTATTTTATAAAAAAAATCCCATGTAATAAAATAAGGTTTAAGAGTCAATATATCATGGTATAACCTATTTAAGAGAAGCTGGTTTTATAAAAATTCAATTATCATAAACATACATGAGAGAAAAAATCAATATCAATAGAATCCATGGATCTTATAACTATTAAAGAAAAATTATCATCAAATGATGTCATACTATATAGAAGAAGATTTTGAAAGATCACTTAGATCATTTCATTATGAAAATATATTTTCCACATTGAACATCATTTACCAAAATTTAAAATTCATAGAAACATATTCAAAATTTATATCGTCGAATATATCCTTTGAATCTTATAAAGGATAAATTATAGAGAATTTAAAAAATTTCATGAGGAAAATAAAATTATCAATTTCAAAAACAAATTTAAAAAAAAAATATCAAAAAAAGTTTCTAATATCCTTTTCAGTGAAATAAAATATTTAAAATTATAAAGAAAGCTTTAAAACATTGATTTTCATGATGGTAAGATGTTTTGTTCATGATAAACATGATAAAACAAATATTCCATACAATTTTTTGTAAAAAGTTAAATCATAATTGAATAAAAAAATTCAGGATGATTAATTTTATGTTTTTTTATAAAAGATAAACAAGGTAAAATTTCTTTAAAACCCTTTGAATGAAGTAAAAACATGTTTTAATTTTTTTTAAACATGGATAATGAAGAAAAAGTGTTATCAGCAAAGTATATAAATAAAGTAAATCTTTCATATAAAAATTATATTAAAATATAGAATTCATAATGAAATTTAAGTAAATTGGAGACATTTATTATCATTAAATAAACTTAAGAGAATAAAATTTGTGAGTTTCTAAAGAGATAGATCATTATATTTAATCATCAAAACAATATACAAAAAAATCCTAATAAATTTTGACATTGTATCATATAACCATTTTCATTTTGGTAACATTGAATCAAACGACAAATGAAAATAATCTAAATGAAATAAAAAATATTATCATAATAAAAAAGTACATGGTATTTAATGTAGAAGGGGAAGCATATACACCACATAAAATAATATAAGTGCATAACCATACATGTGTCCAAATGAATACATATTGAGACAAAATTATCATAATGTTTCAGTAAATTTTTAATAGTAAACATCAGGAAATGGATATACTAATATGGATATTTAAATCCCAATGATATAAAGGATACGAACTATAAAATAAATTTGTGGGGATTATATATAACACATGAAATATATAGACGTTGAATATGGCATATGTCACACCGATGTACAAAAGCATGATGGGAATCCCTTAACTTAACTCTCAACTTATTTCATAAATGCTAAAACCTCCAATATAATTAATATTTTTTATTTATAAATATTAAATATCCATACTTACATATATATTACCGTATAAGATTTACTTTTGACCTATTATTACACATTTATTAACAATTCCTTATTAAATTCCTGAATCAGGTAATAATTGTTTTGACTATCAAGTAGGATTTGATTTTTAATTTTTAGTACATTTACATTAATCATAGTCCCATTATATAATAAATATTAAACATAATATAAATATTATATATATTTATTATATATGTATTTTTATTCATAAAAAAATTGGTATATAAAATGAAATACATTGTTCACAGAGGCGGTTAGTAATATGTATGCATGAATGTTGTTCCTATTTTCTGAACATAAGACAGAAAAGAAATTTATACAATATATTACATATATAGAGTAATTTTTATGTCATATATATCACATATATTTATTAACTTCACTTTTATTTCCTTCCACGTAATGGGTAAGGGAAACGAATCAAATCTCTTTGCGAGGCGATAATCCCCCATACACTAGAACAACATTTTTGTATCAGCCATGGAATAGAAAATAAGAAGTTATATATTATTACATAATTCCATATGTATTAATATGATACAAATATATTATATATTTATTTAATTTTTTATTTATTACAATCCCTGTAAAAAAATGAAATACACATCACATCGGTTCAAAAGGAGGTTGTCCTCCGTACACAAGGGTGAGGTTTTTATTTTCCAATGGGTTTTGTGGAAAGAAGTTATATTTGGTATAATAATTAATGTAGAATAATAATATCACAAATATCAGAGAAAAAATTTAAATTAAAAAATATAACCATCCATTATGGTTGGATAAGGAAAGTAAATAACATCGACTACCAAGGTGGTAGTCTTCCATACACATGATCGATGGTTTCCTTTCCCATTTAACATAATAGATTAATAATAGTTGGTTATTAAATTAAATTATAAAATATAATTATATGTTAGTTTATTTTTATATTATATCATAATAATTTATGAAGTTCATAAGGAGTTGGATAAATAATTAAGACAAAATGAAAGGCCAGGAATTGTACCAATTCTTGGGGGAACATCATAATTTTTATACATAAAGACATTATAGGAGGGTTTAAAAAATAAAATGATTCTATTAGGAAGTGTTGGGGAAGTATGGAAGTTATTTTTATAGAAAATGGTTGAACCAAAACATTTTTTTGTTGTGAGGTTGAGAGATGTGGGGGTGGCCTTTTATAAGTGGGTGATTGGACAAATATTAATTTTTGGAAAAGAATAATGTCTCCCCATATCATCACATGAAAAAAGGATAAAAAATTGGTATTTATCAATCCTCATAGTTAATAGTGTCTAAATATGTCTGTTAATTTTTTTTTGAAAAGTTATTAGGTTATTTTACCCCTGATCATTTTATTTTAACCCCTACCCCAAGTAACCCCATTTTAAACAATGTTGTGGAAATTAATTTATTATGTTTCTAACTATTAATTTTGAAAATAAATTAATTTGATCTCATATTTTATTATAAATTATTTTGGTTCCAAATATGGAATCCATTTTTCAGATTTCCATTCATATATTGGGTAGATATTATTTTAAAATTAATCCTGCTAACATGACTAGAAAGCTACTTTTTAATTATAAAATAATCATATGTTTAAAAAAATTTCATATCAAAATTCTATATAAAATTTATTCAAATGACATAAATTATTTTAAATAAATTATAATAGAAATTATTTTACTATTAAAACCATTTTAAAAAATTTTAAACTTATATGTTCTTTAAAAAAAGTTATTTATTAATAAAACCCAGTATTTATCACAATTCATAAAAAATTATTATTTTTATAAAATTATAAAAAAAATACCCTACGATAATATTGAGATGATAATTCTATAAAGTATTTTGTTTTTCCCAAACAAAATTTATAAGTAATTTCACAATTAGTTTTATTATTTGATCACAAAACTCAATAAAAAATTATGAAAAAATTTATATTTGAAGTATATAAAGACTTTGGCATAAAATTATGTTTTTATCTATCAATGATTTTCAATTATCAATAACACCT
Source organism: Viscum album (assembly GCA_963277665.1). NCBI lineage: Eukaryota > Viridiplantae > Streptophyta > Magnoliopsida > Santalales > Viscaceae > Viscum > Viscum album. The sequence continues at coordinate 1,161,379,603 of OY728151.1, read as the reverse complement.
TTTAATTATTTTGAAAATGTAGTTGTTACTATACATATTAATATTTTTAACATTTATATTATAATTATCACATTTAAGTAATATTATTAGTAGTATATTGTGGATTAATAAGCATCGGTGTTGCATTTAATTTAATCAATTGAGACAATTATGATATTCAAAAAATATCACATAAAAACTAAGAATGATATAGGAACACTTTTTATTGGGATAAAGTTGTCAATGGCTTCCCCCACATGCATTCCACTACTCTATTTAACATCACTTTCTATCCTCCTCCTACTACAAGAGATTATTTTTTGAAGCAGCTACAGGTGGTACCCTGACCTTTTATAGAGTGGTTGATGAAAACCGACTACAAGATCCTATTTCATAAACTTATTGATTGTAAAGGGACTGTGAAATACTATTAGGCATGTGTTCAGGTTGAAACTCCAATCCTGATGTCTAATATTGGGACAATTTCTGGTCTCAAACTTCCAAAACTTATATTACAAATTTCCAGCCAACATTTTAGTAAGGTAGATAAAATTTGTGGAAAGAGATGAGTATGATTATACTGTTATGGACACCTAATTTTACTCCATGAACACCGTTGATCTATCTATTTTTGTTAAATTTTGTAATAATTACTCTTGTAACAGTTCCTTAAATGACTCCTAGGTGAGACCCTCATGTCATTCAAGATGTCCCGTGATTCCCCATCGATGCCTGATGGGTCTATATAGTGTGGAAACTACCAACATAACATTTTAGAGAACATTTGTCTCAATGAGGTAGAAGACACCCTCAGTGATGTCTATTTTGTATTCATCATTGGGTGGACTACCATTAATCTAAATGGTTAGTGAATATTGAAGAAATAGTAATTGGTGTAGATGACCGTGGAACTTATACCCCCTCCACCCTACACTAGAATACAAAAGAGATAAATCAGTGGAAGATGGCCTGATATATAGACCACTGGAGCATGTAAAAAGTATTTTTCAGTGAACCCTCGGGGATAGTCGGTGTTTGAAAATGGGAATCATCCTTAGTGGGAGTAATGAGACCCATGTTAGATTATGGTCCATTCAGTTCTCTATGTGTAAACATCTTCTATAACATAAAGGGAAACAATTATAACTTTTTAGAAATAACGTTCTATTTATAAGGGATCATACTACAGTTTCCCTATGATTCTACACATAACCCACGGTATATCACTCTTGTAACTAAATTTTTTTTCTAACACTACAAATTATTCATATTCACATATATATATATATATATAAATTTTCAAGTTAAACTAATTATTTACAGCACAAATACATTATTGCAATAAGGGAATAAATATATCACATAGTAGAGAATATACTTATATCTTTAAAATATTGAATAATTAACTAAATTAAATTAATGAAATAATATATAGTATTACGATATGTGTATATGTAACATCTTATCTTTCCTATCTATAGATGATTCATGAACTCACATAAAAATTCATAAACCTATAACAATCATTTTTTTAATAGTAATTCACTGTTTTGTTACACATGTGTTTTCAATGAAAATTGAAACTATCCTACTCTCATCCTACAAAACATATCTTCATTATACCATCTCTTGGGATAATCCAATAGAAAATAAGAAAATTGAACTTTGATTCCAATATGAAACTCCCCATCCAGAATCATTGGATCTGAACAAGATTGTGAATAACCTCATGCAAACCTCTATCTACACATGTTGCGACCAACAAGAATTTATAACCTATTTTTTATTTGTAGGGTTATTATGACCTCAATGTCATTTAATTTATAAATAATGATAAATTTATTAGAAAAATAATTTTTTCATTTAAATTTCTAAATAATCATAATTTCAAAACAAAGGGAACCAAAGTTACACAAATAATAAAAAAAGGGGCTTCCAATTTTACAATCCAAACCATAGTAGAGTGCTTGTGGGTAGTAAAAAAATAAACTATACCAATTCCCCAAGGCCTTTCCTAGACCACCATTAGATCCATTATAAATAATAAAACCATATACCATGGGACCCTTGTGCTTTATTGTGTACATATACATGATGTATGTATGCACATTGATATTACCATTCAGGATGTGAGTAATATAACCCAATACGAAAAAACCAATTCAACATACACAAAAGGGAAAAAAATATAAAAGGTGCATTGCATTATAAAAATAAATGTAAAAGAAATCATAATAAAAAATTTATAGATCTCTCATGTTCCAACCAATACAACATGATCTCTATCCATACATGCTTCAACTCTATGTCGTATGGGTGTTTCAGAAATTGCAATTGATCAGGAAAAATACAAAATTCTATGGATGATTCACATAGCATCCTCAAGACATTTTTTGTTCACGCTATATAGAATCCACAAGGAGTTGAGTTTCAACCCATTTTGTGGTATCCCCAAGGCATTGAGTTCCACCCAGGACATAAGGTTGTCAGGTTCCTACCCTATTTATGGGTCTATCATCATCAACTCTGCATGTTAAGCACCCCCCCCCCTCTAATCGTAATACTACCATTATGTTCACCAATCATTATATAAAAATAAAAACCTCTAAAGTCAGGTTCTTATGCATAACAAAAAATATAACATCATTCAATAATATCATGGAATAATTATAAAATAATTCCATCACATAACAACAAGTTTTCATCATAAAAAATTCTAAAAAATACTCAACAAATACTTAATGAATCAAGGATCATATATGTGTGTCACTATAACACACAAACAAAAAAATCGTTATCATCAATTAAGAGAAAAAATTCATTCCAACAAAAGATAAATAAAGGAAATAAGATAATACTTGTGCCTAAAATTAAAAATAAATTCCTATATCTAGGATGCCAATGTCAACATCAAGGTTTATTAAGGATTTAGCCTCCTAAACCACATTCATACAGCAACCAGAATAATATTTTAGAAAAAAATTTCCCAGATTCAATTCCAAAAAAACATGACAATGATTATAGAAAATGGATAGGTATGATGAAAAAGGCAATGGGGTGGGAAAACAAGTTACCTCATACACCATTGGGGACCTCTTATCTGGAAAAAGGTTGAGCCATCAAATACCCAAGCCCACTTCCAATAGTTGAGGGGTAGGTGAGATGCCCTGAGAAGCCATAAAATATAAATCTAGGAATTTTAATATTGCACCAATATTTACAAACCCTTCTGTCTCTATAAAATTATTGCAGAGGAAAAATAAAAAAAGTTGTCTCATTAAGAGTAAAACTAGGAATGAAATAAACTATATAGAAATACATCAATGTTCAAAAATTTATTATTGAACTGAAACTGGAGAAAATACATGCCAAACAAAAAATAATGTCTCAACCTAACAACAATAGGAAAAAAGAAAATATTAGATAGCCCGAATCTAGATACCCATGTCCCACCATCAAACGTATTCAATAAACCAAGGTATAACTATGTGGCACCAATGCCATTTCTGAAGTGTATTTTATCTTTCTAACACATCACATGTCACTATTGAAAATCAAATCCATACCAATGGTTTTATACCAATGGATTCAAGAATAGTTGGTATAAAAACACAATACAAATGATTTGGGATAACTGTTTGTACATGTGTGTTATTTGGAACCTATACCAATGGTTTTCCCAAACTATAAGTTTAAATACTGATTCTAGACACCAATACTAATGTTCTGTTCAAATAATTGTTATATTTTTGGAATATGGTACCTATAATGATGGATTAACAAATCTATTTTCATTTTTATTTATTCTGGACTCATATACCATCTTTTTTGTCAAACCATTAGAATATGTAATGTATATGGAACACATACCAATGGGTTGGCCAAATAATTGGTATGGGTATTGTTTCTATACACTAATATGAATGATTTCCTCAAAACCATTATTATAGGTGGTTAAATTATTTATGATTATTGATGAAAACAATAATTAATATATAATTATAAATAATTATTTTATACATATAAATATATTTTTGTATATATAAAAATAAAATATGTTGTATGGTAGTGGTAAAGTCAATGGAATATAAGAGAGTGGTTATGTTATAAATACCTAACACTGGAGTTTGATTCAATATAAGATGTATATGAAGGGTTTTACCAAATCCTGGGTATAGTCCATTACATTAAAATTTCATATACCAATAGATTGATAACCATTATTAAAGGATTTCTACACCAATTTAATCATCAAACAGTTTGTATATGACTATACGGATCAAAAATCACCCAACCTCCCCTCAACAAATGGTATAGATTATACTAATGGTTTTAGGGGAAACACCAAATGTTCTAATATGGTACTATATCAATTTTATTAATAGTGTGTGCGGGGAAAACCCAACAAGTGTGAGTATATACATACCCATTAGAAACCCCTAAAAAAATAAAGGGACAAATAAATGATACAAAATTGATAATATAATCCAATAGAATTATTGAAATAGAAACAAAACAACGATATTTTCACAAAATGAAACCCAAATGAGAGTGAAAGTGGATCTCTATCTCCAAAAACCAGTCCTAGATGATGAGTCTGACTAAAGCTCTAAATGTCCAAATAGTTTGTTCAACATCTCACGTTTCTAAATGAGAATCCATATGGGGGACCCAAACCTCACAAAAAATCTTCATTTATGGGATAAAATATCCAATATATGACATGTTACTCAATACGTTTAGGGTATTACATTCAATAGATAGAGAACCCTCCCTTTACCATTATAGTGGGGTGCCACTCGATATGTAGAGGACAGACACCATGGTATGTTATAGGGGTGAAAATCAGTGGATGGAGGAACCATAAACTATTCATTTTTGGTGTTTCCACTAAGTGGTAGGAGTACCCATGCTCTTATATGACAATGGTATCCACTCGGTAGCTAGAGGACCCACACCCTAGTCAGTCAGGGGGTGTAACTCTGTGGATGGGGGACACATGCCCTGGTCCATCAGGGGGGTTCACTCTATAGAAAAATGGCTTGCACCCTATTGTTATAGGAGGATCCACTTAGTAGAGTTAGAAGAACATAGGGGAACCTGTCCCTAGTGAAACAGTGGGTTTCAAACCTCAAAATATCATAGATGATCCCGCCTAATCACAAATATTTGTCATGTGCCTCCTGAAATATCATCATTATAGAAACACATCATCTCATATATCAAAATCCACTATGAATTCTACCATCATAATTTTTTTAAAAAACTATTAGGATATGCTAATCACATACCAAAGTACGAGTCCATAAGAAGGATATTTTTATATGAGAAACTCCAAATAAAAATATATATTATGTTTCATGCATCACATGGCATGTGACATTAGCGATTCATGTAGATGTTTCATTCCCTCCAAGATTAATGTATGGTTATGTGGGTATACACCCTATGTACAAGGGGTACATTACTTTCACTCACTACATGGAGATTTTCCATTTTCGTATCACCCATACCCATATACCTCATCTCATAATCATATACACTGGTTATGCCTATGTGTTTACTTGTGCTTGTTCCAATTTACTCACTATGTACATGATAATCATTTATAAAACGGTAACATGTTGTGTGTTATTCAAATATATCATGTGATACATATTATCCCAAAAATCCTAGTCACCATAGTTTGGGGACAAAACACATGTGTTCCAGGACTACACGCAGTGTAGTGGGGTTCTTCATAGTCACCCTTGGAATATTCATCCTTTAATGTTGTTTCTCATCCACTATAATTTCCATCATGAATCACGCCATGGGTCCTGAATCCATGTTTTCTCATTTCTGATCTATCATGATTGGTTGATTTTCAGCCACTCAAACCCCATACATCTTATCTAGTCATGCCAAACCTCTTCTATAGCTTTTACGGACACTGTATCCATGAAGTGTCATAAAAAAATAATTCAAAGCCATATAAACCCAATATATCAATCTTCATTTACCAATACACCATGAATCATGGGTTACAATCATTCGCTAACCTGTTGGAAAATGTCACACCCCAAAACCCATGGGGTAACATTGACGACCGTTTAAATTGGTGGGGATAAATGTACATAAATAAGGTATAACAAAAATTTTCCAAGCATTATAGGCCGATGATCACATGATTTCGAAAACTATGGGCATTATAAAAGATAAAAATATAAATTTGTTAAAAATTTATTGTATATTGATGGGATCATGCGAAAGGTGTGACATTATTGATCAATAAAATCAATGAGAATATATGTTCATTATTTTAATCAAATGAGTGGAAAAAAAAAATATGAGACCTGACTTGAAAGGGAACAATATTTGGTGAATAATTTTTTCACCAGTGATATATAAGATCCACTGTATTCGCTACATCTCAATACAATTGTCTATCATTCACCGATCTTGTTTTCAAAATAATAATTCATATTTTCCTCCTCTTAAATCCACTAATGGTTTTGTGGCTAGTCCTAATGATTTTTTATAATTGGGTATTTATATAGTACTAGGATTTGTAAAATTAAAAAAATATATGTAAATTATGTAATTATTTTTCATAAATTTACCCACCAATGGAAGATTCCATATAACGTCTAATAATGAAGTACCTTAGGTTGTTTTAGGGTAAACCAAATGTTTCAAATTCAACCATTGCCTCTTAATTCCCATATAAGATCAAAAATAATAAAAAAAGTGAAGCATTAAAATGATTCACACAATTTCTGTAACACCTCAAGCTTCTACAGTACACTTCACTTTGAATAATGCGATAGCGTGTGTTGTACGCAACATCGAGTTCTAACACACCACAACCAATCAAACTAGCTATTATGAATAGTAATACCTACTTTTAGAAATTTTATAAATTTTATCTCTCAAAATAGACTTCATTTTTGGATTCGGAATATGGAATTTAGACTAGGGTGAGATTTTGGAACTTTTCCGATAACATTAATATTTTGATGAATAGTGAAAATTACTAAATTTTAATTAAAACTAACTTTTTAAATCGAAATAATTTATATTGATAAATTATGAATTTGAGTGGTTTTAAAGTATATTTTGAATATATTATTACCATTTAATACAATTTTTTTCATTGTACATAATTTTACAATTAAGCTGGACATAAACAAGTGTCAATCTTTTGATAGTTATTATCTCTTAAAAACACGCTTTTTGTTTTAACAACAGAAATTAATTTTAAATTAATTTCTGCCTCTTCTGTGTTTTGAATTTGAAAAAATGGATTCCATATTTGGAATTAGGATTTTCATATTGTGCAAATAGGTAACTTTTATTTTTATACATTTTGAATAATTACTTCAGTAAATATTTTATTTACCATGGTAGAGGGTAAATCCTGTAAATAAGGGTTAAAAAATATTATAATAATAAAAAATTACCCTAAAACGTGTCATAAACTTATTGGTTGATACATGTCCGACCATTGGAATATTTGGGTCGATCTTTGGACCCCATGGAGCCACTTGTAAGTGATAATGACACTTTATATTAGTTAAGTTAAAATAAATACAAAAATGACATAAGCATATATCTTTTAGAAAAACAATTTCTACATAGGGTTATATTTGTTGTATTTTAGACTATAAATATTCATTATAAAGATAAAAAGATTTAAAACATAATGATATTTTATTTATAATTTGTAGACATTAAATAATTTAATTTATTTATGACCCAATGATGATGCAGTAATTACCTAATTAATGACAAATTAGAATAACTGATATTATAATTACCCAAATAAATATAATTTGAGACATTTTATGAATTACAATAATTTTATAGGTTAATATGACATGTTATAATTGATTTAATTAACTTTTTTCCTAAGTAATCATTCTGTTATGATTTTTACAAAAATCAATTATTGAATAGTGTCAAAATTGACATAAATGAGTTTTTTAAAAAAATATTATATTATTAATTGATATTAAATTCCTAAAAAACTAAGGATTAGACAGTAGACTTATATCATGATTGGTGTATCATTAATGGACCAATTTGGGGTGTCTTGGATGTATATAGTATGTTTATTAACCATATAATATAAAAATACAAAGAGACATTGTAAAAGTGAAACTAATTAACTAAGAGATAATACTTAAAGATAAGGCTAATATAGTAACCTAAACATGTCTAAATTCTATTGGATGAGTGGTTTTAGACCCATACCAACCTTAAAATTTAAATAATTCACTTTGGAGCCATTATAAACCGAATAAGAATTTATTATAAAATAATATTTCTAACTTTTTCAAAGGTGCCCCCACCCCACTTATAAAAGGGCACTCTCCCTTCTCATTAACTCACACCTTCAAAGCCTTTCGGTTCGGCCAACCTCTTCTCAAATACTCTCTCAAATTTCCTCAATTCATCCTAGAGTCCTTCCTTTAGTCAGAAATCCAACTTAAGGAGCCCTTTTGATCAAATCAAAAGGAAGAACCCGAACAAGAGGTAATGATTTCACTACGTTTTTTCAAGTTCCTTTCTTCTTCTAATTCTTCAATATTTGTTATTACCATTATAAAATAATAACACCAGTATATTATATATAATTTTATGTTATTATAAAAATTTTACAACCATATTTTTTGTATTCTATCCATCCTTTTTAATAACATGTCACCATACGTGCGTACGTACGGCTTACCGTCTCCACGTCGTGGTGTAATTGTTCTTCAATAAATTATTATTTGTATGGTTATAATAATGATGTGTAATTCATGTAAATAATAAATATAACATGATAATGATTCTGTATATATGATATACCATCCAATTATATATTATTTAAGTATCAAAAGAATGATATTGTCACTCGTGCGTACGTACGGACTACCGTCTCCACGAACGCGATGAGATTCATTCTCTATCATATCCATTCAAGTATAAATCTCATTTGATGATAAATAATAGTATATAAGGACATGATATCATTCTGGATATGCATAAGATACAACCTATCCATGACAAACATGTCTTATGTAACAAACATATAAAAGAAAACGAGTAAGTTAACACCCGAAACAATGATAATACTAAGATATTATTAACAAATCAATGTTAAAAGATCATATATGATATCATATTGATGTATATGATTCGTGTATAATTTAATAACAATTATTTCACCATTATACAGGAGGTTAACCTACCCCCAACCAAGTAAAAGTACAAGTTAAGGGTTTATTCTGCAATCTCTTCATTATCCGAGGTTGTTTATACGTAATAATCTACTGGGATTTCTTTATCATCCACATCCATGTTTCTTAAAAATGTATTTCAAAACATTTTTACCATTTACAAGAATATTGGTGAAAGTCATTTATACCCATGTTTTACTTTTAATAAGAGTTTTATAAAGTAATCTTTCTGTCGTTTTCCAAAAAATGTGCTTTTTAACCTTTTCGACAGAATTAAGGTAAGAATGTTTTTTTAACAAATACGGCGGGTGAGGCTATTTTACACCATTATAAAATCTACGAAGCTTCCCTTACAAGCTTATAGAAATATTTTCAATGATAATGTTATATTTTATAAATATATGACTCTTAAATGATTTCAAAATAAAAATAGATATTACTATAAAAAGAGTTTTGATTTCATCTATGTCAACATCTTTTGATGGATTTTAAGCTTATTTGATGTTGATTTATTATGATACAGAACTTCTATATTTTATTGAAGGTTTTGTGATATGTTTTAATGTGGATATTCTATTCATGGTTTATGGATGAAGTATTTAAGTTCCGTATACTATTTTTAATACGAATGTTTATGTTATGTTTAAACATGTTCAAATGAGGAATGCATTGGACTTAATATGTGACGGGTGGAGCCTGCTATAGCTCCTCGATGCATCGGTAGGTCTCATTATACAAACAAGTGTCTTGGAACAAGGCCTTGAAAAAATATTATTTTGAGTCTTGGCACGAGGCCTTGGTTATGTGGTTATGATAGTCTGGCATTATGAATTCCATCATTATGAAAGTGGTTATTGATATTGCATGTGATTATTCGACTAGTAGAATATCAATGTGAATAAGTAAATGGAATTATTTCATTTTATTTTTTCCATACTATGTTGAAGTTCATGTTTAAAAGGCTTTTGTTTTAGTTATACATTTCCTTAAATGTTTATTTTTATTTAGGAATGTTTCTGCTATATTTTTATCCTTACTGGGCATTTGAGCTCACCCCTTTCAATGTTTTATTTTTCCCAGGATGTGAAGAAGTAATTTTTGAATGACCTGCAGGGATAGTATGCGGGGATATGAGTGTGGACTATGAAGAAAATATGTTGTTGTAGTTTTCATTATTATGACTTAATGTAAGACTTATGAATATATCTAGTGTTTCCAAGGCTACTAAACTAATCGGTCTTTAGAGACATGATCTTTCTTGTGATCATTCCAATGTTATGTAATAATGCACCGACACTGGGTAACTGGGGTCGGGGTGTTACAGTTGGTATCATAGGAAGTTTAGTACAATCCTTGGAAGCTAGATTTAGATAAACTCTGATTAGAGAACATATATTTATCATGGACTTTGAGGATTAGTATAGAATAACATCCTATAATTTCGGTATTGTAGAGATTTTGTGAGTTTTCCGAGAAATACATCCATGTCTTGATACGAGCAGGTAGAGGCGGCTCTAGCACAGATGTACCTAGGGGTAAAACTCGAAAACACCGCTATGAGCTAGAATCGAACGGGAACTGGTGCACGACAACGGGCCTTACTGCACTCTTGGTTACGACACTCTCGAGCAATATTCTTAGGATAACTCTCATTTTCTTTACAAATAATTATGATGGATTTATGAGTATATACTTCCTCAAAGAAAAATTTTTTATGATTAAGTATGATATCCATAAATAGTTCAATTTATGTTAAGTGTTTTATAAGTATGGGAATATATATTTTGATTCATAAACTGATCTAGTTTATGCCATTGTTTAGAAATGGCACCTAGTGGAAGAAATGGAAATTGTATCAATGCACGCACTCCATGTAGGGATTTCCCTCCTGCTCAAGATAATTATAGAGGATCTGGTGATGCAACTGGTGCCGATCAGCTGATCACCATACTGGGAAAACTCACTCAGGTTATGAATAATAACCTTACCCGTATGGAGCACCCTGATGCGAAGCATTGAGGATCAATGTTAGATCGATTCATGAGGCAAAAACCACCAACGTTCAATGGGAGTACAAATACCTTAGTAGCTGAGCAATGTATAAATTCCCTAGAGAAAATATTTCAGTATTTGGGGAGTAGTGAAAGGGAAAAAGTTATCATGGAATTTTACCGCCTCACTGGAGATGTTGATCAATGGTGTTCATTGATTCAAAACATGAAGGAAGATGATGGAGTATCAAATATGGAATGGAGGGAGTTAAAAGATCTGTTTTTAGAAAAATACATTCCTCGTGACCATCGAGCAGATATGGAAAGTCAATTTTTGAGTCTGAGACAAAAGGAGGATGAGAAAGTCGAAAAGTATGAGGCTAACATTACAAGGTTAGCAAGGTATGTTGGAGATTAGATACGTAACCCCATAAGTAAGATTGATCGTTTCTTTTATGGGTTAAAACCATTTATCCATCGAGAATTAGTCTACCAATCCTTTTCATCATACGAATACATTGTCTCGTGTGCTATCAAGAATGAAAAGGAATTCTCTAAGTCATATGACATTAAAGAAAATCATGAGAAGAAGAGATCTGCTGATCAATCTGGGAATGGAAATAAGGGGAAGAAGGGAAAGGTTGAATATCTATCCTATGGTAAATGTGGGAAGAAACACCCATGTACTTGAATAAAGGGAATGGGTGTCTTACAAGTGTTGTGAAAAAGGACACCAAGCTCGTGATTGCAAAGGGAAGAACTAAGCTACCAATGTTCAGTGATACAATTGCAGGGAGATGGGACATTATGAAAATGAATTTCCTAATTATCAAGGGAACATACATCAAAAAAGGCCAAGGGATCAAGTCCAAGATTATTTTATCACTACTACTAAGGTAGAAGCTCTAAAAGACGCGGTGGCAGGCAATTTAATGGTTTCTTCAAGTTTAGAAAATGCATTATTTGATTCTGTATCATCGCATTGTTTCATATCTTTCTAGTTTTCTATGAAAATAATATATTTCCAATTTGATTTAACAAGGCATTTGTCAGCTAAAACTCCTAAGGGAAGTATCATTGCAACAAAGTTTTTTGAATCAGTCCCTATTAGAGCACAAAAATGTTCTTTATCTTCTGATATCATCTCCATACCATGGATTGAGTTTGATATAATCCTTGGTTTGGATTGGCTTTTGGACTATGATGTGAAGATTTCTTGTAAGAAGAAGGAGGTTACGATTTTTGATGATGATGACGATACGGAACACATTATCTTTAGAGCAGAATCATCACAACCTAATTCTTTTCTAGATCCACCCCAATAGATCAACTAAATTCAATTATTGGGGAGGAAGAAAATGAAATGATTGTGGGTGAGGAAAGGAAGTTTCAAATAGAGGATGAACCTATTGTGAATGAATATGTAGATGTATTTACAGAAGATTTAACTGGTCATACTTCAGAACGAGAAGTTGAGTTTTCCATTGATTTAATTCCTGGATCAAGGCCTATATCGAAGACCCCTTATAGAATGGCCATTGTGGAATTAGTAGAACTAAAGAAACAACTAGAGGAATTGAGTAATAATGGATTTATTCACCCTAGTGTATCTCCATGGGTAGCCCCTGTTCTTTTTGTTAAAAAGAAAGATGGATCTATGAGGTTATGTATTGACTACCGGGAGATCAATGCTATAACAATAAAGAACAAGTATCCCCTACCTCACATTGATGATTTATTTGACGAACTGTATGGAGCTCAATACTTTTCAAGGATTGACCTTTGATCTGGATACCATCAGTTGTGTGTGAAGAAGAAGACATTCCAAAAACATCATTTTGAACCAGGTACGGGCATTACGAGTTTACAGTAATGCCTTTTGGATTTACTAATGCACCCTCTGTATTCATGGATCTGATGAATAGAGTTTTCAAGGAATATATTGATGAATATGTGGTGGTATTTATTGATTATATCTTGGTATACTCCAAAAGATACGAAGATCATGATAATCACTTGCTCATTATCCTGGAGTCTCTAAGAAGACATGAATTATATGGGATGTTTCGCAAGTGTGAATTCTAGCTTTAGGAGATTTCTTTTCTTGGCCATATTATCTCTAAAGATGGAATCTCTGTTCATCCTTCTAAGACCAATGCAATCCAAGAATGGCCAGCACCTACGAGTATAACTGAGATACGTAGTTTTATTGGTTTAGCACGTTATTATCGATGTTTCGTCCAGAATTTTTCCCAATTTGCTAACCCATTAACAAAGCTCACACGTAAAGGGGTTAAATTTGTTTGCAAAAAAGAGTGTGAAGAATGTTTCGAAGAACTAAATAGAAGATTAGTCAAAGATCCTATATGGACTGTACCATCATGGAATGATGGGTTCGTTATTTATAGTGATGCATCAAAAAAGGACTTGGTTGTGACCTTATGTAGAATGATAGGGTTATTGCCTATGCATCACGATAGTTGAAAACTCATGAAAAAAACTATCCTACTCAGGATCTCGAGTTAGCAGCTGTGATCTTTGCTTTGAAGATATGGAGGCACTACCTCTATGGTGAAAAATGTGAGATTTATACTGATCACAAAAGTTTGAAGTATATTTTCTAACAAAAAGAACTCAACATGAGGCAAAGGAGATGGCTTTAATTACTCAAGGATTATGATTGTATGATATACTACCACCCGGGGAAAGAAAACAAGCTGGAAAATGGTTTGAGAAGAAAAGATAATGGAGTTTTGAACAATATGATAATTGAAAGGGATCCAATTTTCATAGATCTAGTGAAGATGGACATGGGAATAACCAGGGAAGGTGAAACATCAATGATTTTTCAAATAGTTTCCAATCCATCTTTACTAGAAAGGATTATGAGTTCTCAGACTGATGATGAAGAATTTAAAAAGAAGATTAAAGCTGTGAATGATGGGATATTGAGAGACTTTTTGTATGAAGAATGAATTTTGAAATTTGGGAAGAGACATTATGTTCTCGATATACCTGCTCTAAAAAGGGAATTGCTGGATGATGCTTATAGTTCCAATTTCTCTATACACCCTGGGAGCAAAAAAATGTATAGAGATTTTAAGGAACATTTTTGGTGGTTCAACATGAAGAGGGAAATTGTTGATTTTGTGTCAAGATGTATGGTTTGTCAACAAGTGAAAGCTGGAAGGCAACAGGCTGGAGGAGTCATGAAACTTCTTCCCATACCGGAGTGGAAATGAGACAATATTACGATGGACTTTGTCATGGGGCTACCAAAGAATCCAAGAAGGAATGATGCAATATGGGTTATTGTTGATCTTCTTACCAAGTCATGACATTTTCTTTCTATAAGAGAAGATCTACCACTGGAATGTCTAGCAAGACTATATATTAATGAAGTTGTGAGACTTCATGGAGTACCCCTATCGATTGTTTCTGATCGTGATCCCCATTTTACTTCAAGATTTTGGAAGAGTCTTCAGAAATCCCTGGATACTAAACTTCATTTGAGCACTACCTACCACCCTCAGATAGACGGACAATCAGAACAGACTATTCAAACCTTAGAAGACATTTTGAGTTCTTTCTCACTTGACTTCCAGGGTATGTGAGATCAATATTTACCTTTGGTAGAATTTTCCTATAACAATAGCTTCCATTCGAGTATTCAGATGGAACCATATGAAGCGTTATACAGAAAGAGATGTCTCACACCAACCTGTTGGGATGACGTTAATGAAATAAAACATGTAGGTCTAGAACTGGTGGAGGTAACAATATAAAAGGTGAAGGTAATCCAAAATCACATCAAAGCAACTCAAAGTAGGCAGAAGAGCTATGCCGATAATCGAAGGAAGGATTTGGAATTTCAAGTCAATAATAATGTTTTCTTAAAGGTATCTCCATGGAATGGAGTCATATGTTTTGGTACGAAAGGTAAATTGAGTCCCAGGTACATCGGACCTTTTGAAATTCTAGAATGAATTGGGGTTGTAGCTTATCGATTGTCAATGCCGCCAAGTCTCTTCAAAGATCACGATGTGTTCCACGTATCTCTATTGAGGAAATACATGCATGACCCAATACATGTACTCACTTATGAAGAATTAGAACTGAAACCCGATCTGTCTTATTGTGAAGAGCCCGCCAGGATTCTTGATATGAGAGAACAAGTTCTGAGAAACCGGACGACTCATCTGGTAAAAGTCTTGTGGAGAAACCATAAGATGGAAGTGGAAACGTGGGAACCCGAGGAACTTATGATGAAGAACCACTCGAGTCTTTTCATACGGTAGTATTCTATAAATTTTGGGGATGAAATTATTTGAAGTAGGGGAGAATGTAACACCCCAAGATTCTATGGTATGCTTCTCTTTGAATAATGCGATAGCCTGTGTTGTACGCAACATCGAGTTCTAACACACCACAACCAATCAAACTAGATGTTATGAATAGTAATACCTACTTTTTGAAATCATATAAATTTTATCTCTCAAAATGGACTTCATTTTTGGATTCGGAATATCGAATTAAGCCTAGGGTGAAATTTTGGAACTTTTTGGATAACATTTATATTTTGATGAATAGTGAAAATTACTAAATTTTAATTAAAAAACAAATTTTTCAATTGAAATAATTTATATTGACAAATAAATAATTTGAGTGGTTTAAAAGTATATTTATCATTTATTTTTACCATTTAATACAATGTTTGTCATTATACATAATTTTACAATTAAACCGAACATAAACAAGTGTCAATCTTTTGATAGTTATTATCTCTTAAAAACAGGCTTCTTGTTTTAACAACGGAAATTAAATTTAAATTAATTTCTGCTACTTCTGTGTTTTGAATTTGGAAAAATGGATTCCATATTTTTAATCAAGATTTTCATATTGTGTAAATAGGTAACTTTTATTTTTAGACATTTTGAAAAATTACTTCTGTAAATAGTTTATTTACCAGGGTTAAGGGTAAATCCGGTAAATAAGGGTTAAAAAAATATTATTATAAAAACAAATTACCCTAAAACGTATCTTAACCTTATTGGTTGATACATGTCGGACCATGGGCATCTTTGGGTCTATTTTTGGACCCCATGGAGCCACTTGCAAGTGATAATGACACTTTATATTAATTAAGTTAAAATAAATACAAAAATGACATAAGCATATATCTTTTAGCAAAACAATTTCTACATAGGGTTATATATGTTAGATTTTCGACTATAAATATTCATTAGAAACTAAAAATATTTCATACATAATGATATTTTATTATAAATTTTAGACATTAAATAATGTAATTTATATATGGCATAATGATGATGTAATAATTACCTAATTATTGAAAAATTAGAATAATTGATATTATAAATACCCAAATAAATATAATTTTTTACTTTTTATGAATTAAACTAATTTTAGAGGTTAATATGACATGTTAGTATTGATTTAATTAACTTTTTTCTAAGTAATCATTCTATTACGATTTTTACAAAAATCAATTTTTGAATAGTGTCAAAATTGACATAAAAGAGTTTTTAAAACAAATATTATTTTATTAATTGATATTAAATTCCTAAAAATCAATGTCTTGGCCAAGAGACATATATCATGATACTTGTATCATTAATGGACCAATTTGGGGCCTCTTGTATGTATATAGTATGTTTATTAACCATATAATATAAAAATACAAAGACACATTGTAAAAGTGAAACTATTTATCTAAGAGTTAATACTTCAAGATAAGGTTAATATAGTAACCCAAACCTATCTAAATTCTATTGGTTGAGTGGATTTAGACCCATCTCTACATTAAGATTTAAACAATAAACTTTTTATCCATTAGAAACCGAATATAAATTTGTTATAAAATAATATTTCTAGCTTTTTCAAAGGTTCCCCTCACCCCTCTTATAAAAGGGAACTCTCCCTTCTAATTAAATCACACCTTCAAAGCCTTTTGGTTCGGACAAAATCTGCCCAAATACTCTCTCAAATTCCCTCACTTCATCCTAGAGGCCTTCATTTAGTCAAAAAGCCAACTTAAGGAGCCCTTCTGATCAAATCAATAGGAAGAACCCGGAGAAGAGGTAATGATTTCACCACCCTTTTTCAAGTTCCTTTCTTCTTCCACTTCTTCTTTATTTGTTATTACCATTATAAAAAAATAAATCCAGTATATTATATATAATTTTATGTTATTATAAAAATTTTACAACCATATTTCAGTAATCTATCCATCCTTTTAATAACATGTCACCATACGTGCGTACATGCGACTTACCGTCTCCACGTCGTGGTGTAGTTGTTATTCAATAAATTATTATTTGGATAGGTATAATAATGATGTGTAATTAATGTAAATAATAAATATAACATGATAATTATTCTATATATATGATATACCATCCAATTATATATTATTTTAATATCAAAATAATGATATTGTCGCTCGTGCGTACGTACGGACTACCGTCTCCACGAACGCGATGAGATTCATTCTCCATCGTATCCATTCAAGTCTAAATCTCATTTGATGATTAATAATAGTATCTAAGGAAATGATATCATTTTGGATATGAATAATATACAACCTATACATGACAAACATGTCTTATGTATCAAAACATATAAAATAAAATGAGTAAGTTAACACCCAAAACAATGATAATACTAAGATATTATTAACAAATCAATGTTAAAAGATCATAAATGATATCATATTGATGAATATGATTCTTGTATAATTTAATAATAATTATATCACCATTATACAAGAGGTTAACCTACCCCCAACCATGTATAAGTACAAGTTAAGGGTTTATTTCACAATCTCTTCATTATCCGAGGTTGTTTATACGTAATAATCTACTAGGATTTCTTTATCATCCACATCCATGTTTCTTAAAAATGTATTTCAAAACATTTTTACCATTTACAAGAATATGGGTTAATTTCATTTATACCCTTGTTTGAATTTTAGTAAGAGGTTTATAAATGAATCTTTCCGTCTTTTTCCAAACAAGGTGCTTTTTAACATTTTTGGCAGAATTAAGGTAAGAATGTTTTTTTAACTTATACGGCGGGTGCGGCGATATTCAGCCATTATAAAATCTTCGAAGCTTCCCTTAAAAGCTTATAAGAAAATTTTCAAAGAAAATGTTGTATTTTATAAATATATGACTCTCTAATAATTTCAAAATAAAAATAGATATTACTCTAAAAAGAGTTTTGATTTCATCTATTTCAACATCCTTTGATAGATTTTACGCTTATTTGAAGTTGATTTATTATGATACAAAACTTCTATATTGTATTGAAGGTTTTGTGATATGTTTGACTGTTGATGTGCTATTCATGGTTTATAGATGAAGTATTTACATTTCGTATGCTAGTTTTAATACGAATGTTTATGTTATGTTTAAACCTATTCATATGAGGAATGCATTGGACTTAATATGTGACAGGTGGAGCCTGTTATAGCTCCTCGATACATCGGTAGGTCTCATGAGACAAACTAGTGTCTTGGCACAAGGCCTTGACAAAATCTTATTTTTAGTCTTGGCACGAGGCCTTGGCTATGTGGTTATGATAATCTGTCATTATGCATTCCATCATTATGAAAGTGGTTATTGATATTGCATGTGATTATTCGATAAGTAGAATATCCATGTGAATAAGTAAGTGGCATTATATAATTTTATTTTTTTATACTATTTTTAAGTTCAAGTTTAAAAGGATTTTGTTTTAGTTATACATTGCCTTAAATGTTTATTCTTATTTATGAAAGTTTCCACTATATTGTTATCCTTACTGGCCATTTGAGCTCACCCCTTTCAATGTTTTATTTTTCCCAGGATATGAAGAAATAACTTATGAATGACCTGTAGGGATAGTATGTGGGGATATGAGTGTGGACTATGAAGAAAAAATGTTGTTGTAGTTTTCATTCTTATGATGTAATGTAACAATTATTAATATATCTAGTGTTTACAAGGCTACTAAACTAAATTGTCATTCAGGACTTGATCTTTCTTGTGATCATTCCAATGTTATGTAATAATGCACCGACTCTAGGTAACCGGTGTCAGGGCGTTACAAGTGCATTAAAATATATTAACATTTTAAATATATTTACTATTGAGTTGTGAGACACCCAATCACCATGGTGACTCTAAGGATAATTCCAGATATATACATCAAATTTTTAAAATAACAAATGTACTAAAACCATCTTAATTATATTTTTCCCTCCATTAATAATTTTCACACATAATGTAAGAAGAAACACAAAATAAAGGGTGTAATGAGTTTTCATCTGACTCCCTCAGTCTTATGAGCTCTACTACAAGATCCAATGCTACTATAGAACATGAAAGAAAAGAATTTTCTATCCCATTAGGATCCTCTCTAGTCAATCCTAGTTCACCACTAGGAATTCCATGATGGTGGATTCATCTTCGATGTCCAACTCAAGCCCATCAAAACTATTCATAGGTTCATGCATAAATCTCCTTAGTTTTGATACATGGAAGACATCATGCATATGATTCAACATTAGGGTTAAGGATATTCACCATTCAAACTCACCTACTACCATTAGGATCTCAAATGACCCGTTATATTTTAGGGATAACTTTCCTCCCAATCTAAACCTCCACAATACTCATATTGGGGATAATATTAGGAAAATGTGGTACCCCTACTCAATCTTCAATGTAAAATGGTGCTGATATGTATTATATTTCTTCCCATTTTCGGTACATCTAATTTTAATGAGTTGGGAAATCACAAGCCATGTGATCTCTATCATCACAATAATAGAATCGCCCCTCTCCAGGATGACCAAAATATATTCCCAAATACAACACTTCATTTTTACAAGACTAATTCAATCCCTGATAAGGACTCTTTTTCCAAGACACTATTGATCGAATCCTACTATAATGTGTAGATGACTCAGACTCATGATGCTCACTATCAGCTCTATCTACCTAGCATCACTCTACTAGGAAGATATCTATCACTGAAGCACACCATAGCACTAGAAAATAGGTCATAAGGAACATGTGGACCACACTGTCGTGGATGTCACTACAGAGACCTAAAAAACCTCAATTCCTATAATTAACCATCTTAATAAATGATGAGGGGGTACCACATATTGTTTTTAAACCTCATAAAATACTATTAAACCATTATAATACCTTAAATCAGGTTAAGAAGATCATGGATATGAAATTAGAATATGTATTAAGGGAAATACTTCTCATGAAATATCTTCTTAGAAGTTATACTATGAGATAATAATCTCTTCCTGGAACTGAAAGACTAGAATCCACTAGTACCCACCTACTTCATAGAAAATAACCACTACTAGCACAACTAAATGATCATTTAGTGTCCATACGAGCCTAGAGACTCAGATCACAAACTCAAACCATTCCTCAAATATGTGGGTATAAGGATCAATATGGAACTAGAATAATCACGTATTCTAGAACTCATAGAGTGAAATATGGTTATGAAAATAATCATCTTGAACTGGTTCTACTACCTTCTACTCAATAGTGGAGGTTCTACTCCCTATCCACCTAGAAAAAACACCCAATGGTATGGACCCTAAAAAATGGCCTCATCAATCATCATTTAATAATCAAGAACATGAATAAACAACTCGGATGGATGTCTTCATAAAGTATTCAATAAATTTATCAAGATATATAATGGTTAGATGAGAATATATATATATGGGGATATAACTGAAAAATAGTAGTCAAAGGACTCAATATTATATGATACATATTCCATTTTCCCTATAACCAATTACTTTGTATGGTGAGATTTCAAAAAGGTACTCAGAGTATGAGTTTATAGATATGTCTGTCACCACACCAACACAAGATTTTATTGTTTTAAATCCTCACTCATGATGTTTAAACACTATTTCCCTAAAGTATCAACCAATTATTCATAAAGGGACAACTCCAAACACAATCACAAGGAATAAATTTCAACAATAACAGTTTACAAAAACCTGACCCACCAGGGTCCTTCTAGATAATGGAAATACAAGTATTCAAAAACCCAATCCTTCATTCAATAGGCTATGCACTAGTGATCATCACTAATAAGGGATAATATAAATTTGGAAAACATTATCTAGTGACCATGTGTAGACACTCACCCATATGCCCCCATGAAAATGTTCATTGCGTTATAATAAAATACAGTTACATCTATAGTAAAACAATGCTTTTAATAAACTATAGGAATATATATTAGATTAATATGATGTATGATATAGTTTAAAGGGTAAAAAATACTTTACCTTCCATAGATGACATCCAAACCAAAAAAAATAGATGAATGGAAAATTTAGAGATCATGATGCCTGATCTTCATGTCTGACCACTATATATATTCAATGCACCAAGGTATCACTATTCTCTTATTATATAATTGCATAAGATTCCATTGTCTATATAGTATAGTTCTTGTTTAGAAAAACCCTATATAGTTGTTAGTATATAGATACCCAATATTATTCCTCCAAAACAACCAAGGGATCAATAAAAAGTTACAACAATGGTCACCTTAACCTACAATAAGAGGGTAGAAAAAACCAATTATATAAATCTAACCAAAAAGAACCATAGATTAGGGAAAAGGGGGATCTCCATATCTATATACGATCCTAGGATGATGAGTCTGACTGAATCACTAAAGGTCCAACTCTAATACCCTTCATATTCTGTGTCTTTAAGAGAAATCCATGATGAGTACTGGCACCATTCCATTGAACAACATTCCAAGGGGTAATAATATTCTATAGGGGACCCACAGTTTAATAAAATAAGGTGTTGTAACTAAAAAAATAGAGGACCTACAACCCATCACGATAGGGGTTTCCACTTAGTAGTTAGAGGACCTGGACACAAGTTCGTCAGGGGGTTTCACTCACTAGATAGAGGACCCACACCTAGTTTTGTTAAGGGGGTGCCACTCAGTGGATAGAGGACCTACAACCTAGAATGATATGGGTGATAATCTGTAGGTTTAGGACCTAGTCCTTGGTTAATTAGGTGGTTTCCACTAATATGATAAAGGACCCATAACATAGTACATTAGAGGGGTCCACTTAATCGATAGTATACCTACACCCTATAGTGATAGGGTTACCACATAGTAGTTAGTGAGAAATATGGGGGACTCAGACCATAATGTCATATGGGGCTTCCATCCCATGTATCAATCATGTGATCCTTCATTATCACACCAATATATTAAGAATCACTTGAAGAAAAATCATTCTCGCAACAACTCATGCCATTCTTCATTATCTACTAAAAATTCTACAATATTGTTCAAGGAAGAAAAACACTCATGACATGATACTCAAAGGTGAATATATGAATCTAAATGAAGTCGATACATAAGGTGGAAACTCCTGAGTAAATTGCATGGGGTGTAACATGGGTTACATGGAATGTGACCACAACTGGTAACTTTGAATTATCCTCTCCTCCGCATTGTATTGATAACAACGATGGTAAAAATAGTGTGTATTGGGGGGATATGCATCATGTAATTTGGGATAAATGGAATTTCCTCCCTGCTCGGGGATTATTATTGTTCATTCAGAATGTGCTTGTATAATATGGATTATTCACTTGTACACTAGTTGGTACCATGTGCCTGTACATTCCCTTGATCATGAACTCTTGAAGTATACAACAATCCTTCAGCATGGGGTCACCTGGAGAGAAAGGTTCAGATATGGTGTGTGATCTATCTATTCCCTGGATCCCTAGTTTTCGTAGCTGGGGGACTACACAATGTGTGATATTGAACAAAACACCATGTAGTTACGTATTCTCAAATAACCCTGTGAAGCTTCATAAATAATCATCAGACCACCATTTCCATCATTTTAAAAGAAAATCATGATAGCGATGTTGCATTTGGGGCTCTGCATAGTTGTTCTATCTTTGGTAGTTGGATTCAAGCCACCTGAACCTCACACGGCTTCACCCATCGCACTAGACCTCTATCATAGCCAGTACAGTTCCCAAATCCAGGAAGTATCACTTGTAAGTCATCATTATCCCTATAAAAAAAATCCATCAATGCTTTAGTCACCAATCCATTATGAATTCATCCATTAGATCACGCTCAAACGTTCCTGCAATGTTGAACTGCTGACCCATGGGCCAATGGTGTATAACATGATGAATGATGGTGATAAATGTATATAAATGAAGTCATAATGCCCATTTTCAAGGATTTTTCAACCAAAATCATATAATAATGGAACCCATGGGTTCTTTCATGAGATAACAAAAATGAATTTATGTGATGATTTAATTTATACAAATGGTCTCACATGAAGAGTGTGAAGATGATTATCAATGAATGTGTATAACAATCCATGCTCTGTCACTTAATAAATGATGTGGAAGACAAAATTGATAATTACTACCTAAAAAGGATTTTTCACCATTGAATAACACATTATCTGGTTCTTTAGAATACTGATTGTGTTCTATACCCTTCAATTCACCTTGATCTGACCCTTTTTACTCTCAAATATAATATTCCCATAATGAATTACCATTTAACTCATATTTGATTTTACTAGGGTTTTATGGACAAGCACGAATATTTTTTACAATTGGGTATTTATAGAGGGTTATATTTAGGTAATTTAATTTAAAAACTAAATAAATTATTTACTTATTTTAACTAAACATTCTCTTGAACATCTTCATTCCTCAAAAAATCCTTCACTGGGAAACCTTAGATTATGGTTTGAGTAAACCTTGAATTTCATAATCATTCGTTGTCTCAGATATTCTATATGAGGTCTTGAAAAATGAGAATTAAACAACACTGATTTTCTACAATTATTTTCCACAAAATATATTAATACTTTTAATATATTGATTCTAGGGTCATGAGACACCCAAATACTCTTCCACTTTGAGGAAAATCTAGATATATGAGTGGATATATTCAAACAAAATACAATAAAAATAGAGTCCATTCACAACACTTACCCAATGAAAACACCCAAAAATTACAGAATTTGATCCCTATTGATGGAAGAAGAAAATATTTCACAAAGGAAGAGACAATAGAATGATATACCAAGAAAATGTAATCAATATATCGTAGAATACTACCAATCCTCAAGATAGATATTGATAACTCAACAGTGGAATAAACTCACTATACTTGTGGAGAAATCATCATCTAGGAAATAAAAATAATATTACATGACAAAAGACTAACGAAGATAAGAAAATCAACAAAACAAGAATACTCACCAAACACCATACTTGAATCACATAAATCTAGAAGCATAGTTAAAAACGTATAAAAGGATAACTTGATCATTAAGTGAAAATAGGTAACGAAAATTATTTTCCCACTCTAGTTCATGAGGGTGGTGTAATTCATTGATTTTATTGGTGAAACAATATCAGGAAGACTCTGAAAGGAATAATGGAAGCTGTGGTGATGTAAAAATAGTTTATAGTTGACTAATGTGAAATAGCCTATGCTATTTTGGCTTGGTATGTTCAAGAAGAACAAAAAACAAGGATAGGACATGGTGTGAGATATTTAGACCTCATGAAATTTTATAATGTATTAATTTTGTTACCTCTCACCTAGATCCTTGAAAAATTCAAAAGGGAATTAAATGTGATGTCATAAATGAGGTTATAAATGGTTTCTAACCCCCAATTAATTTAATCTATGCTCCCTCCTTGTGGATTACATGAATCTAATGATCTTTTGGTTGTTTTAATGCATGTACATCCGAAAAAATCCTAGATAAGGTATGGTAATTGGTTTTTTCATTCTTTTTCCTCTTTAGTTTATTCAAGTTATCCTTTTAAACCTTTTTGACTATGCTTCTAGATTTAGGTGATTCAAGGATGGTGTTTGGTGAGTATTCTTGTTTTGGTGATTTTCTTATCTTCATTAGTCTTTTGTCATGTAATAATATTTTTATTTCCTAGATGATGATTTCTCCACTAGTATAGTGAGTTTATTCCACTATTGAGTTATCAATATCTATCTTGAGGATTAGTAGTATTCTATGACATATTGATTACATTTTCTTGGTAAATCATTCTATTGTCTCTTTCATTGTGAAATATTTTCTTCTTCCATCAATAGGGATCATATTCTATAATTTTTGGGTGTTATCATTGGGTAAGTGTTGTGAATGGACTCTAGTATTATTGTATTTTGTTTGAATATATCAACTCATATATCTATATTTTTCCTCAGAGTTAAAGAGTGTTTGGGTGTCTCGTGACCCTAGAATCAATATATAAAATGTATTAATATATTTTATGGAAAATAATTGTAGAAAATTAGTGTTGTTTAATTCTCATTTTTCAATACCACATATAAAATATCTGAGACTACGAATGATTGTGAAATTCAAGGTTTATCCAAAGCATAATCTAAGGTTTCCTAGGGAAGGATTTTTTGAGGAAAGCAGATGTTCAAGTGAATGTTTAGTTAAAATAAATAATATAATTATTTATTTTTAAATTAAAATACCTAAATATAGTCCTCTATAAATACTCAATTGTAAAAAATATTTGTGCTTGTCCATATAACCCTAGTAAAATCAGATATGAGTAAAATTTTAATTCATAATGGGCATATTAGATTTGAGAGTAAAAACAGTCAGATCAAGGTGAATTGATGGGTATAGAACACAATCAGTCTTCTAAAGAACCAGATAATGTGTTATTCATTGGTGAATAATCCTTTTTAGGTAGTAATTATCATTTTTGTCTTCCACCTCATTTATTAAGTGACAGAGCATGTATTTTTATACACTTACATTGATAATCATCTTCACACTCTTCACATGAGACCATTTGTATATATTAAATCATCACATAAATTTATTTTTAAATAGGAAACACTATTTAATTGTTTGATGTAAGTGGAACTGGTTTCATCTCTTTTTTCATTAGGAAACACTGTATTCCATGTCAATATACATGGGGTGATTATTTTATATACTTCGTTATGTGAAGATAATTGTTTATGGTCATTTTTTACAATTTAAAATTTAATTATGTTTTTAAAAAAATATATATTGTATTTTATATAGGTCATTTTCATCAAAGTGTGTAAAGAATCTCATTTTAATATTTTATATGAGAACAATCATTCCTTCATTTTTTTATTTTACCATGAAGACTATATTGTACACATTCATGGTTTCTAAGTTAAATAATAATCCTAAATGTTTTATAAATTATTGATTTTTGCTAAATACATTTTTATAAAAAATATTAAGGGTATTCCTTTTTTCATAATTGGTTTTTATAATGCTCCAAAAAAGTATTTTTCATGTACCTCAACATCTTAAGAAAAATATTTATAGAAGATCCTTGATATTCATTAAATTTTACAATACATAATTTTTCTAGATGGATTTTAAAATGTGTTTACCTATCATATGAGTGATCCATCACATCCATTGTATCCTTATATCGTCTACTATGAATAGTGATAAAAATTTCTTAAAATATCTTTACTTTTAAATCGCACATTTTTTAATTCTTTGGCTGAAGGGTCTTTACATATATCTTATACATTGATTGATTTTGGAAATTATTTAATAAATAATATACCATTTATCTATAAATTGTAAATAAAAAAATATTTGATCAATTTTTACCTACAATTTTATTTATTATAATTCAATACAAATTTATTATAACGATATATTCCCTCCAAGACTATTACATTGTCTGTTTTAGTGTTCATGGTGTTCTGGGGAGGTTGTAAGAGTTTCTCTTATTGGATAGTGGTGTAGAATATCCATTGCCAAAAATAAACACCATGCGATGTTTACATGTTGTATAAATGGGGTTCCAAGTTTTTTAATGCAGGTTCACAGAGTTTTACATGGAATATAGATTTTCATGGTAAATAATAAAAAGGAAACTCATTTTTCAGAGGAAACCAAACCACTACATTTATAGGATGTGAAAAAATATTACATGGTAAGTAATTTTACTATAAATTATGTTTTAATAGTTATAGTGATATAGATTTTGTCAATACTTATGATCTCCCTCATATTATGTGGATGGTAGCTTCTCTATTCTTGAATTTTGGGTTTCCATTCAATTGATATTGACTCGTGGCTTCCAGTCTTCAATCTATGGTGAGTTATCCTCTCATTATCATTTTTTTCATATGTTCTACTTCTGGGTTTCACTATTGAATATTTGTTTTTCTTTGGGGTGTGTTTTTTGTTATATATTCTAGGTATTTGGCTGCGGTGGTGGTTGATCAATAGTTTCTCATGTTGTGGTTACGGATTTAGGATTTTCATCTTCTCCCTATGTTGTTAAGCGAGTCAGAAAAGAAACATTGATATATGGAATCACACATTTCTATTTATTATGAGTCTTGAGGGAGGGATTATCTTTTTTTAACAATGTATTATGGTGGTGTTGGATTAATCATAGAAAAATAGTTGGTTAGATGAAATTGATTGTAAATTTTTTTCATTCACCAACATTTACATCATTTATATTATTTTGATGTGATGGATTGTATGGGCATGATGCCCCGCAGGAAATTTTGGATATTGGTGGGAATTATTTGTGCTATATGATACGTTTTGTAACTTATTTTCCTATTTTTATTGTTGTAATGTGACCCTAAAATGGGAATTGAGCATCTACTTATATTTTTTTTAATAAAATGGTTTCTCTATGATTATGGATTTTTTGACAACACAGATAAAATAAATGGAAATGTGTTGAACTCAATTTTCTAAATATTTAAAATGGTCTTGTGTTTTATGATACTCTCTCATGCTTGTTAGAACACCATTTCTGATTTGGGAATTTGGGGTTAATGGTGGTTTGGTTTTGAATTTGGGGTGATATGTTGGTTTACTAACCATTATTTTAGGGTGGATAAGATGTGGTTGTTTAGTAGTGCTTTTTGGGTGGTGAGGATCAATTTCTTTGGTCATATATTTGGGGTAGTGAGGTGGTAGTTCTTTGGCCATAGTTTAGGGGTACCAGGTGATGGTATTTTGGAAATGTTGAGCAATGTCAGATGTGTGGTTTATTTTTACTAGCTGCTCAGGTAATGATTAAATAGATGACTTGTAAAATATGCTTGAAATGGTTGGAGTTTCCATTTTCTTAATGGGATTGAAATGGTTAACTAAAAATCAAATTATGCATTCTATATTTAAACGTGGTTGATGCTAAATAATTAAAATGGTATGTTGATTAAATGAAATAGGTTGGAAACATGAATGTGGCTTGTTGATTATTTTGTGCTTTCGACATTTAGAGATGGCAGCAAAAGTGGAAATGTTCTATGTTTGTTGGTTTATGGTTTAAAAACAATGGGTTAGGATTTGTGTTTTGATATATTTATATACATTTTTATTCATATGATTTCTATACACACCCCCTCCAATGACAAGCACTATGTTTCGACACTAGTATAGTAACATAGGAGGTGTTTTTTTATATATCTAGAGAGAATGACATATAGATGGGTAACAACTCTTCCCTACTATCCTTACAAGAGTGGTATATATTAAATAGGGTATGATGAGAGTAGGTATGTTAATGCATCAGATGGTTATTCTAAAAGTCCATATGTTTTGGGGTTTTATGTGATCAAATATGTTATTTTAGCTGAGAAGATATCATGCATGTGGCATGGAGGCCTAGGAGTTTTTGGGTAAGATATTATATGATGTTTCACATAGACAGATTCTGGTTGGTGTCATGCATGGCGGGTGGAAGGAATTAGGATGATTTCCCACATGTTTATGAAACCCTACTACTCTGGTTATTGTAGTGTCTGTGCTGTGATAGCCTATGGTTCTTTGTCTGACATCTGTTTTGGATATAATTATAGGGAAATATGACCACGTGTATGTAGTCACAATTTGATGTGATAGTGCATGTGGGTGGTGTTGTATTCATATGTTATTGGAGTGATGGTACGTATGATGTTCAGTTGTGATAGTGGCAACCAGCAGGAAATTAGTGAAAGGTACCCTTATCGATGTAATTATTACTGTGTTATATTAATTTTCATGAGTTATTTTTTGAGTATTTAATTGTTTAATTCAGATGTATAGTTGAAATTTTCCAGGGTTTTTGGTTCTGTTATTCAATCATAGGTTCATTAGACTACTTTTTTGACAAGTTTATGAGAGACATTGGTATTTCTAATAAGGATAGTAGTATGATCACCCTATATATATATAATGTTTCCAGGTTACCAAGAGGATTACAAGGACAAATGATGGACATTATTATCACATAAAATTATTCATCTTTTATGTGATTTACATAGCTTTCATTTGGGGTATTCACTTATGGAGGCTCTTTTTTTATCGATTATATTTACTCATTCATGTGGGGGGTTTTGGTATATTTTTACATAATTCCATATAGTTGATTGTGGATGGTTTTTTCCCTCCTGATAATATTGTATTTGAAAGGGTAATTCCTCATAATTCATGCCATCTTTATACCCTCGGTTCTGGTTTCTAACCAAGGGCCTACTGAAGGCGGGATTAGGGGCCATTATCTCTCTACCCTCAATGGAAAATCACCAGAGGGATGGGATCTTGAATGAGTGGTATCAAAAGATATAGTTGAGAGATATGAATGATTTTGGAGTTATGCACAATGAGTATTACATGGGTTGGAATGGAAAAACATTTTGTTACTGAGGTGTACACAACGGTCAATGAGACCAGCTAGGACATAGTGATTTAAGGGCCCCCATGATCGAGTTCATAGATAGTGTGCTTATTAGATCTAGTAAAAAATACACAATCTATACATTTCTCAATATGATGCTAAAAAATGTTACCTGATTTTAGTCATTCAAAACATAAATAATTAAAACAATGGATCACTAACAAACCAAATCACTTTTTAGGAAAGTATTTTTAGAGATTTGGAAAAAACCCTTTTTAAGTGGAAAATTCCATATAGTGACTATTTTTCATAAATTAATTTTCTTCATAAGGAAACTCATGTTTCATTCAAGGTAACATCTGTTTCCCAATCTATTAAATTATAAATTTTTTGAATCATCCTTAACTTTAGGAAGAAATCATTTGAATATTTTGGATGAGAAAAACAAATCATTATATAGAGTATATAGAAAATAACTACTTTGAAAATTTATAACCCATAAGTTCATATAAGAGAGTTTTCCTTTTAACCAAATAATATTTGATCTCAAATAATAATTTAAATCCACATAAAATCAGATTAAATACCCAAATTTTTACATAAAACACTTTAAAATGAAACATTTAAAAAAAATTAGATCCCATGAAAACAATTTCTAAAAAATGAAATTTACCACTATAGGGAATAATAATTCCATTAAAAACATATCATTAGCATGAATTATAAAATAATAATATCTATATGAAATATATTCTTTCAGAATATAACATTCAAGTTCGATCATAGGTAAATAATCTTAATTGAACATATACAATAACACTTACAAATAGAATAACATCCTCATCCACTTCCATTATATTTCTCCAGATAACATAATCATTAATCAATATATAAATGATCTATATCATACTCAATAATCATGAAAAATCCGCAAGGAAAATAAAATACATTAAATCCTTGAAATATCGTATTTCAATAACAAAATATCATAAATTACTCAACTTAATACATATGTGGAACCACATTAGGGCTTCATGAAAAAATATGGATAACAAACCTTTTTCTATGAAAAATATTTATGAAATATATTATAATTAAATGAGAAATTGGAAAATATTTTTAAAATTTATGATTTATTGTTATTATAGTATTATTAAATAATAATGGTCAGGATAGTGGAAACTTTTACTCATGTGGAATATTTTAAAATGGGATTCCTTTCACACTTTTAAAAAAATTTCCAAAATAACCTATTTGGAAAATGTTAAAAAGTATTATTTCAAAACCCTCTAAATGAAAATAAAAAATGGTTTACTCTAAATTTAAACATAAATTATTGAATAGTAATATGATACATATAGTATTTTAATGGGCATAGATTTTTAGGTAAAATAGAAAAAGCAATAAATTTTTTAAATTAATTATTTAAATAAAAATATCGTATGACTTGATAATATTTCGACTAATGAAAAATTTATGAAAATAATATTTAATGGATTTATAAACAGATTATTTTTAAGATGTTAATTATAATATATATTAATAATTGAATATATACACAACTATAATGTTATTTTTTTAATATAGATTAAGTCTCAAATAAATGGAATTTAGACCATAAATCCCTTAACGTAAGTCTGACATGACACATGCGTTATTGATATTTATGAATAATAAATTTATATTTATTATTTACATTTAAAAGACTATTTTTCCTATTAAATATCATTTAATTAATTATTTTGTATTTATGTTATTACGATGACTTACTTAATCAATTTATTGTCCATGTTTACCTCAAATGTTCTGAGGTTGTTTCGTTCATAAGTCCAAAATGACATCAGTTTGAAAAAAATGGTCAAATCGATCATGATGATATCACTGAAATTATATTAATAATGTTATAATTATTATTTTTATAAATTAAATATTCTTTTATATTGTATGATTTAATATTCATAGGAAAAATGAATAATGTTACAACATAGAGACGGTATCCTGTTGGCACAAAAGAGTAATGTTTCTAGTTTTAATCAAATATGATGGGAATAGTAAATTATTATTTTATT
The DNA here is from genome assembly GCA_963277665.1 of Viscum album. Lineage (NCBI taxonomy): Eukaryota > Viridiplantae > Streptophyta > Magnoliopsida > Santalales > Viscaceae > Viscum > Viscum album. Next base: position 1,161,347,609 of record OY728151.1, on the reverse strand, counting down.
TTCATTGAATTACAGTTATATCATAAATTTAATAATATATATTTAAATCCACTAATATATACCATCCATGTTAGTTAGTAGTATAGAATAAAATTCATTAGTTCGTTAGGTGGTAGCCTATACGTACGCTCATAAAAGGATTTTATTTTTTAGTGAATGGTAATGAAGTAATTAAAATATTTATATGAAATTATAAAGATAAATTTTAATACCATATATCATATTATTTCATTTTTATCCATTATTTTGAAAATCCATAAGAGACTTCATTGGTAAATGAAATACATCATACCGCGAGGTTTTTTCCCCGAGTACAAACTAATGATGTTTTTATTTGAGATTAAATATACATTTAGAAGAAAAATAATTAAAATATAAGAATAATAAAAAAAATTATATGGGCGGATACTTATTTTTTATAAGAAAACATTTAATTTATGTTTTCATAAGGTTAAATGGGAAACAAAAATAAAACACTCGGTTATGAATTATTTTTCTTCATTGGATAGTCTTCTTAGGAATATATAGAAACCCTTATTAAGATGGTATTACGATGAAGCAAGGATTTCTAGTATGTTGGGAGGAATGTTATGAATTTATTTCTATATTTTTTTCTAATCTAATAGGATATTGATGTTTTGACAATAGATTATAGGGGAGTTGTTTTATAAGTCTGGAAGAGGACAGAGTTGGAATTTTTAAAAAAATTAATATATTATTGTATTACATAAGAAAAAATGATCTAAATGAGTCATATTTGAGGATGATATGATATAGGGTATAAATATGACCATATAATAATATTTAGACAATTTTTAGATCATTTTTAAATTTTTCATTTTAATTTTCATGGTTTAACCCATTTTAACTCTTATCGTTGTACCTGGATTGTTTTTCTAATGTTACTATTCATCATGAAAAAAATTAATTTGGGAATGTTATAAGGTTTTACATTATAATGAAAAATATTAATTCAATTGATCAAATTAAAATTGAAGAATTGGAGTAAATTTATTTAAAACAAACTCACAATACATGATGAATAATAGTTTTCTATAAAAATGTTTTCTTTAATATAAAAATGTTTTTATACTAAAATGGGTAATTTTGATCCTCATGACCTTTATTAGATTATATTTAATTAAATAATATAATAAATATAAAATTAGATTTTAACATGTAAATACGTGAAAGGATTAAGTAATTTGTGTAAAAAATATCTATTTTTTACATTTATTCTAAAAAGAATAAAAAAAAATACAATCAATCAACCGATTATATTATTAGAATTATAAAAAAATGGTATTAATTTAATCAAATAAAATTTATAAAAAATGTATAAATTAGTTGTAATATTCATGTAAAAATTTAAATTAAATCTATATCTTATGAGAACAAAAATTTGAATTATAAAATGAATTCAAAATTTAGAGTAATTATTTATTATGAATTAAAAAATACATTGAATTATATAAAACCATTATAAATATATTCCATAATTTGATTATTCTGATTTATAGCCCTTATATAATATTTAGGTTATAATGGTAACATTTAAAAAAACTAATATTTTTATAGTATACCATATTTCGCATAATGCTTTGTGTTGTTTATACCATGTGTTAATGAATATATTACTTAATGTAAATAAATTTAAAAATATTAGTGTGTTATAATAAATTTCAAGATAATAACTTCATGTTATTTTTTTAAAATTTCAAAGCAATTTTTCACTTTCTTAGTGTATATATATATGAGAACAACACATAAAGACTCTATAGATACAGATTGTTGAAATAATTTTATTAAAAATTACTAGATAACTATGAATCTTATTTTTTAAAAAAATTTAATAACAAAATATTAGTATAAAAGGAGATATAGGTATAGTTCTATAAACTTGATATGAATAAAGTTAATTTTTATCCTTTCTAGAAAACTTCAGTCAGATTGGATATCTATTTCTTATGATATGTACATTTGAAACTATTGAAAAATGAAAGGAGTTAAAAAATAAAGTACATAATGAGATGAGAAAAAATATTAATATTATTAAATATGATCTATGTGATAAATAGTTGATCCATGATTCTACTAATCAATGAAGATATTTTATAATTGTTTCATAATTCCGTCTGCATTGGAATATTATAGAGAAGTAATATATTTCACACTAAATTATGTTTCATATAAAAAATTTAAATACTATATGTAATGTTGTTTGGGAGGAAAACCAATTTATTTTTAATAAGGAATTAATTTTTTAATGAATATGTATGGTGTTTATATTCCATTAATCGTTTTCATAAATTAGGTAATGTTTTTTATGTTTGTTATCCACTATAAATAATTGGATATTATTTTTATAACCCGTCATAAAATTATGTTTTTGTGTATTATTATTATATATTCTTTGAGAAGGATCATTTCAATATAGGGTTTATTTATAGGGTAATTGAAATTAAAGAATTCAAAAAACTAATATAGTGGAATGGTTCCTTCAATGGAATGTGATTTAGTTATATAAGTGGATTTGGAGGCATAATTATCATAAATTATAAAAGTACATAAAGGGTCTAGTAGGACTCACCAAAAGCCAAAGAGATATGGATTTTTTTTTTAAATGATATTTAAGTAATAATCATAGATAATAATCTTAGTACCTCATGATATTTAATTGAGTGTTTATATTATATTGAATTGTTTTATTCGAAGATAAATGAGATTTACCTCATGTATATTATCCATTTTTTAACATTGTTGATGCACGTAATGGAGTGAGACAAATTTTGTGTATATTGATTTTTTATCTCAGAAATAACATGGATATTAGTGTGTAAAATCATATACCACTCTTTGAATAAAAATGATATTAAACTATTTTTTCTATATTCTATGAAGATAAATTTTCTACTATTTTATTAATAAATTTTATAGATATATTTCATACCATATTATCTCATTATTATAATGAGATATATCAAATCAATTTAAAAACAACGTTATTTAATAGAAATTTTTTCATGTGTAAGTAGATGATACAACCAAAGGTTTTTTATGTTCCAAATTATCTTATTAGGGATATAAATTTTGAATGATTCATTTCAGTATTTATGAAATATTCTTGGATTTGGAACATCTAGTTTGATAATGAAAAAAATGATTTTTTTTAGTTTCATCATGAATTTGAATAATTCATCATTTTATAAGTGGGTTATATGGGTGTGTTGTTATATTTCTAGTATTGTGTATAGATGGAAAACTAGTCATTAAAAATGATTTCCTGATAATATTTTTTTTAATGTTATTGTTATAGAAATACATCTCAATAAATGTCAAGAGTGAAGAATCCAACATACGGGGTATGTACATCTATATACATGGATCTAATAGGTTACATAGACTATGTCCAAATAAAAACATTTGAAAATTTGTAAAGAGTTTTAATTTGAATATATCCAAGATGATGTGTTTATAAGTTTTCCATGGTATGATTCATATAAAGACTCGATATCCTTTTATTTGGATACAAGGATAAATAAAGATATCATTCCTTATGTGGCCTCCCAATGATATCACATATACTCTATGTTGCATACTCATCTTGATGTCTCTTGTGGAATTATTATACCTTGTATAAATCAATCCAACCCCAGTGATCATCACTAAATTATAGTAAATAACATCCTTTAGAACATAAGAGTAACTAAGGATTTGTTCTCAGTCTTTGGAGTTTAATAATATTGAATTATAAAGAGCTATACTGAAGTTATTTATCAAACAACATGGATTATGTGATATGTAAATCTAGTTTTTTTCCCTTAAGTGAAGATCAATCAATTATAAGAGTTCTAGAAACACCCCCATAGAGAACATAATAGTAGGGGCAAGGTGAATAATTTTATGAAAAACTATGGGAACATTTTCATGGATCAAGAGTTCATAAATTAAACAAATAAGATTCGAATTATTTTATGGTGAAAATCAGATATATATTGATAATAATGTAGAAATTTTTCAAACCATGGTACCTTATTCTCAATATAGGACTAAACACATTCTTCAAAAATACCACATCATTAAATAAATCAATATGATCTGTGATGTAAATATTTTTTTGGGGGATATAAAGTACAATGATTTAAAACCATTAAAAAACATTAACACATTATAAGCATGAGAATTATGTAAACTCCTTGGGTATTATATATATTACAGTCAATATCTAATGGATACATTCAATGTAAATGTATCGTGGTTTTATAATAAAATAAATTTATATTTATAAATATTTTATTTGTATTGTGTATTTAATAATAATAGAGGAATTATAAAAACCCATCACACTATAAAATTGAGTTTTCCCTAATTAATGGTAATCATATATTAAAATGGGTTGTGATGATATGTTAAGAATATCCTGAGTTGAGTCTCGTATATGATTCAATGTGTACTCAAGAGATAATAATCACAATATTATCATCTAGACTAACCAACCAATGTATATCACATGGAATTTCTTGTGTTCATTGATATAATTAGACATTTATACTTTATATGAATCAACATTTCCCGAGTTTGATTGGATTCATAGAATTCCAATTTTGATACATGTATACCTTTCTTATTCTAACTGTGTGGAAGACCTAATTAGGGAGTGATTGTGTTTTCTGTTGATCATATCATCAACTAAATTTTAAAAAAAAATCATATGTAACCCCTTTTATATTAAGTATCACATTTTCCACTCAATTTAATTAGACTAATGAAATATATTTTCATTCATATTTAAATAAATGTTTATTTTCTTATCAAATTAGATGAATAACATGTCATTAATTAATTCAATTTGGTAATTCTATTTTGAAAAATTGAGAATCCATAAGTTGGTCTATACTTGGTTTAAATGTTCAGTATCTAGTTCTAGACATGATGCTTATAAAAATGGATCATACATTCATGAATTTGATGTGAACTGATACATATTCTGGTTTAAATGTTTATATAGAAATATGGGTGTGTTTGATAGATACCACATGAGACTCCTTTGTATCCTGATTATCAAGAAAATTTTCTAGAGGTCCCTATTTAATTATAATAACATAATTAAGAATTCATAATTTTTTTCAATGTTATAAACCCATATATGGTCATGTACTACGCTATTAAAGAAGGATATATTTTGGTATAAACATTTTATCAAAAAATCAAGTGTTTTTATAGGATAACAATATCCAATAGAGTTTTGATAGAATCACGAATAGCTGTAATTTTTTTCGTAAATTATATGATTATTTATTCCAATTGAGAAACTTTTAGTTTCAATAAATAAACCATAAGCAATTAATGGTGAAATTTATCTTGTTTTGGATTTTGTTATGATGTATTTTATGATACTACATTGTCTTATTCGTGAGGATTTATATATGATATCATTAAACCAACAATAGAATATTGACTATCATGATTTATTTATCTTATAACACATCATTTGAGTATTTGTATATGGTTTATAAATTAGTAAAGTGTTTTAGTAGACCATTAGGAAAACGAGGAGTTATTATAATCATTACAATAAGTGATAAAGAGTTGGTTGTTTCATAACATATAAAATGGTTGTCATTGAATATTATTATTCACTAGATGAAGGATATTATTTATGTGTTATCATGGAACTCATTTTAATGACTATTGATTAATTTCAACCAAGAAAACCTCTTTCACACACTACTCTTATATTTTCAAATGATGAAGATGTACTATCACACATTAAAAGTTAAATAGGTCCTACCAAATATAATTTTTTATTTCATTTCAATTAGTGGATACCTCAAAAATTAATGGACCCTTTAGATTCTATTAAGGGGTCTCTGTCAATTTTTTTTGTAAATATTCAACATGGGCAATGAGGTATTCTTTATATGATAAATTTCATCTCATTTTTTGCTTCCTCTCCTATTTTATAACATGGTTGGGTATTATATAATTATTTTCCCATATTTTAGAAGATTCCCAAAATCCTTAAAGTATGTCAATATATATTACTCCATATTATATAGACATATCTTATAATGTGATATTGTATGATGGAAAGCATATAAACATTAATATTTCAGTTTTAGAAATGTATTATAATGCTCTTACACATTTCACCTTATATGACGCCATATTTAACATCATGGGAAACCATTCTAAAAACAATTTTATATACTCTACTGAATAACTCTTCTTATTTATTTCAGTTACATTTGAACTTGTAGTTTCCCATAAAAATTTATTTTTGGAGATTATTTACTTCGAGGATATAAATTGGTTAAATATTTAATTAGATATTCCAAATGTAATATTATTTAAGATATAATTTTATTTTCAATGATGTATTTTTAGAGGAAATATTAAATAGATTCTAATAAAAATCAATTTATTATAGTGGAAAATATTTTAATTATTATTAAATATTATTATCTATGTGACATAGTTAATTAATTAATTAGATTATTGAATCTTACTTCCAATATTTTAAAAGTATTGTGGTGTGAATTTGAATTTGATGTCCAAAATTTTTTAAGATAATTTTTTAATTATATGACTAAAAAATATTATATAGAGTAAATTTTGATTTAATGGGCCCTATGAATGAAATTAATTTTAATTATATATTTATATTTTTATGTAATATTTAATAATGACTATCCGGATATAATTTTATTTGAATACCTGAATTTCAAAAATATATAATTATATATTAATGGTCTTTTTGAAATTATAGTTTTTTGTGGTATTATCTTATTAATTTTATTAAAGTAACTATAGTAAGGTTTATATTTATTTTTCATAAATTGTTTTATTTTTTTACTAATTTTTGTTTTAATAAAATTATAATATAAAAATTGTAAATTGGTTATTAATATATTTTTTATGTGTGTTCAATGGTTATATTTATTTATGTTTTATTTCATAAATGATTCTGGTGAATTTATTATTGATTAAATAAAAAAAGAAACAACGAAATGTTTTTGTAGATGAGTTTATAATTTTAAAATACTTTCATGGGAGGAAAATTACTAATTTGGTCCACTTTTCATTTTGTTATTGTAATTTAAGTTCCTTCTCTTATATCCCTCTCACCACCTCTCTATCAACATTTTTATTCTTTAAACATAAATTTCTAATATATTATTTACATGGTGTAATTAATTGTAATCTATCAACAATTGTATGTTCAATCTATCAAGATAAATATTTCTTCACCCATATTCAGAAACTGATTCTATCTTTAAATTTTCCATCAATGTCATTAAATAATTATAATTTTCCATAGTTTTTTTGCGTAATAGAAAATATTTAGAGAAATTAAAATAATGATTATTAAAAATAACATTTAAATTAAATAATTAAAATAATAATTATCACAACATATTTGTGTAATGTTTCTAATTAAAGGAAAATAAATTAAAATTACAATTGATTATATATGTTTTTGAAAATGATTATTGATTAATTATTGATTAGTTTGTTGTTTATAAGAAGCTATAATGATTTAATTTTATTGTTTTATTAAAAATATTAATTTTATATGATAGAGAACTATGATAATATTGGTAATACTATATTCAGGTAATTATAAATAATTAAATACAATGTTTGGAATAATATGGAAGTACCCATGACTAAATTTTGATATAAAATTTATATATAAATGATGGTTTTTATTATTTAATTTTCTAAAACAGTAGGATCACAATAATTTTTTTAATAAAAATTGGGTAATAATATTATATAAATAATTTTTTGTAATTATGATATGAAATTAGTTGTGTGTGGTTTTATTTTTTATTAATAAGTTTATTAAAAATATATATCTGATGCATTTTTTGATAAATGTGTAAATTGTGACGACATAATGAAAAAAATTAACGTATGTTAGAATGGATTAAAAAAATTGGAGAAATAGATCTATGTTTAAAAATTTTAAAGTTTTATAGTATGGATTTATTACTCTAATAATTTTTCTAAGAGATATAAATATTATTTAATAAAATATTTAATTGGGATTTTAAGAGAATATGGTGATAAAAACTATATCATTAATTTATGGAAAAGATAATATAATAGAAACTATTTAATAGAACAATATATTATTAAATTTATTTGTTATTTTATTTATGGAATTTTTGATTTATTTTATTTAACATTATAAAATTTTTAAAGGAAGAGACATTTTTTGTTGAAATAATTATGGTATAATTTTTTGTGAAATAAATTTATATAGGTCATGATGATATAAATTGTAAGAATATAAAATTACATGAGTTAATTTAAATTAGCCAATGTGGTTTCTGATTATTAATTTTTCTACTTTAAGGAATATAAGATAAATTACTATATTTGAATTTTTTTATGGATGAAATATGTAACCTATTGGATTTTCCAATGTATTAGTTTTAGAAATTGTGTGGATTGACTTCATGAATAGTGTTGAGATAGAGTGTGATTTCGATATCTCGTTTTCCTAGAACAATTTTTGAAAAATATTAAACATTTAATGGAATGCACGTGTGGTTTTAATAAAAAAGTTGAATAACTCTTAAACAGTTTCCCATTTTAGAGATATGGGGGTGCTATTGATATCAGAGTTTTGAATTTACCATAGGCATGGGAAATCATTTACTGGTGTTGGTTGTCTGTAGAAAAGTGACTAAGGGCATAACCTTAAATAAAAATATTTTATAAATATTATGTTTGAAATATAAACACTCTTATTTATTATATCTTATTTGAAATTCAGGGTTAGCCTCATAACCCTAAATTTCCTCTAAAGATATAGAGAATAACCTCTAGAGAAACCGTTGGCAGATGATGACAAATCAATCGAACGATGCAATTAGGATTTGAAGAATCGAGTATTGATGATGATGTGATGACTATTATTCATCATAAATAAATCCAAATTGAGGAATGGTGGTTTTTTATTTTTAGTTTCCCCGTTCTTGATTTCCATGATGAATGTGGTTCAATCCACAAATATATTGATTAGTGGTTCGATTGTTGCGGAATGGTTTATAATTATATGGATTCTATCTGGATTTTTCTTTATTCTTCTTCATTCTATATTCAAATGAGAATTAATTGAGGCTAATATGAACAATGTATGAAGTTCATTGCATAGGCTGTTATTATGGGTTTTTCTCCTCCATTCTCCAAATTTTTCGTCATTGGAAATATTTTCCAAATATTCAAATTCCCTAGTGGTGCAAAACATGATTAGACCAGCATATTAGAGGGTAAATAACAAAGAAGGTTAGGTCTTTGTAGATCAGGGCCCAAAGAGCGTGTATCTGTGACCCTTTTGAATTCTGGCCAAATGGGGTTGCTTAGTGGTCTTGGAAATTTCCACCGGCGTAGTTCTGGTGGGGCGGTCTGGTGAGGAAAGGCGGCAGCATCAGCAGACGGGTTGGCGATGATCAGAGGCATTGACGATCGGGGCGGTGGTGAATGAATGAGGTTGTGTATGCAGTGAGATGTGGAGGTGGTGGTTCTTGGGATGTAGAGGTAGTGTGACGTGAGGCCGCATAGGACATGGGAGTGTTGTGGGATCTGGAAGCGGCAATGGCCATATGGGACATGAATGGTGACCAAATGGATCGGTTCAGGCCAGGAGGCATGCACACTAGTGGTTTGGGATAAGAGAATGGGTTGGGGTGGGCCCACCGAGTTGGGTCAAACCTAGTTTGGACATAGGGAAAATAGACCGGATATGGTCCATGGTCAACCATAGTGGTCAACCATGATCTATGATCACTCTACCTACCGCACAACCATGGTAGATGGGGTCACGATCGATGGTGCTAGTGGACCACAATAGTTGCGGGGCAGTAGGTCCTGGAGGTCAACCTAGCATTGGGTCCACAGTTATTGTGACCCCCCCCCCACTTTGAATCATATAATTGATATAAATTTTAAATAGTAGAATTTTTTGACTAGACGTCTATGGTGTTGGGACCCTAGGGATAAGATAGTCATTTTGAGATAATGTGGTGAGTTTTTATTTTGTACCAATATAGGCTGAGATAATTCCATTTGTATTTTCCTTGACGTTTCGGTATGTCATTACATCCACACCACTTGATTGTAAACCCCTCTAGAGGCAGTGTCCCAAATAGAGTATGGTAGCCCTCTCTGGGAGTCGAGTGTTTTCCTCTATCACCCCTAGAGGAGTTTTGGGGAATCAATGTAACCTCTGAGAGAAGGGTGTTGTTCTTCAATCTTGTGGACCATAACAGTAGGTTTAGTGGTATTCCATTGTGTGTCTGGGAAGGATCCCCTACATTAATAGACGCATTAGTTGGGTTATTTTTATTCCCCATTGTGTCTACGAAGGATCCTCTACATTGATAATTGATCTTGATAGTGTATGTGTTATCCCCAAATTTCTCTTTGCACGATTGGTGGTATCCTTGATAGTGTTTAGGTTTGATCCCCTCTCTATGTATTGTAGTCTCCATTTACCAGTACATTCTATTTAAGAGGGGGCCAAATAAGGTATGCCTCACTATGAGGGTCTCTTATAATATCATGGCTCGAGGAGTGAGTTCACCCAAAATGATCGTCATTCAAGAACAATCATGTGGTATGTAATTGGTTGTGGCTTACCTCAACCTATTTTTTTTGGTTGTGTATATCTGGATATTCTAGCTACATGTGTTGTAGACATATACATGTGTGTTGATAAATGATCTTTCCTTTTTGGTATTCCTTTTTGGTACTACATTTTGGTTTCAGGGTGTCCTACTAGGTATTGTTATACTCACCCAGACAAAAGCTTTTCCCATACATGTCATGTCTTGTGGAGTCGATCATGTTTCTTTAGAGTTCAAGGAAGCCCAGGACCAGGGTGTTCGTAGTGAGGAAAAATAGACTAAGATTTTTTTATGTTGTTTAGATAGCAGTTATAATACCTATTTTATTATAGGATGGACTTTTTTATAGAATATTTTTTGTGGGATAGTATTTGTCCCGATTTAATTTCTAGTACTCTTATTATGAAAATTTTTGAGAGATCATAGTGGTATGAAAGAATTATTTTCTTGGTGTTCTTACATTTTAGCAAGTTGTGGCATAGAGATGTGTGTGTGTGTGCAGGTACATAGGAAAATTCAACCCATTTTCGGGATATTCCTACTCGGTGTTAGTCACCATCCCATTACCTATTAGAGCCGGCCATGGGGTATTCAAGCCAGGGACCCTATTTGGATAGGACATGACAGAAAGGTATTGAAGGAGTCTAATTATACTTTTTGATTGGGAGCCTTTGACGTTATATTGGGGAAATAATGTTGAGTGTTTCTAGTTTGGATTTTAGGTTTGGGAATCTAGCACTGTTGTGGTGGCCGACATATCCACACACAAGGACTCTGATTTCCTTCTTTTTTGACTCAGTATATGAAAACATTATGTTAGTGGAAAAAACAATGGTACATGAATCATATCGAAATGGAATTTTTTTCCCTGTCCTTATTGAGTCACCTCTATAGATATACTCAATTTATAGTGGTAAATCTTTTTTTTTCAAGATTTCTCCACAAAGATAGCCTGCCCAGACTCAACTATGTGATCACAAGGAATATCCACCTAGTGAAAAGGCATTAGTATAAGAGATTATACCAGAGATAGAACCTATAGGTGTTTTTCCATCAATACCACCACCATTCAAGAAGTAGATTCTACCAGCACTAGTTATTGAGGAGGAATGTAAGCGGAGTATGTTTCACGTGCTTCAGAGGCAGTGACCTCCTAGGTTTTAGCGTGTGACAGACCCCTAGTTGAATAAGGACTAGCTAGAGGGAGTAACCTGTGTTTTTCACCTTGTGAGGATGCATGTTGACCAGATGGAAGTCCTCACCATGAGGCTAATTTATTGTTCTATGGAGTGATGGGTGAGCTTGGTGAGGGATTCTCTTGATGATTCAAATCTATCTTGGATAGAAATCAAGTGTCTCTTCATAGGGGAGTTTTATCAGGACACATTGTGGTAAGTATGAGTAGAAGAGATTATGCATCTACAGAAGGGTCGTTTGACCATGGAAGAGTATTCAGTGGGTCTAATTATATTTTTAACTACTCCATGGAAATTGTGTGAGATCAGTTATTTAGATCTTGGACCTTCTAATAGGGCTAGTTTTGAGTCATTAGGGAATCTGCAGTATCCCCTATAATTTATACCTACACATGGGTACATGAGAGAGCCCTGTTAGTGGAAGGTTTTATTGTAAAGAATACACTAGTTGTGGGAACTAGTAGTGGTTCATGGGTAGTTGAGAACTTTGAATAAGGAATACAATGGTAGTCACATGGATAAAATTGGGTTAAGTATATTAGGGGACATTCTTGAGACTTAGGTTTAGTGGTGTTGATCGGCCAAGGCAACTTGAGTCAGCCCAGGGATGGATGATGTTACTCATGTGGTGGTCGGGGACATCAGGCATGATATTTACTGACATGTCATACATCTGATCAGGAGATGGTCGATGGAATATCGATATAGTGGAAGAGATAGGAGAAGGGTGGTCTGGTGGGTGGCAGACGTGATAGATGATTCGACAGGGTATTAGGAGGTGGGTGGAGGTCCGATCAATTACCACCACAACCCCCAAGTGGCCCATTATAGGATCGTGGTTCTTGTGTCTTGGGATGAGTCCCACTGTAGGAGACTAATTCGTATAACCTCATAGATTCGTGGATTATATGAGGTAAGATATGTATATTTTCAAACTTAGCTGTAGTTTTGATAGACACATGTTCTAGTCATTCCTTTCTTACAATATACCCTTTTCAAAACTCAGATATTCCAGTTGATTCATTGACTCGACCCCTATACATTGGGACTCCTATGGGAGGAGATTAAATATTTACCAAATGGTTCCAATAGTTTTCCCTTATTTTTGGAGCTACGAATTTTTGTTGGGATCTATTAGTAGAAATGTTGAGGTCGTAAGACATAATTTCTGGTATGTACTTCTTATCCACGGTTCAGGATCTGATTGAATGCTTTAGTAATAGAATGAGGTGTGTCCATATTAGTGGAACCAGGGTTACATTTATTGGTGAAAAGGAAATATAGTCACTGTAGGATGGGGTTACACCTAGGAAGGCACAGATGATTACTCATCAGTTGGGTAGTCCCTCCCACTATGTAGTAGATTATATGAGTCCTCATTTTCCAACAGTAATGGCGGAGTATAAGGGTGTATTTCATGAAGATGTTACCAATTTACCTATCCATAGGGATATGGACTTATGAATTTATATACACCCTATGACAACATGGTTATCTACACATGTATGTCATATAGAACCAATATAGCATCATGATTTGAGATTTTAGTTGGAGGGATTTAATAGGAATGGATTCAGGAGACCCAGTGTTTCACCCTGGTAAGCCCCAATTTTGTTTTCCAAGAAGACATATGGGAGCTTGAGGTTGTATGTAGATTACCAACACTTGAATCAAGTGACCATAAAGAACTAGTTTCTACTACAGATGATCTATGACCTCTTTGATCAGTGAAAAGGGGAATGATGGTTCTCAATGATTGACCCCAAATCAGGCCATTTCTAGTTGTGATTATTGGATGAGGATATATTGAAGAAATCCTTCAGATACCGTTGTTTTCACTATAAGTACATGGTAATTCCATTTTTTGTTATGAATTCCATAGATGTTTTTATTGGACTCATGAACTGGATATTTAATCCTTACATAGACTGGATTGTGGTGGTATTCATCAATGTAATCCTAGTTTACTCAGCATCTGAAAAGGATCACATGAGACACATTAGGATAATACTTGATACACTCCAAGAGATCCAAATATACAGGAATCTCTTGAAGAGTCTTTTCTATGTTCTATATGTCCATTTTCTGTGAAACACCATCTCAGAGGCTAGAGTTGTAGTGGATATATCAAAGCTAGAAGAAGTGCTTCATTTAGATCCTCCCAACAATTCTACTAATGTGTAGATCTTCCTATAGCTGGTAGGGTACTATCAAATATTTCTACCTAACTTCTCTAGAGTTGCTGAAACCTTGATAGATTTGACATGAATGGGGAATCCCTTCATATTTATTGATATGTTCTAAAATTAGTTTTATGAGCTGAGGTAGAGGTTGACAGGCACTCACATTTTGAACATACAGGAGGAAGGCATTGAGAACATGGTTTTCATTGAGGCATCATGGATTGGTCTTGGTTGTGTCTTGATGTAGGGGAAATTGGTGATTCCCTATGGTTTTCTGCAGTTGATACCACACAAGCAGATTTACATGACCCATAATCTTTAGCTACTGAAGATTTTCTTCACATTGAAGGGGTGACAACACTTACTAACTATTGAGAAATTTATCATCTACTCTGATCATAAGATTTTCAAGTATATATTCTATTAGAATGATCTAATATTCCGATAAGAAAAATGGATAGAGTTCGTATAGGACTATGACTATTAGATTTTATATACTCTTGCGAAGGGGAACATGGTGGAATATTCTCCCAACAAAAATCTAGTTTGTAGTTGCTGGATTAGGTGTTACAGTAGTTGACATCGTTGAAAATATAGTTTAAGGATTTTGATGGAGAAGCTTACCTCTACTTGACCTTTTTCACCCATCAACACTTATAGAGAGTCATGGAGGCACATCATGGGGACATTGGATATGGGAACTTATATTCATAGATTTCCATAGTACATACTCCTAATGGATAGTCGAATAGTGGGGATCATGTCATTCTTTTTAGAGGATGTATAGTTGTACCTTTGGAATTGAGGGAGGATGTTTTGAGGGAGTTATACACATCCCCTTTAGAGGTAAATCCATGTGTGGATAATATGTACCATGACCTATACCATCATTATTGGAGGCCAGTGATGAAGAAGGGAGTTATAGAGTTTTTCGCATGATGCCTCACTTGTCAACAAGTGGCTGCTGAGTACTAGGTTCTAGTGGGTATATCTCAGCCCCATGATATGTTACATTGGAAGTGGTATACATTATCAATGGAAATTGTGGTGGTTTTACCATGTACATCTAGCAGACATGATTCTGTCTGGGTGATCATTCACCAACTCACCAAGTCGGCCACTTCCTGGCCATCTGAATGCACTATTAATTAATGAGTTTGGGATTCCTCTATATGAAGGATATAGTTATACTCCATACATTCCCATTTATTATTGTTTCAAATTAGGATACTCACTTCACATCACAGTTTGGTAATGGTTTTAAGGAGGTGTTTGGGACCCAGTTACATTTGAGCACCGTGTTTCACCCAAAGACTGACAACTGACTGAGCAGACCATTTAGGTGCTATAGGAAATGTTGTGGGTCGTCATGTTAGACTTTATCCATAGTTTGGAGGATCACCTATCATAGATGGATTTTTCTTAAAACATCATATATCGTACCACCAATAGTATGTCACCATTTTTTTCCTTTTATGGGTGACCTAATAGGTCACCACTTTATTTGAATGACCAAGGATAATTTGCACCCCTTGGACAAGAGTTTTTGTGAGATACTAAGTATATGGTGAAAATCATTCCAGGGCGGATGAAGATAGAATAGAGCTGTCCGATGACTTATGAAGATATGTGACTAAGGCCTTTGGAGATTGTGGAATAATATTCTGTGTTCTTTCGGGTTTCACCTCAAAGGGGATAACATCGATTTGGATAGAGTGTCAGGCTATCTCCATTGTAAATCATCCTATTTTAGATACTTCTTGGAGATGGTGAGGAGGATTACTGCTTGTCTCTACCACCATAGTTAGATCAGGTACATGATTTCATTCATGTGTCACAACTGGCATGGAATTTGCATGACCAATCTCATGACATTGACTGGGGAGAGCTGCACATCGAGGATGTGGAAATGTTTGAGGAGTACCATATGGAGATTATTGTTTGGAATGATAGTATAATTTGTGGGTGGACTATTATTTTGGTGTTGGTATGGTTGTATCATGAGAATCTCTAGAAAGAACATGGGATATAGAGGCCCATATTCATGTTTTGTACCATCATTTGTCTGAGTAGCCCTTGTTTTGGATTTTGGGGACGTAAACGCCAAGGTTGGGGAAAATGTAACAACTCGGAATTTTCCATGAATTTTTTTATAAATTATATAGATTTATTTAATGACCAGTCACTAAGATGGCATGTGATTATGTGGCCCAGTTTTTATGGATTTGTTTTTGGAAAATAGTATTATTTTAATAGCATGCAAGACTAGTTTTCTAGTAAAAGAGAAATAACTGTTAAAAGGGTTCACAGATCAGAAATCTAAGTAGAATATTGATTACTGAGGATTGAATTTACCCTATTAATGACATAAATTTTTTCAGAAAGGGTCCTCTATAGAAAAATTCACATAGGGCATAATGGTAAAAAATTATTTTTATAAATATTATTTTTGATGAAGAAACTCTTATTTTTGTTTAATATTTTCCTAATTTTAGGGTTTCTCTCATAGGACTAAATTTTCAATAGAGACATGAATAATAACATATAGATATTCATTTGGTGGATGAAGATGGATTGATCGAATGACACTCTTTGGACTCAATGAATCGTGGATCAACAATGATGAGATGACGGTTCTTCATCAGTGACCGATCTAATTCAAGTTAGGTTCATTGTTTCATTACAGTTTCCCTGTTATTGATTTCCATGCTAAACATGAGTCAATCCAAGGATTGATTTATACTCTATTCAATCATTGTGGGATTTATTATAATTTCATGGTTTATTTTGGGTGGTTTCCTTATTATTCTTTTTTAGTCATTATATTGATAATGACTTGAGGCTAACATGAGAAATGGTTGAGATTCTTTCCTGTGGGTGTTCATATTGATTTCTCTTCTCTGTTCTTCATGTTCCTCTCTAATGGTACCCCAAGGACACTGTCTATATTTGGGGGTGATTTATAATGTGATCAGATCCCCAAATTGGAGGAAACCCCACAATTGAGTTGAGGTGTGTGAATGTCGACACCTGAGGAGCGTGAAGCTACAACCATTTATAATTTTGGGCATCAGAGGTGTCCATGTGGTCTGCAGAAGGTATAAATGGAATGAGACCGAAAGGATGGTCTGTCAAGGCTAGTTAGTAGTGTCAGCAGCCAAGGGAAATGACAATCAGTGGCGGTGATAATTTTCATGAGATGTGGATGTGGTGAAGCCAGGGATATAGAAACGACACGACATGGGGCCACATGGGACGTGGAAAATCTGCAGGATGCAATAGAAATGATCACATGGGATGCGGACTAAAATATCATTTGATGAGTTGAGCTAGGTGGCATGTGGACCAGTAGGCTAGGTGGGGCCCAATGTGCTGGGTCAGACATGCGGTGACTTGGAAAGAGTCGGGACACGGTCTACCATGGCTGTCAACAGTGAGTCACCTTCACTCTAGATGCATTTTAGTCATGACATCTAGTTTTGTTTTTAAACTTTAGAGATGGAAAGGGTGTTGGTCTAGGTGTTTGATAGCAGTGGTCAACCCCATGTTCAGTTCTTAGGCCTAGCGCCCCCCCCCCCTGAAACATTAAACTGCTATAACATTAAATTGTTACATCCATTTGATAAGATGTCTATAGTGTTGGGAAACTAGAGATGAGATAGGTATTTTACAATAATATGGGGATTTTATAGTTTGTAAAAATATTTATTGGTAGAGTTCCCTTGGACCTTTCATCGAGGGTTTCGTACGACATTATTTCCACATCACTAAATTTCAATCTTCTTTAGAGGCCGAGTTCTAGATTTAATATGGTATCCCTCCATGAGAATGGATTGTGTTCCTCTATCATCCCTAATTGAGTTTTCTAAAATCTACATAATCAATAAAATCAAGGATTGGTCCTCCATCTAGAAGACCACATCAGTAGGTTTGGTGGTATTTCCTAGTGTGTCTTGGTAGGATCCCCTACAACGTGTGATGTATCAGTATGGTCATTGGTATTCAACAATGTGTCTGGGAAGGGTCTTCTATGTGATGAACTATTCTAGATTTGGTACTTGACATCCCCCAATGTTTCTGGGAATGATATTTGGTATCCTATAGTATGTCTAGCTATGATCGCCTCACTATATATCGTATACTTCTTTTTTTAATAAATTCTCATTGGGCGAGGCCCAAATGAACATGACCTCTTTGTGATTGTCTCTGATAATATCATGGCTCTAGGATTGAGTTCTTCCATAATGAGCATGCTTTGATCAGAATCATGTGGTTGGCAATGTGTTGTCTCTTACCTCTAGATTGTATTTCTTGGAATGAGTATATTTGGATATTCTTTCTATATGTTTCATAGACATATAACTTGGTGGAGCTAACTATACATTCATCTTTGGTATTCCTTTGTGTTATTAATTTTTTATCTCGAGGTCTCCATCTTGGTATTGTTATACTCACCCCTGCTTGGGATTTTCCTTCACGATTCTTTTCATGTGAAAATTATCGACATTTTGATGGAGTAATTGGAAAACTAATACATGGTGATACATAATGAAGATGGAATGACCAAGTAATGTTCCTGCAATAAAGATAGTAGTCCCAGTACCTCTTTTCATACATGTTAGAATTGTGGTTATAGACTCTTTTTGATGGCCTTGTATTTGGTGCTATATTCCTTCTAGTACTATTACTATTGTACTTTGTTGTTAGATCTTAGAGGTATGAATTAATTTTTTTACTTTGTGTTTTTACATTTCAGCATGCTGGGGAATGGAGATGCTTGCATTGGTACAAGTGCATAGGAAAATGCCTCCCACTTGTGGGATATTTCTACATGGTTCTAGTCATTGTCCCCTAGACTACTGGAGGCAGGCATGGGTAGTCATGGAAGAGGCCCCACATGGATGAGTCATGACAATATATATTGATAATGGTTTATTTAAATTTATTTTTAATGATATTTTTATATATTGATTCATTGATGATGAGATAAATTTGTCATCAATAATTTATTTTAATGTGGTGATTATAACTACAATTATTTTTTTAGAATATTAGAATTAATGGTGGTTTTGATTATAATATAGAATTATAGTATTTTAAATAAATTTGTAATTATGGAATTCGGGATGATATAATTGAGAAATTGTATTATCATTTTGTACATGCATGTATAATTTTATTGAAATTAAATTGTGTTGTGTGGTTATTATAGAAATATATTTTCTAATATTCAATGAATATTAATTATAAGGGGTCAATTATTAATGATGATATTCCTAAGAATTAATTTTCTATTCTTTTCCATAGCACTTGGTTTTAAGGTGAATATCATGTTATGTGATACTCTATATTTGGATCATTGATTCTATCAATGTTGATTCATTATACATGATAAATTATGGTATGTGCGAAATTATATGAAAATTTTATGTTATTTTCAACATACATTGTGATTAAACAATTCAATGAATGAGTGTTTTTGAGGAATTCGAGTGAGGATTTGTCAAAATACATAACTACTCCTTGTAATGCTTGTTCATGGGTTCCATACCTAATCGGTGATGTGTGAATAGACATATCTATGACTATCTGGATTGTTATGACCATTTTCCCACTGTACATAACATTCATCTAGAGGGAGGCATTGGGATGAATATATGAATTCTTGGTTGCCTATAGTAAGGAATCGTGCCTGTGGGCCATTCATATTGAAATCATTAAAAATAATGCCTTATATATATTTATATTATTATTTTCTAAGGGTGTGTGTAGTGAGTTTTGGGTATATATGTAAACATTATCATGATTATTCTATTTTAACATAATTTATTATTAATTCTATTTTATGATCTGATAACATTGACAGATGAAGTTTATGGGAGGAACCTACTTGGCATGTGAATACCCCAACCCCCCATTTATTTTTACATACATTTTTTTATATTTACAGGAGTATAACATTATTTGATTATTTTTATGGTTAGTCCTTGTTATGATTTTCGTGGGGGGTCCATTTATATTTTTCAATTATATTGGATGTAGTCTATATAAAATATTTCATATGCAAGGGGAATATTCTATGGTGTGAAATAGTAAAGGTTGAAATATTGTTTCACATTCTCTTTAATTCTTATATGATTTTGATCTTTTATAGATTAAAATTATATTTATATATATATATATATTGGGTAATGCAGTCAATTTTTAATATTTATACCCTCTATAATACTCTCCAACAAATTACTATTAGAGGCTATCTTGATGTCCATAATTAGTTTTTTCAAAATATTGGGAATGGTGAAAGTGAATCCAAGTTATAAGATGAAAAATAAAACCTCATTAAAATAATATTTTATTGATCATATAGGCCTTTATATAAATTTAAATGATTAAGAATTCCTAATTATTAGCTATAAGATAACATTAGACTATAACAAAGAATCTAATCTACTCAAGCTGATAAGGGATCTGGAAGGATCTCTATATGAAGAATGTATATATACACATTTAAACCATATTTATATCATATATTATGAATAGTAATGTAATTTATTTTTTTATGGTATTGAATATATCCATGAGACATGGATTATTTAAATTTCATATATAAAAATACAAGAATGATTGATTATCATTATAAATACTAAAAGGGATTAATGACTACATAACAATACATTCAACTAGATGACAACATCACATGTTCTTTTCTATGTATATGAGTACAACACATTTCCCTAAATTAGGTATTTTACTACAATTCCTACAGTCGTTCTCATAGAGGCTCTGAGGCTATATCTAATATAAGGTAGTAAAAATACTGTGTTGTTTAATAAAACCACACCACATGATCTATGACATGCCCAACCACCCATTATTATCTCATTCAAAGGAATGGTATGGAAGTTGTATCAAATAATGATGTTTTACGTTTTCACTACCTTGTTAACCTCATATAATTAAGAATAAAATTAAAAAATCCCAGGAATACAAATGAAACTATATGTTGAAATCAGGGTAGGATAATATAACAATTTTAAAAATAAAATATGTAGCACATATATATAATTAATGAACCTTTAATCATCATTTTATCCACTAATCAAACTAATCTTAATGTTATATGGTTTCTATGAATCTAATAACAATTATTCAAGTAATGGAGGAAAAATAAACAAAAATAGAGATCATATGTGTTATTGAAACTAAATCCATCCATTAATATAAATGAGGAGTGTATTGTGTATAAAATATGTTTGAACCTTCTACAATTTTATCATTTTATTGATGAATATACACACGAAATATCAAAATGATCGATTCCTCGTAGGGTATCCATAGGTCAGTCAATCAACCAGCACTATTTTGTTATTATTCCTATGACCATAGTACACACGGAACACATTTTTGAAAAGGTATAAATAGAATATTTGTTTAGTAGGTAGAATCAAAATAAGGGTGAGATTCTGTTATCATGGCCTAAGCCATATTTTTATAGGTTATAGGGATTCTCTATGAGATCTCATAATTTTAATTATATGTTATGAATCATTAAATTAATACCATTGGTTATGAAATTTTTTGCCTTTAGAGAAGTATTTACATGTAATTGATACCTAATATAATTACTAATTTTCACAAACAATTCATCACATATAACAATAATGATCAACGATAGATTTTGTGGAAGAGTATTCAAATGTTAAAACCTAATGTTCAATTTATTATTGTTAATTATAAAACACAATTAAACTATATCATAAATTTTATGATATAATCATAGCTTCAATATGTTATTGTGTAAGTGCATGGTTGTCATATCTTTGTCTTTCACAAAACAATATACCCATACAAGGAATACGATACTCCATGGCTTTAATTATTTAATACCCTATGAAATATACATAACATCCCATAAAATATATCTGAAAAATATTATATCTATATAATAATTAGGGGTATATATCAATAAATATCTCACTATCACTAACACCTAACTATCTTAGTGTTATTTCAACTTATATTGTATCAAATTCAATAACATGTGAAATAATTCCAAGAACACATTTTTAGATATTTTCAAAACACTTTTGGAATGATATTGTTAATTTCACCATGTATCACATCGTATGAAATACTTCATTAACATATATCAAACACTCCATCTGGATAAACACTAAATATATTTTAAAGAATCTCTCGAAGTTACATAAAAATAAACCCAATTTAGTTAGAAAAAATTCTTACTACATGGGCCTCTATAGAATTTAAAACATATAATAATTAATGATTCTATAAATTTAGCAATGATAGGCCATTATCAAAGAATATATACAACTCAAGAAATAATTGGGTATAGAATGAAATAAATCTGATACATGTATCTATTATACTATGTCCACAATCTATATCTTATATAACTATGTACAACCATATGATCCCTTTTTCTAAGACATCATGAAACAATATGACATTGATTATTGTAATTTTTTATAGTTACTATGGCATTGTAAATTCTCTATGTATAGATTTATTATAGGGGTGAAAATATCACATGTCATTCCCCAATATAAATGAGTACATAACATGCCCCTCACCCAACATATAACCACATCACATATTATTTATCTAGTTATATCCATACAGTATTTTATTCTAACATAATTGTGGAACTGTATGGCATACTAATAATACAAGAGAACAAGTCCTATCATGATTAAACATTACTAACAACATGATCAAGAAAAAACTCAATTTCTGACAGATTAGTTATTCATTTATAATGGTGTATTAAGTGTACCAAACAATGATGGTTATCATGATAAGTATCTTTTCTAACATTAGATAGGAGTATCCAATTTTTATTGGAACTGTTTTGATGAAACTGTTTTTGGATGCTGAATGAAGTTTTTGGTGATTTGGTTTTATTTTTTTCATGAAAGTAAATCAATGCACTTCTTATCTTTTGATGGATGGACAACAGTATGCATAGTACATATAGTATCAAACACAAAATGATTGTGAATGTATCTTTGGATTTAGTTGGATAAAAGGATAAATATTAGTTATATAATTAGAATCCTTTTTGTTATGATATTATTGCATACCCAATATTTGATTATGAATATGTTTTTTGAAATAATTATATTTCAGAATCACATTTCATCCAGAAATATTGATTCAATCGATAAGATAAAATTTATTACAGTTGAAATGTTTCCACAATAAATCTATATATTCTTGACTGATATTGGAGCCTCCATAAATCATATGTTGTCCAACAATCTTGTAATGAAATCCTTATAAAGGAGAAAGGTATAAGAGGATGGAAGGATGAAATGTCTTGGAACATTCTCATGAATGTAATATTATTCTAAAAAAATACTTTTATTATAAACACCATGAAGGATTCAATATATAAATCATATTTTGAAAAGGAAGAAATGTGTGAGAGTATTAATGTTTATGAAATCATTTTTTTATTAAAGAATGTATTGATTGGTCTATCTGATTATCGGAATCATATAAGGAAACATTTTAGAAGATCATCCACCAATTGGAATGTCTGGAGACTGAATTTTTTACTCACACCGATCCATCGGATACATAAATTTATATTGAATCAAATCAGTATGAAAAAATTGTTGGTCTAACACCCCAAAACTGGAATCCAAAAATCGGTTCCTTACATTATTGAACTAGAATTTGTTCAACATTAAAATACCAAAGTACTGAAATTTTTAGAAGTTTTTTTAAAAAATATTACATACATGATACCCAAAATACATTTTGAAAGTATAATAAATCATAACAAAAATAAAAACTCAGTATCCATGAAACTCATTCCAAGGATTCCTCATCATAACCTAGGGAAAGGGAACATAATGAGGGTGACCACAAATGATAATTAAGGGAAAGAACATCAGAATAAATAATGAAACAATAATCATAAAAAACATGGAATGTTAAATAAATGGGAACACAGTCCACTGAAACAACTGGATATGGAAAAATAAATATGGAATGAAAACTAACCGAAACACATTCCACATAATCAATAAAAATTAAATAAAATGCATCCATATATTAAATAATTTGAAAATATCATTTCAAATAATTATTATAACTTAATTATCAATTAATTTAATGATTATTTATTGGAATTAATGTCTGAGGCACATGAAAACATATATCATCAAGACCATTCACAAGACTATTTAAAAATATGGGTACAAACTTGTTTTATTTGGCCAACTAATTTGTCTCATGAGAACATATGGATTTATCTAGGGGATATATAATGTCTACATCCCACCTAAAAATTATATTCTAAATCATTTCTCATATATAATACTCTATTTAATCAACAAATAATATTCTTTATACAATATTTATAATGAATAATGAATATATATTGATCAATATTTCTTGAGATAATAATGTAACAGTCAAAAGAAACACTGTATGTAAAAGTGATAAATGTTTTTTGAAATAATAATATGAATAACCCAAAAATATGGATATTTAAGTAAATTTCAAATGAAAAATTATTACAATAAAGTGAATGTTTCAAGAAAAATTTAGCAGTCACAGATGAACGTAAGATTGCCAAGATTTCTTTTACAACATAGTAATTTTCATTTTGAACCAGTTTAGTTATATAATTCAATGTGAAACATGAAATACCATGAAATATAATTTAATCATGATAATAATTTTCAAAGTGTTAGTATATATTCCTCATTAATTTGAATTGATGTATGATAATAAATAAGTATCAATTGAATCAAAATTAACACATGATCCCTTATAACAATAGTTATCATTGAATTGAAAATATGAAAAGTAATAATAATAAAATGAAACATTTAAATACCATTAATATAAAATAATTCATTATATTATATATATTGAAAGGATATGTATATATAATACCCAAACTAATTAAATAGTTAATATGAAATTTATCTCACTGATTAAAAAAGTGATATGAAAAATTATTTCTTGTCATTTCTTTTTGCGTGAATGAAATTTAACTCCATGTATAATGGTTTTAATATTTTTATTAACATATAAAATAGAAATAATAGTATTTATAATATCAAATATTATCTCATAATAATATATTTTTCCCCATTTTATTACAACCATTCATTATTTTCACTATTTCAGGTGTTAATTGCCTAGTTTTTCAAGTGTGTTTTGACTTTTTTTTCTTACATAGATATTGATTTCATAATATTAATAATTTAAAACATGATTTAAATATAATATATATTCATTATATATATATATTTATACTAATCAATTAAATATGAAGAAAATAAATGAAACCCACCATTCAGGGAGACGTTATGCCATACGTACGCATGAGTGCTACTTCCATTTCCTAGTATTATTAAAAAAGTATGTGATATATATATATTTATAATATAATTAAAGTCTAATATTTATGTTATATATATAATATATTAATTTAAACAGTCATTAATGCATTCAATGTATAGGGTGAACGAATCAAATCGCATGAGGATGTTGTAGTCCATGCTTCCATAAACTATGTTATCATATTCCCACAAAATAGAACACATGAAGGTATGTGTTATATAATAATTAAATAAGAATAAATTATTTAAAAATATCATATATATAATATATTAACTATAAATCCCTAATTATTATGATCCTTTAATAGTGGTAATGAAAGAACGAATGACATTAGTTCACAGACGATAGTCCCCCATACACAAGAACGATGATTGTGTATCCAATTTGATCAATGTGTGTGAAAGTGTAGGTGAAAATATTATAATAAAAATATATAAGTATATTTAAAATAACTATTTCATTATAAAATCCTTATATTTAAATAATTTAAGTGTTGGATAAGTATTTAAATGAAATGTATTCATACAAGAATATTACCTCTTATTATTGTAACTCCTCTTTATTTATACCAAACCATATCCATGGATTGATTTATTCAAAACATGGGGAATTTAGTAATAGTATATGGATTTAGGTAGTTTATTTGGGTAGATTTTTGATGATCCAAAGGTCTTGATAGGTTTTAATATTTTTGAGGTGTGACTGACATTTTAAAGTGGAGGAGGTGTGGCAATCTCAGAATGTTTTGAATGAGGGAATTCCACCCACATACATTCTTGTCACATGGATAAAATAATTCATATAATTAGATTAAATTATATATAAGGTCTTAATATGCAAATAAAATATATTTTTTATGTGTTTATATGCCCTTTTGGCCCTTAAGTATAAGTTTTATTCCCTTATTAAGGTAATTATCCTCTTAATAATTGTGAATAATTTTAATTACATTCACAAATTAATTTGGTCAAAAAATAATTTCAAATAATTATAAAATAAATATTTTTATTCCAAATTAGGAATAAATATTCCAAAATTTATTCTCATAAGTGGAAATAAGTAATTTAAAATTAATCCCATCATTTGGATGAAAAAGAAGGGTTTTCATGTAAAATGTTCAAAATTCTACCAAGTTCTTATATCCAATTTTATTGTAAAATTGATTAAAATGGAATAATTTTAGTATCATGTTTTATTATTGAAAAAAAATATACTTTAAGACAAAAATAAAATATAATTTAATTATATAAATAATTTAGATGAAAATGTAGTTTCTAGTTAAAATTTAGTATTTTTTACTATTCATTTAAATGCGAAAATTCTCATAAAAAACACCAAAAATAAATCATATCCTAATATTTGCATTCCTGTTAGAAAATTTATGTTTGTTTAGGGATAAAAAAATTTAAAATTATTATTCAATTTTTTTAAAATAGTTCAACATTAAAATGATATAAAAGTGCCTTTATGTTATTATGGATTTTTAAACCTCGCATTGTGTTAGTTATTATATTATGCTTATCAAATCTATAGGATGAATATAAAATATATTTAATTGAATTTATAATATATAGATTAAATTAATATCATTCACTATATCTGGAAAATTTAGTTTATTAGGATAAAATGGATTTGTGTGAATAAAAATTGTTTTTTGTTGAATCATTCCCTTTATATTCAATTAATTATTATATTAAATTTTAATTAATATGTAACTAAAGAATTAAACCATGTATTTTTATAAGATATTTAATCATATTCATAACCATCAATTTAATGGATAGGTTTTTCATTAATATATTAAATAATAATATCTTAATAATTTATTTTTGTGTGGTAAAACTTTGTCTTGTGTTCAATGAAAACTATCAAATAAAGTCATTCATGTGTGTAACACAAAATAACATAGTGTTTTGTTAATTAAAATATATAGAATAGATTTATATAAAATATAAAATATATCATAATGTCTAGGTATTCTATATTTCTTTCTACTCGTGGTTTTGTATTTTTTACATGCTATTAAATAAAATACCCTTACATTATAATTCTGGTATGTAACATTCTCCCCCAACTTAATTAAATTGATCCTCATAATTTAAAAGTATCTATATAATTTAGGGGCTGATATTTCATAAAACAATTGTTGAAATCCAATCATTATAAACAGGTTTAATAACACTTCATCCCATTAATAAGGAAAAGGGAAATGTGAAGGTCACCACAAAACAAGTTTTTTGAATGGGAGAACATTAGTGAAAACATAAAAATTCATGAAAATTATATTTATCAAGTTCAGATGTAGAGTGATAGGTATCATTTATCATAAAATAGTGGGTGATCAATCTATTTTTAAATACCACAAGGAAGTAAACCACATAATCCTTAAAGAAAGGCCATTAATATCATCAAAAATGGTAATAATATTACAACATTTTTTTTTCAAGACACTACTCCTAGAGTTCAGTAATTATTTCACACTGTAATAATGTAAGTAAATATAATTACTTGATAAGTTTTTATTTTTTAAGTATGATATTTTCCTTTTGTTTTCCATTGATCTATTTCTAAATTATCTCATAGCTCAAGTTGCATCATAGGGTGATGTAATACATAAATATCTAAAATCACTTCAATTTTTCAGCTTAAACTATTTCATAAATGGATAACCTTATTACCATTCCATGTATTTTTATCCAAAAAAATCTAATTAATGGAAATCAATTTCCAAAATGAACATATCAAACAATATGATGTGGCTCTTAATAGTTCCATAACAAACATCTATATATGGTAATAACTTTGAATATAATAGAACCATTTTTAAAACAAGAATTCTTACTTATATCTAAAATATTTTATTGATTATTGAATATACTCCATAAATCCAAAAAAAATCGATCATTGAAAGAATGAACAATGTTGTCAACAAATCATTAATCAGATATTAGGTAGTCTATAATATATAATCTACATTATCCTTATTAATAATCTATATATGTAAACATCATTATCTGAACATGAGATACATGTTAATGGTTTAATTTACCTCATACATTTGGTTTCAGTAAAAAAATTAAACTTTCTACCGAATAACTTTTCTTGGTACAATTCAAAATATGATCTCAAATCCCTAATGAAAAGGTATTATAGTATAAACCTTATATATTTCATCATTGTTATACCTAGTACATCACTATTAGAGAACTAAATTAACATAATTTTTGGATCCAAATACTTGAATATTAATCATTCTTCTACTTCTCTTGTAGTGTAATAATCTTGACCATGATCCAGTAGAATATATTAATGTATGATCCTTCGATTCTTCATAAATTGATTTATGCAGTGTCATATCTCTTTGATGTTGAAGAATTTTACAGTTGAAATATTTTTCTTACCCATCAAATAAAAAGAATTGTTTACTTTCTCTCCACACATATATTAAACTCCCATTCCATTTAATCAAGTACTAGGGTGTTTCTTTCCATAATTATCACATGTTGGAAAATCCTTTAGTCTCTTTTTTCCATTATCCACATTTTTCTCTCTTATACTTTTATTCTCAAGCCTCCCTATGAATATATAATACTTCAATAATTGATTTCATTTCTCCATAGCTCAAGATACATTGTCATCATGTCATGATAATACTTATGAGACTATTTCACATAGAAATATTTTCTTAATATAATAGAAGATATGATCCTTCATACTCATTTGATTATGCACATCAATGAAGTTCAAATTACATCTTCTATGTGCCATTTCTAAGAGATGAAAATCATAATATTAGCTCATATAATTATGAAACATAATGTAGGATCCCAAAAATAGGAAAGTAATTAACATAAATTGAAAATTTTATTTATATCAAATCTCATAATAAAAAACATGGTTCATTTGGTATTTTCATCAATACATACCCTCAAATTATATATTATGGTTATGTTCCATAATCAATATTTTTCATAACATGTTTCTATGTATTTTACTAAACATTATCTAATATTTACTATTACACCCTAACCCTAATAGTCTGAAGCTGCAGGCATAGATTATTATTTTGGCATAAATACATGATTAAAATCCTATAAAACCAAACATTTGAGGCATTTTTCAAAATCATATTACATACATGATACAAAAATTAAATTGTGAAAATCAAACAAATCATAACAGATGTAAAATGTGATCATCCTTGAAAATCATTCAAAGAATTAATCTTTATATTTCGGGGAAACGAAACATCATAATTGAGTGATAAAATTATCTATATGTTTATATACAGAGGAAGAAATAATCAATTAATAAGCACAATTAAACTGGAATTCTAAATAATTGATTACAGATTCCACTCATGTACCTAGATATGGTATAGTCAATATGGTAAGGTAAATAACTGAAACACAATCCATTTAATAAATAAATTGAGAATGAAATTAATCCAAAGATTTTATCATACAAAAATATCATCAATAATAATAAAAATAACAAAATTATCAATGATTTAAATGCTAAATTATTGGAAGTAATATTTGAGGCACATGAAAACATAAACCTTCAAGACCATTAACAATATAGTATAAAAATATTGGTAGAAACCCATTTAATTTAGCCAACTTATTTCTATTATGAGTACCTATATATGCATCTAGGGGTATATAACATATGGAACACTAAAATAACTTCTTTTAAAAATCATTTCTCATATATATTATTCAACTTAATTAATAAATAATATTCCTTAAAAATTATCTTTATTATATAAGGAATACAAATTTATCAATATTTCTCTAAATAATCACATAACTACCATAGTAAACACTATATGTGAGAGTTTTTTATAGTTTATGAAATAATAATATCCATCACCCATTAATGTGTATATTTAAGGAATATTCAATGAAACTTGATTAAAAAAATTATATGTTTCAATATAATGTTAACAATCACAAAATAAAGTAATATTGCAATGATAACATGTACAAATTGGTAATTTTCAAGCTAAACCCATTGGGTGAGATAATTCAATGAAAATCATTAAATAAAATGAAGTAAAACTGATTCATAATATTGAATGAAAAAACAATAGGTTATAAACAATGTTAAATTTAATTGTTTCCTAATTATAAATAAGTATCAATGGAATGTAAATTGAGATAAAATCTCTTACCAATATTGGAACGACTTAATAGAAAACCAAAAATTTATCAATAATCAAATGAAAAATTTAAATAACATAAGTAGAAAATTATTCATGACATTATATATTGGAATGGGTAGAATATACACCATAAAAATGATGTCAGTGGTGATTATGTCATTTATCTCACAGATTTGAAATGTGGGGTGAAAATAGCTTGCCTTGTGTTTCATATTATGTGAACATTCATTAACTTAACTTATAATTTTTTTAATTATGTTATTAACATATAATAAAATATTTAAAATATTTAAAATATCATATATGATCATCCAATAATATCTTGTAACCTATTTGTTAATAATCATTCATTATTATCACTATTTCTTGTGTTAATTTCTTAGTTTTTTGAGAAAATTTTAACTAATTATTTTTTTCACATATATTGATTAAGATTTAATAATATAAATGATTTAATAAAAGATTTAAATATCATATATATTTAGTTTATATATTTACAATTATCCATAAAATTTGCAGATAACAAATCAAATGCACTATTCATGGAGATAGTGGGCAATTCATATGCATAAACGCTACATCCATTTTAATATAGTATTTTAAACATCAATTATATATATAAGTATATGATCATTCGATTAACTTATTTATGTTATATATGACATATATTTTTATTAAAATAATCCTTAAAACATAACATGTATATTGTGAATGAGTCTCATCGCTTTGAGAAGGCGGTAGTCCACACATCTATAAACAATGTTAACATATACTAAAAAATTTATGCATTATGATATGTGTAATATAACAATTGACGAACCATAAATAAATTATTAATATCATATATATCATATATAAAACTTAAATAAATTATTATTTTCGAAATTTTATGTTGTTAATGGTAGAATGAACAACATCAGTTTGATAGGTAGTAGTTCTCCGTACACATCAACGATGATTTCATATCCAATTTGATGGATGTATGTGAAAGTGATGGTTGAAATATCATAAAAAATATAAATATTTAATATAATGAGGTAATTATATAATAAATATATACAAACAATATAATTTGTGGATAAGTAAGTGAAACAAAAGTTATTGTTGAATAATGTTACATCTTATTCAGGTAACCTTTTTTGATTTATGCCTAAACTACTTCAATTGTTTTATTTTTCGATAAAGGGATGATTGTAAGAATATTTGATTTATTTTGGGATAATATTTTGAAAGATTTTGTAAAATCCAAATTTCTTGATATGTGTTTCTAATTGGGAGGGTTGAGTGACTTTTTTATAGTGGAGGAGTGGCATTCGAGTTAATTTTTTATAGAGGGAATTCCACCCATGTTTTTTTCAATTTCACGTTCCTCCAATAATGAACAAAATTTTTCAAAATTTAGTATAATTACCAAATATGTCGATAAAATTTATTTTATAAATGTTTATATGTCATTTTCTCCATTAATTTTATTGTTTAGTCCCCTGTTAAGATAATTTATCTCTTAATCAATGTAATTAGTTTTAATTACTATAAATACTATTTCTATAAAAAACCAAATTAAATTTTTATAAATTATAAATTATTCTTAATTAAAACATGGAATCATTTTTTCAAAATTCAAATCACTAATGTGATATAAATTTATTTAAAATTAATCCCACTGACGAGACATCAAAGTGGGTTTTTAAAGTAAAAATGTTCAAATGTATGAAATTTTTTCATGTCCAATTTTATTATTAAATTGATTTCAATTCCATAAATTGGATTAAGTTATGTATTATTGTGATATATAAACATTATAACAATATTAAAATATAATTTAGCTACATAAAAAATGAATTAAAAAATCGTTTTCAAATTAAAATTCAGTACTTTTTACTATTCATAAAAAAATAGATATCTCAGAAAAATTCAAAAAATTAACACTAACTAAATATTAATATTCATATTACAAAAATTAATTTTATTTTTCAATATTAATAAAATAATCTGGAATTTTTTTTTTATTTTGAGTTCCATTGAAAGATGGAAAAAGATTCCATATAAAAATATAGAATTTTATGTCTAATATTGGATTTAATCTTATCTTAAGAATATGAAAACTATTTGATAAATTTACATAATATTTTATTGAATATATAATATATAAATTAAATATATTTAATTTTATAATTTTAATTATTTTAATTTATTTTTTTAATATGGATTTTGTAGAATGAAAATATGTTTTTACAAAAACATTCCATTTATACTCAATTGGATCTTATATTCTTTTATTATTAATTTTTGAAAATATATGAAACCAAATATTTTCATATGTTATTTAATAATATCCTTGACCATGAATTTCACAACTAATTTGTATCTTATTATATCAAATTATAATAACTTATTACTATAATATTGTTTGCTAAAACTCATCCTTGCATGTAAAGAAAAATATCGAACAAAGTCTATATTTTGTGTGACGCAAGATACCTCAATGTTTCATTCAGTATAAGACAAAGAATAAAATTATTTATAATATTAAATATATCATAAAGTATTAACATGTTATATTACTTTCTATTCTTGGTGTAGTGTGTCGTACATGCAATTAAATATAATGTTCATACTTTAGAAATGTAGGGTGTTACAATTGGACCGTTGAGAAAGTGGGATTTGTTAGGATTGATGAAAAATGGGAACAAAGATCAATCAATAGTGAAGTAATCCATTTTCAAAAAGAAAAATAAATTACAATTATTATAATTTTGTTTAAAAAATCATACATTGTTTTACAAGTGGGTGAAGAGTCATCAGACCAGAAATGGAACCAATCCTTAGACGTGAAGCTGAGACTTACTGATTAGACTCAAGATGATAGTGATAAGTCATCAGCCAATACACTTCAACAGATATAAGATCATTGGCATAATTAAAAGAATAAAAAGTGTAATTTATTGATAATTTTTTCAAAATTTCTCAGAATGGGTGCTGAAGACTTTATAATATTCAATGATGTTAAATGAGTAAGAAAAGAAACAAAAGTTTGATGTAGTTACAATTAGTTTTATGGTAGAAGATTCTCAATGCTGTAAAAATTGTTACTTAGGTTATAAGGAGAACCATTATGAGTAGTCATTAGATTTGATATGTTTTCATCATAATTAAAGCATCATTTGAAGGAATTTATTATATCATATTGAAGAATTGATATAAAGTTTGAATCTAGTTTCTTGTTGTTCTTTTAAGAAGGATCTATTATGATTCAAGAATAATAAAAATGAGTTAAATAAGTCAAACATAGATCTAAAATGTATGGTAACATTATATTTTTTGAAATTTGGTTATGTGGGAAAACAATTTTGTATTGTTACACAAAACAATTTTGGATCACCTATAAATAGTTTGAAGTTAATTGTAGTTTTAATTTTATCTTTTACTTTTCACATGTGAAGTGCAATGTAGTAAAGAACATTTTTCAATTGAGAATATGTTTATATAAAATTTTCTCAAAAATTATTTTTAGATAGAAAAATGTAAGTGTGAAATTATTATTATATCAGACCAAAAAATCAAACTGATATTTTCGAAATAAGACATAAGAATCTCAAAACTATATCAATAGTATTAGGAAAGACTTATATTTCGAGATTGCACAATCAGTCTATATAATCGAATATGGAAATAGGATTGATCCATTAGATGGAGTTTTCATAGAAAATACCTTAAAGGTTGTTTCTACCATCTTTCGACTATAATGTTTATATGGCATCTTATTAACTTTTTTGACACAAATTGTAATGGTTTCATTCATTATTACAACAACTTATGTTAAACTTTTTATTCTACATGATTCACAAACATTATATTATCGATCATAGTTCAATATAAGTAAAATGGTATATTATACTTGTTGAATCCATACAAAAGGATTTTTTCAAGTGGATTGTGTTGTATTGGTTTATTTCCCAACCATGAAAAGGACATAACAAATCTTTTTGAATATAGATCCTTGTAAATAATTTTGCTCATGTGAATGTGATCTTTTTTAATTAATCTGAAAACACTCTAATGGGAGGATATATATGCTTCAAAATGATAGAAACATAAAATTAAAATCAATCTCTAAATCACAACCTCCTCCTCTCAGGGGTACAATGATACTAGAGATTCAATATCAGTTAGTATCATAACAATGGTTCCCTTCATTTACTCCTTATAGAAGTATTTTTTTAGAGATTTTCTGATCGAGAATCAAAATTATATAAATTAATGGGATTCTGGAATTTAATGGTAATATCTATAATATATATAAATATTGAATGTTTTCTTATCACATGTCTCTTAGGTTTTATGTTATTGAAGCAGAAAAATATAGAACTAAAAATATTTTTGAAAACATTATTCATAAATATATTGATATTGTGAGTCTTGAGAATAATGGAATTGATTAGAATTATTTACTCTCTTCACATTATAAAAGGGATCTACAAACAGTGAAGGGAGTTTCTACTTACAAAGGTATCTGGGAAAATATTAAGAAAATTTAGGAATGAAATACAAAGTTAATGAAATCCAAGTAAAAAATATGGACACTAAAGTATAAAGATATCAAAATGTGTGACAATTAATATATTGGGGAATTATTTATAAGGGTTAATGATATTGTGAGAACCATAATATTTATTAATGATAATATGGATGAATCAAATTTTTTTTGAAAATATCTTAAGAATTATTCCTGAATATTTTATGAAAAAGTTTCATATTTGGATAATAGAGATCCTAGAACTCTATATCTAGATGATATTTATATTACAATAGTAACTCATGAAAAGACAAGTTATTATTTTTTTAAAGGAAAGAAACAATATTTGATCAAGATATGTCCTTCAAGGCTACCAAGCAAGTAATGTCTAAGAAGGTTCCTGAAGAAAAATAAGTTTCTTACTGTGAATATAAAAATGCGGTATGTAACAATCCTGATGAATTAATATCATTTTTTTAATGCAATTATAGAAACATGAATTTATTTAGGGAAACAACCCTTGAAAAGTATTGAATGTGGGGTTATTAAGAACCTTTTTTCTATTGATCATCTTGGATATATTGAAAATTATAGTGATGATTATTTAAGAAGGATAATATGATTTGGGAAGAAAAATTATGATAATTATAAATAATTTTCTAATTTAAAGTAAATAAAGGTATAGAAATAAAAAATATTATTAGTTTTATCTAGATATATTTAATGTGGAGATAATAATGTTATGGATACAAAATTTGACAAAAGTTACTAGAGAAATTACATACTTTGCTACAGTTAATCATGAATATTTTGAAAGTTTTAGTTCAAAAGAAGAAGATACTTACTATGAATTTCATAAGATGATATAATTGATATAATGTCAATGAAATATTGCATGACATGAAAAGAAACCAAAAATCAATGAAATAATTTCCAGTAATAATCATTTGAGAATTTCTTTCTAGAGAAAATGTTATGTTACTTAAAGAAGATGATTATCAAAACAAGTATCTTGAGAAATAAGAACATCATAATGAAAATCATGATTTTTTATTTAAGTAAAAATAATAATACTAGGAACATGTCCAACATAAACATTTTAATGCTATGAATAGGACAAAAAGTTTCATGAAATCTATATCTTAAGTAGGTGAATGTTTTGGAAAGGGTGAAAATGTGAAGGATACAACATTACCGTTAAATGATTATAATAAAATTAAAGCTATTAAATTCTTGTATCTTATAAAAATAACAATGTGGTTAAATTATAACATTCTAAAAATTTTGAGTCTAATAAATATGCTCGTATTTCTAATTCCTATATGGTTGGAATGAAATCAGTGTAAAAGAATAAGACTTCGGGTTATAATAGAAAGATTAATGGTAAAAAAATTTCTAATGATAAATATAATAAGGTTGATTAGAAACAATCTCGCAACTCTGAATAGTATGGATGTTATATAGGTAAACATTATTTCTCCATGTATTATTGGAATTGTGTTTGATTCTGGAATACAAAGAAATAATGTGTAGTTTTAATCGAAATCATTAGAAATATTCCATGATTTACATAATGAAAAGTTTATGGGGGAGTCAATCCCCTAAAATAATGAATTCATTGAATAATTTTTTGAATGTTGAAAACAGATTCTAGAATTTGGTAACTATTTGTGAAATTTTTGAACAACCTGGACATGTTGTAAAAGGGTGTATTGTTTTGTAACCACCCCTAAAAATTATTTATTGTGGTGAATTTAAGAATGAAATTTTATAAAGTTATATGGATATACATGGAATTCAGAATGAGTTCATTGAATCATACACACCTCTTCAAAATGGTGTTACTGATAAGAATAATGGATTATTAGTTAATATGGGGCATACTATGTTACATGAACATTTAAATTTTCATTAATTTTGGAGTCAATCTATTAGTATAGTAGATTATATTTAGATATGATTTTTTTACAGTCCATGTTGGGATATAAGTCCATTTGTAATGTTTTATTACAAAACTAAAATATTGAAACACTTATGATTTTTTGGGAATCCGTTAAATATAAAAAAAAATGGCAGAAACCAAAAAAAATTGTTATCATAGAGGTGAATATGGAATATATCATGGTTATGAGTTTTATATAATTTAAAATAGATATTTAGATAAAAAGAAAAGAAAATTATTTGATTCTATTGAGGTAAAAGTTCTTGGAAAGGATGATGAATATTCTTTACAATATGATGTAGGTGGGGAAGATGAAGAATATTGAAGAATTATAGATATGCAACTTGATAAAGATACAAAACAATTGTGATATCAGATAGATGGAACAATCAGACTCCTCTATTTCTATTTATGAAGACTAATTTTACTAATTGCATCTTAGGCTGATCAAATATGTGGAAGCTCCACACATTATTGGTGATCAACATCAAAAGGTTTAGACAAGAACAAAAACTATTTTTATACATGATTCTTTATATTGAATTATTGAGCCATATGATTTGAATTATGCTATTGATAATATAGAATAGATTCGGGATATGAATAAAGCGTTAAATCATATTTGAAAGAAAAATATTTGGGAACTCTTACCCAAATAAAATGTTAAAAAATTAAATAGTATAATGTGGTTGCTCTAGAATTTGTTGAATAATGATGGTTACATGATAAGAAATAAATAATTAATTGTTTGAAAAGTTTAGTAAAATATTTAAGGACTTGTTTTTTATGATACTTTTTCTCTATTAGTAAGGTTGGAAACAATTCAGATTGTTCTCACTTTTACGGGACAATGATGTTATAAATTTTTTTCATATGGATGTAATGTCGACATTTTTTAATGGTGAACTTGATGAGGAAGTTTCTATTGAAAAAAATTGTTGATTTTTTATTCAGAAGGATGAAATTTTTGAGTGTAATTTGAAGAAATATTTTTATGGGAAAACTAAATATAAGTGTGAAGGCTACTCCGAATTGGATATTGTCTTCAAAAGGATGATCTTAAATAATGGAGGGTTTATAGTAATAAATAACAAAATTAAAGTGATGTGTTTTCCCTCATTTTATCTTTTTAGGTTGATGAAATTATATTTTTTGAGAATGATAAAATAACAAGTTAATGATTTTATTATTAATGAAAAAATTATATTTACATGATGGGTGAAATGAAATAATTTCATGTGTTAAAAATATCACAATATAACATACAAATATATCTTTCTCAATAATAGTATTCTAAGGAATGTCCTAAGAATATTGGGATGGAAATTTTGAATGATTATTCCACACTAATTTTATTAGGAACTAGGTTGACTAAATATTGATATGGTAAAGAAGTAAACATTAAAGAGCTTCAAAATCTGATTAGGTGTTTATTGTATTTGACTATCGTAAGAGTAGGAATTTTTTATGATGTTACCTTATGTGAAATATTCCAATGTGATCCAAAAGAATCACATATATTATGTGTAAAAATTATTATTAGATATATCAAAGGTAAATTAGATTTTATAATCATGTATAAAAGCTCAAAAAGTATTAATTTTATTGGCTTTATATATGATAACTATGAAGGATGTATTGATGATAGAAGATCCACATATGGTGGTGAGTTATTTATTGGTTATTTGTGTAAGTTTTCATAATAATAGAAAAATTTAGTAATTTTTAAAGTTCATAAACCAATGTATATTGTTTCCACTCATTCTTCTACCCAACTTATGTGGATGAAGACTTAGTTGGAATCCTTACTTGATCACGTAATAATACCCTTTCTCTTGAGATCTGATAATAAGAGTTCCATCAACATTAAAAAGCCCATTACAATATTCTCATTAAAAACATATTTATATCAAATAAAATTTCATCAAATAGAATGTGGAAAAGAATGATCCTATGATGGAATATGTTCCTTTATCAAAATAAGTTGCTGACATCTTCACAAAATCATTAATGATTGAATCATTATTTAATATGAGGATTATCAATGTCGTAAAAAAATTATCCAAGTTTGAGAAATTTGTTTCATTCCACTCACCCATCATTACATTGGTTTGAGTTTTCAAGGGGGGGATAATGTTTCATAAATCCTCCCATTAGTACATTCCAGACCATTTAATGAAGCATATAGGTAGGGGAAGTTGTGGGTAAATAGTGAACGTAGCATGTAAGTGGGTAAAAATTTCTAATAGTTTCATAATGTTTGTAGGAAAAAATTATTTAGAGAAAATTGGAATAAGTAACGATTGGTGGATTAAAAATATTTTTTTTATTTAATATGTTTTGTAAGTCACTAATTTTGGACAACATGGTTTTTTTTACAATTGTTTTTGTAGTGACCTGTAATTTTCCATGTGAATTTTTCGCACATAATGGAGTTATTCTGAGTCCACATGAATTGCCGGCATGTGATTCTGAGGCACGGTAAGTCCGGAAAAGAATATATGAACTTCGTTTCAGCACTCTTAAGAAAAAATTCAAGCATGTTTCTCTAACTTTTGAACCAGTTCACGGATTAAAAAACTTGAGGGCACTACTGAACTCAGCGAGTCGGGATTCACCTAGAAAGGAAATATGTTCGGCCGGCAAGGGCCAAACAAAGATGTTTATTTTCAGACATTGCAAAAATAAATTGAATAATAATAAAAATGTTATTTTATTTATTTTTTTAACCAACGAGCGGTATATGGAGACTCTGCGGTGTAGAGACGAGGCAGTGACGAGGCACGTTAATGAGACTCAGTAATCTCCTATTAACTAAAAAAGTAATAACACGTTCATGACATGTAACAGTGATGTTGTTTCATAAATTAAACTGCATTGAGACATACTTTTTTTTATTTTTATTGACACAATGGGAAATGGAAAATTAATAGATGGATGATCTTTGACGAATCACCAAAAAAGTTCTTCTCCAAAGATGAAAAAAATTGTGGGATGAAGAATGTTGGAAATTTGGATCCAAAGATCGATGAGTGGTGAAGAATTCCAATGATCATTGATCGAGGATGACATAGAAATTTTCATTCGCCCTCAATGGACCCGACGTATCTAGGTAGGATTTTACAATGTGTTTAAATTATTCATTCTTCATTATAAAATAGTAAGTGCAGATCAACTGACAAATGAGTTGATCCACAAACCAGATGTTTTTATGGGAGGGTGTCTCACTTGGGGTTTTGTGGATTTTTTGATGATAGCATGATTTTACTTCAATCGTTGAACCTTCCTCTTGTTTAAACCTCTTACGTGGAGGTCCTGGGTTAATAAGAACAAGGCTCGAGCACCTCCGCTTGTGTGTTCTTAGTGATCATAATATAGAAATGATGGCATGACAGTTTTTAGGCCTTCACAGTGAAGAGGGAAATCCTCAAGAACCATTGGTGTTTGCAAAGAGAAGACTGGACCATCGGAGAGCTTCCGGTGGTCCGTCGAGCAACATACCGGTGCGCAGGCGGTGACCGATAGTGGGCCATAGTGACAGTAGTGGGCAGAGGGGGGTGGCGTTCCCATCGGTGTGTCGCGACCGGCTATCCATGGTGGGGAGGGAGTGTAGTTCTTGTCGGCACTATGTTGTGGTGTGACCATGTCCGGGTGCCCAAGTGCGATGGCGGTAAGGATTCTATCAACCCCGTGTGGGAGGAAACAGCTGACCGCTTATCCAGCCATGCTCGATGAATGGGTGGAACCAGGTGGCGACCTTAGCTAGAGAAACAGCCCATTCCAAGGGCTAGGATTTTCAATTGGGTATCACCCCACCTAGCAGGCTGAGCCAAACATGGGCTGGACCCATGGCCCATGGGGTCAGACCCACGGCCCAATGGGTCAGTCCCGCATAGTCGGGTCGGACCCGCCCCCAGGCCGGACCCGTCTTACCTGGCCAGACCCAGGGTCCCAACGGGCTGGTTGGGCTACACCCATGCTGGACCCACACCGGACCCTCGAACCAGGTCGGTTCAGGTTGATCTGACCATGTCAGACCGAACCTGGACCCGACCGACCACATTTTAGAAAAATGCTAATAACTATCAGACTGGCCATCCAATTGATGCACCATTTGCGGCATAAGGAACCTCGAGACAAAGAGATTCTTTTTTGATACTCTATAGTAGTTTTTGTTAAGATTGGCATGTGGATGGGTTGGATCGGACTCAAATACAACTAGGATTTTTTTACAAAAATTCCCATATCTGATATACCGGGGGTCTGATCAATGCATCATCTTTTACATTGATACCCCTAAGACAAGACGATCTTATGGGTTACTCATTGTTGGACTTCATGGGGGTTTATGTTCCTCCAATATCATGGGGAGAGGATCTTCACCAAATGAAGGGTGAATTGTGCAGGAATCCAATGGAAAGTTGTGATATGAATAATGAAGAGAGTGACTTCGTGGATCGGCATAAAAGTGGCCCTTTGTAGATCAGAATAAAAGATACCCTACATGGATCATCATGAGAGAGAACCTTCAGGGATCAGCAGTGGTGCGACTCGATGTGGATTAGCCGTAGAGTGACCCGCCATGGATCAGCATCTGAGAGACCCTTTTTGGATCAGCACTAGAGTGACCCTTCATGGATTAGTTGCATATATACCCATTGTGGATGAGTAGTACAATGACCTTTTATGGATTAGCGGTAGAACCTATCAATAATATAAGATGATCTATCTTTATGACTTATCATCCATACCTATGTACTCTATGTTATACCTGTTGTGAGATGAGTCTTTACATTGTCTTATGTTTCTGAGATCATGATTTGTTGTATTCTTCAATGTGGAATTTTTCCATTGAGGATTCATGAGAGACCTTTGGGGGTCTTGGGGTCCCTACTGAGTATTGTTATACTCACCCCTACACAGGCTTTTCCCGCACCAATTATGTCTTCTGCATATGATAGATAGTGTTGACTGGGACTGTGGGGATTTAGGAGTGGACGGTTCATAGAGGTGGATCATCAGAAATGGTGTGCTCGAGTGACCTCTGACCATGAGATGTACTTACCCATCTAGTAGTATCTTTGGTTTATGACTTCTAGATCTTTTAATTACTTTATTGTACTTTTTTCATGTTGGGATTGTATTCTGGCCGCTTTTCATTTAGTGTACCCTTTGACGTTTCGGTTCTTGTACTTTTCTTCCCATAGTAGTTTCTTTGTGAAGTTTTTTCCTATCTATGCATTTACATGTTTAAATTCAATGCCTTCCATTTTGGGGGTTTCCAATCTGGTTTAGTCACCAGCCCTGTCCTGTGGGAGGCGGGCATGGGGCAGTCATGACACGGCCCCCGGGGGATGGGTCATTACAAAGTGGTAACAAAGGGTGGTTTTTTCTACCAAAAAGAACTATGAGTCTATACTTTTACAAATTGTGTAAAGGGTTTCGAGTTCAAATTTTAGTCCATGGTCTCCAGTGTTGGTGTGATGGCTAACATATACATACACAAGGACCCTAAATTCTATTTTCCAACTTGGTAAATAAAAAACCTAGATGCTTGTGTTTTGAAAATGGTTCAATCTACATATCTTTTGAGTAATCTCACCGGGTATAAATTATTAACCATGGAACATCTATTTACTTACAGGATTTTTCCATGTAGATAGCCAGCCTAGATTCTAGTGAGAGATCACGATGAAGCCCCAGCGATCGATGAGTTGTTGGTTCAAGGCCCTTTTACAACGATGGCACCTTTAGGTAATGTACATGACGCACCAAAACATGTAGGGAATTAGCTTCTACTAGACCCAATAGTGAATAGTGCATACTGGATGAGCATGTTTCACAAGTTCTAGAGATAGTGGCCTCTGAGGTTTTGAGGTGATATACATCTGCAAGAAGTTGAGGACTGGATGGAGGCTGTGGCAAGAGTTTTTCATATTTTTTGTTACACCAGCTGACCAGATGGTGATTCTAGCTGCTAGTCTCTTTTAGAAAATAATATGGGGATGGTGGATCCAGATGCTCTAGAAACACGAGGAGATGACTCTTTCCTAGTTGGACTTAGAGATCCTCTTCAGGGCGGATTTTGTATCAGCGACACTACACTCTCTTGTGTATTCAAGAGATGCTTCACATATAGTAGTGTATATTAATGGTTGCCGAGTACTCAGCAGGATTTTTTGACCACTCTTGCTACTCCAATGATAAGGTACACGACACTTTCCTCCGATCATGATCCTTCAAGCAGGGTCTCTGATGGGAGATCATGCCATTGGTGATCTCGCTCAACATCCCGACACAGGATGGAGTACTTGAGTGAGATCTACATGTGGAGAGATTTTTATCAGAGCAGACATTGATGATATGATCCACCACTGAATGATAGGTGTCTGAGTCATCTCCAGCAGGCAGTAGGCCAACAACCTAGTGGCCCAAATAGGCCTGATCTTCTGAAGGATGACCACGTGATACAGTGTCGAAGGAGTGGGGCTAGTGATGTATAGGAGGCTAGTAGTGGTCCAATGTTTGTTACTCCTATGACGGACAAGGGTGCATAGCTTGCGACTATTTGAATCCCCCCAAAATGATCAATAGATGGCTGAGGGACCTCCAAGACAATGGAAGAGCCATCACTTGGATGGCCAATCAAGTGCATGCCCTGGTATGGGAGTGGGGAATGTGGCAGGATGTGGACACTATTATGAGGCACTACCATCACCACTCCAAAGCAATCCACCACAGGATCCAGGAATAGGTGGATGAGGACAAGACCATCTCTAGGTAGTAGAGGACTGTGACCCAGAAATTCATGAGAATATATGAGGTATGATCTGTGTCTTATCTACTTGGTTGTAGTGCTTATCGATATGGGTTACAGAAACTATATCCATTCCGCAAATCATGTGCGGAACTAGGATATTTAGACTGATACTTTGGCCTGATCATTTGTATTAGAGACCCCCACCGGAGGAGTTTCTGTGGTCACACTATCAGGCCAACAATGTGACCTTACTCTAAGAGGATATATTTTTATATGGGATCTTCAAGTAGCGGCTTTGAATCCCTACAATTTCATATTGGGCATATAATGGCTCTCAGTAGTTCACACTCTGATTGAATGCTTGAGATATATAGTGTGATGTACATGTGAAGATGGATGGTAGTTTTTTCTTTTGTGGGTGAGAAACAAGATAGATTAGTGTGATATGGACTCACGCATAGAAGTTTGCAGTCGATCACTCTTCGATTGGCTGGAACAACCTTTGATATGGTGGATGGGGAGAGTCTATAGTTTTCTATGGATGTTTACGAGCATGTAGACTTCTTTCCAAAAGATTTCCCAGGACTACCTCCACACAGAGTGGTAGACTTATATATTGACTTGTACATAGGGATTAAATCGATATTGACACTAGTATATCGGATGGCTCCTGCGGATCTTCGGTAGATGAGGGTACAATTGGTGGACCTGCATAAGAATGGGTTCGTAAGGCCCAATGTTTCTCCATGGGTAGCCCTGGTGTTGTTTTCTAAGAACAAAGATGGGAGCTCGAGGCTTTGCATGGATATCTAGGGCCTAAACCAGGTGAATGTGAAGAACAAATATCCACTGTCGAGGATAGAGGACCTCTTTGATCAGTTGAAGGGAGAAAATTTGTTCTCATATATAGACCTCGGATCTGGCTATCACCTGATTTTCATACGAGTTGAGGAAAT
The DNA here is from genome assembly GCA_963277665.1 of Viscum album. Taxonomy (NCBI): domain Eukaryota; kingdom Viridiplantae; phylum Streptophyta; class Magnoliopsida; order Santalales; family Viscaceae; genus Viscum; species Viscum album. The sequence goes on along the minus strand of OY728151.1, from coordinate 1,161,302,864 downwards.
CCCAAAGACATCCTTAAGATGATGATACAGATATTACATTTACTTCGTGATGCCTGCTGGTTTGATGAAAGACCCATCCATGTTCATGGGACTCATGAATCAAATCATCCAGACATACTTGTACTAGTTTCTAGTAGTCTTCATTGATGATAAAAGAGTGAACTCAGCATTGGGGGAAGAGCACGTTGTACAACTAAGGAAATTTTTGAACATGCTTCAAGAGCACCAACATTACGGAATGCTATTGAAGTGTGAGTTCTAGATATGAAAGGTCCATTTCTTGGGACAAGTTATCTCTGAGGCTATTTTGCATTGGATCCAGTGAATATCGAGTAGGTTCTTTCCTGGGTGCCACATAGGAGTGTTATAGAGGTACGAAGGTTCATTTGGATGGAATGATACTATCAGAGAATCATACCTGCCTTCTCTAGAGTCGTAGAACCAGTCAAAATGTTGATTAAGAAAGAAAAACCCGTCGTGAGGACAGAAAGATAAAAGCAGAGATTCCAGCAGCTGAGGTAGAGCTTGAACATCTCTCCCTTATCGAGGTTTCCATAGGATGGAATTGACTACGTGATATGTTATGATGCATCAGGAACAAGGGTACGATGTGTCATGATGCAGGGCGTTTCAGTAATTTCTTATGGCTCGTGACAAATGAGGCCTCAGGAGAAGAACTATGTGACTCATTATCTAGAGTTATCATTGGTGGTTTTCACACTAATGATATGGTGACACTACCTAATGGGTGAGTATTTCATCATATACACAGACTATAATATCCTCGAGTATATATTTTCATTGATGGGTCATTACTTGAGATATCTGCATTGGATATAATACCTCTGGGACTATAACATCGAGATAGTCTATACTCTTCGAATGTGGAATGTGGTGGCAGATGCTCCTAGCCAGAGATTGAGTTTGTAGTTACTAAATGAGGTATTGGAGAAGTTGGCCCCACTTCTAATATCATTCAAGTATAGAGATGAGACAATTTTCATTTTTTTGATATTAGTTTCCCATCCACTCTAGCAACGAGTCGGGGTGGTGGAGTTCAAAGATAGAAGCTTTGACAATACATGAGATCACATATACATAGTAAATGTACCTGATAGATATTTTGGAGGTGGGAAGCATGTCATTTCATTCATATGGCACACTGTTATACCAGTGGCATTACGAGAGGATGTGCTGAGGGAGTTTCATACACCCCCTTGGAAATTCATCCAGGAGTAGCAAATATGTACTAGGAAATCTGACACTAGTATAGGTGGATGGCCTTAAAGAAGGCAATGGATGAGGTTTTTTTGGGAGCCTCACTTTCCAACAGTTGAAGGCTGAGCATCAGGTACTAGGAGGTCTGACCCATCCCCTCGAGATACTAGAATGGAAGTGGGATGAGATATTGATGGATTTGTGACTGGCTTACCATGTACATCTATGGGACACGATACCATCTGGGTGATTTTTGATTGACTTACCAAGTCATCCCACTTCCTCATTATTCGAGATAATGATTCAGTATAGATCTTTGGATGCCCCTATATTCCAGAGGTCTTGTGACTTCACCGGGTTCCTTCAATGATAGTCTCAGATCATGACACATGCTTTACGTCCCTGTAGTGGACTGGATAGTATGAGGATTTTGGGACTCAACTATGCTTGAGCACATCCTTCCAGCCTCAAACTGATGGTCAGATGGAGTGGACTATCCCGAGCATGGAGGTCATGCTTCATGCTTGTGTCCTAGATTTTGGTTATAGTGGGGAGGACCACCTACCATTGGTGGAGTTTTCATTTAAAAAAATATATCACTCTCGCATTGGTATGGAACTGTTTGATTCACTATACGGATGACCGTGTCGATCACCCTTGTCCCGAACAGACCTAGGAGAGTTAACACTTGTGGGTACAGAGATGGTTTGGGCTACCATCGAGAAGGGGTAGGTCATCTAGTAGAGGATGAATATTGCCAAAATCTAGATGAAGACCCATGAAGATGTGTTGTAGAGACCTTTGGAGATCCTAGTAGGGACCAGGTATTCCTATGGGTCTCCCCTCAATGAGGACTATAAAGATTTGGCTGAGGTGGAATGTTTTCACTGAGGGTCATTGGTGATTTTTTTATTGTTCATACAGTGGGTGTTGTAGTGTAAAGTTTAGCTCTAACGCCATATATGGTGAAACTATAATATGTATTCCATGTATCCTATTTGAAGAGATACATGTGTGACCCTTCTCACATCATCAAACACGATGAGATGGAGATTAACGATGGGGCGACATTCATGGAGTACCCGGTGGAGATAGAGGATCGACCAGAGATGACCCTCCGTGGGCGGTCGATTCCTCTGATGCATGTTCGGTGGTAGCACAAGAATCTCCAGTAGAGAACATAGGAGTGGGAGGTTCAAACTCATGTGTTGTACCCCCATTTTTATTTATCCCTTGTCTAGATTTCAGGGACGTAAATCTCTATGGGGGTGTATTTTGTGACCCAGAATTTTTCATGTAAAATTTTCTCACTTTAATGGAATTATTCTATGTCCACTAATATTGATGGCATGTGATTCTGAATCCCGGTGATCCCAAAATAGAATTTTTGAACTTTTTTTGGTACAATTAAGTAAACATGAATGTTTTTTTTTCTATCTTCTGAACTGGTGATAAGATTAAAAATATGAGGGCACCATTGATCTCAGAGAACTTGGATTCTCCTAGAAAGGACTTAAGTCTTTCCAGAAAAGGCCGAATGGATAAGTTGAATTTCTTATTTTCGGAAATAAATAAAATAACTATAAATAATTTATTCGATTTTCTTTTTTCAATTGATGAGCAGAGGACGATGAAACTTTGGTGCTGGGATGATGCATTGATGATGAACATTAATGAGAGTCATTAATGTCCCGTTAACTCACAATGTAATGAATCATTAATGATGTGTTACAACGATGTTGTTTCGTAATTGAAATAGTGTGGATACGTTATTATTTTTATTTGTGTTGAAATCTTTGGGAATGGGAAATAAATTGGCATACAATCTCTCATGAATCACCTGAAATGTTCTCCTATGATGAAGAACAAGATGTTGGGACAATGGACATTGGAAAAATAGATCTGGAGATTGACGAGCACTAACGAACACCAATGATCGGGGATTGATGACATTGTGGAAATCTACCATCGCCCGCAATGGATCCAAATTATCGAGGTATAGATTTACTTTTTGAATAAATTCCTTGTAATCCATTATAAAATAATGATTGTTTATCAACTGACAAACAGGTCGATATATAGATCAAATGTTCTTACATGGGGTGTTTCACTTGGGGTTTTGAATGGGTTTTGTGGATAACAAGATTTTACTTCCATCCCAAAACCTCACCCTTGTTTAAACCTCTAACATTGAGGACCTAGGCTGATATGAACAAGGCTCGAGCACCTCCACATGTGTGTTCAGGGTGACCGTATTGTTGAAATGATGACACGGTAGTTTTGAGGCCTTCATGGTGAAGAGGAAGATCCTAGAGGACCATAGGTGCAAGAAGAATGAAGAATGGACCACTGGAGCGTGTATGCTAGTCCGTCGAGCAACCTGAAGACATGTCTGTGATAACTGAAAGTGGGCTGAGGGTGGAGGCACACCCATAGGAACGCCACCATAGTTGGAGGCCACAACTATCTGGATGTGGTGGTGAGGGGTGAGGTTCCCATCGATGTCGTATAGAAGAGTGGTTGCGTTCATCTGCCCAAGAGCACTGGCAGCATGCGGTCCATCGACTCCGTGGGAGGAAATGGCCAGCCATGCTCGGAGAAAGGGCGATGACATTTGGTACCGATGGCTGGAGAACCGGACATGGTTGAGCAACATCCAGACTAGAGAACATGCCCACTACGTGGGACGGACCCATGCTAAACCCACACGGGACCCTCAGACCCGACTGTCCCCATCTAAATAAATACCAAATTACCATCAGACTGGGTGTCTGATTAATGCATCATCTTTAAAATAAGTACCCTTGGTACAATGCAGTCTATTTGAGATTCACTATATAATTTTTTTAGAGATTGTTTTGTGGCCCGATTGGATCAGACCCGAATCCAACCGGGCCATTTTTACAAAAATTCACATATCTAATAGACCGGACATCAAATCAATGTGTTGTCTATTGAATTGGGACCCCAATGATGAGACAATACATTGGATAACTATTTGTGGGACTCAGTGGTGGTTGATGTTTGACTGATATTTTGTAGAGTGGATCCTCCTGGAATCAAGTGTGCTAAGTGCAGGAATATAGTGGTTGGCTGTGATTTGAATAATGAAGAGTGACCTCTTGTGGATCGACATAAATGTGACCCTTCATGGATCATCATAAAAGTAACCCTTCATATATCAGCAAGAGAGAAAACCTTCATGGATCTACAGTAGCGCAACCTCATGTGGATCAGTCTTAGAGTGACCCACCATGGATCAGCAGCTGAGAAACCCTTTGTGGATTAGTAGTAGAGTGTCCCTTTATGGATCAATAGTAGAGAAACCCTTTATGGATTAGTAGTACAATGACCCTTTGCAGGATAGTATCAGAAACTATCATCAAAATTAGATGATTTAGCTTTATGACTAATCGTCATTTCCTTTGTACATTAAGTTATACCCGGTGTGTGCCTATTCATTACTTTGTGCTATGTGTCTGAGATAGTTCATTGGGGTATTCTAATTTATGGAATTTTTTAATTGATGATTCATGAGAGGCCATAAGAGGTATCAGAGTCCTTACTAATTATTTGTATACTCGCCCCTGCACGGGCTTCGCCCGCACATGTTTTGTCTTGTGCAGACAACGAAAAACATTGACAGGTACTGTGGGGAGTTAGGACTGGATAGTGATTGGAGGTGGATCACAAGACATGGTGTGCTGAAGTGACATCCAACTGTGAGTTTTACCTACCCTTCTAGTAGGATCCTTAGTGTATAATTTTATATGCATGTACTTCTTTTAATGTACTTTCATTCTAGTTGGGATTGTGTTCTGCCTCCTTTTTCTTTCAGTGTACCCTTTTACATTGTGGTGGTTGAACATTCCATCCCTTATCTTTTTCATGGTTCAGCTTTCCCATATATGTGTGTTTATAGGATTAAAGGAAACAACTTCCCTATTGGGGTATTTCTTTGAGGTTCTAGTCACCAGCCCCTGGACTATGGGAAGCGGGCTTGGGGTAGTCACGACATGGGCCCTAGGCGAGGGGTCCTTACCTTTTTTATTTCCAACATTGTTTTAGCTCAATTTGGATTAGAATTCATTGATAATTAATCAATATCATGATATTACAATTTTCATTGATGTATTAACATTTTTTGACCAAAAAATGGGTGATTTTTTAGGCAATGTTGAATGAATTTGTTTCTTGATTTTGAAAGAAGTTTTTTCTGATTTAATTTTATTTTGTTGTAATGAAAAAAAATCAATTCACTATTTTAGGTTTATTGGTTGGAAAAAAATGATGCATAATACATAGTAGATCAGATGAAAAATTCATAATAATTTTTTTTTGGTTTTGGTTATATTAAAGGATTCATAATAATCGTAGAAATGAACACATATTTTATAATAAAGTGCATATGTTTAGTTTTCTTATTATAAAGATGTTTTGTAAAATAAGTTTTTCTGGAATAACTTTATTTATGGAAGGAAAGTATATTTTTATGAGGAAATTTTCTAGAGTTTGAATTTCTCTATAAAAAATCTGATTATGCTTTTCTGATCTCGGAGTTCTTATAAATTATATGTAATCGAAGAAACTTGTGATGTATTCATTATAAATGAATGGGGAGAAGATACTGGATTTTTGGGAAGTCATGGAACATTACATTGTAATTTAGATGATTCTATGATGATCCTTCTATTCTCAAATTCATGATGATGTAATGAAATGTTAAAGATATTTCTCATAACCAAGCACAAGATATTTCCTCAGATAGAGAGTCTAGAAAAAAAAAAGATATTTCACATAATACTGAACCATCAAATATAGAATTTTTTGTTGAAGAATATTAATAATAAGATTTTATTGGGATCGATGAGAAAGTGAGTGTTTTTGTGGATAATAAAAAATTAGAATACATATTTATCAATAATATTCTCAACCATTTTAAAAAAAATGTTGTATTCAGTTGTCTCAAAATAAAAAGAAATCATACATTATTTTACTATTTGTTAAAGTGTCATTGGACCATTAATGGAATAGATTAATCGATTTAAAGTAGAGACTAATCCGTTATACATTTTATAACACTGATAAGTCATCAGACACCAGACATCATTAGACACACGATCATTGGTTTCATGAAAATAAGAAAATGAGGTATTTTTTATGTGTTTTGTAGAAGAGTTTCCAAAGGGTTGTGGATATCTTAAGATGTGTCAAATATGTTTATTTAAAAATAAAATCAACATAAATATAAAGAAGTTTCAACCATGATTATGGTTAAATGTTTAAAATGTTGTTAAAAATGGACTGTTTTTAATTGGCATGGAGCTCCATAATGAGTATTCTTCAGTTTTGATATGTTTTCTTCATAACGAAGACATGATCAGAATGAATTCGTGGAATCATACTGAAGAATGGTTAGAAATTTTAAAGCCATCTTCTTGATGAAATTTTGAGATGATTAGAGAAGTTTCATAAAAAATTGGGAAGTGTTGATTAAGTAAATGATGGATATGGAATGTTAGGGAAATCCAAATTTTAAAAAATATAGTTGGGAAAAAAATCATTATATTTGTTCCCTAACCACTTTTCAACACCAATAAATCATATAAAGAACATTGTACTTTTTACCGATGCCTATAATATTAACATGATAAGAGAATTATAGTGATTAATGTTTTGGAAGTGAATATGTTTCCAGGAATATTTTTCCTATGTAATGTTTCTGGATAAAATAATGTATGGGGTTAGAGATTCTCAGGTCATACTGAGCATTGGGATTAAGATAGAATTATTTCAAAATTTTTTCAGTAGTATCCATGCATACTTATATTTCCCAGTTGAGAAATTATACTGAATAATATGATTGGGTAATTAAAGTAATCCATTCAATTATGTTTTTATAATAATATATATAAATTTTTTAAACCTATTTCTTGGTGGGAAAATGAAGAAATGTGTTTTCTTGTTTTTGTTATGAAACATGATTAGGAAGAACATCAGCTTGTTTTGAACCAACTTGGGATGTTTTCATTACACGTTTCACAAACATGTGTTACATCATTTGTGCTACTCATAGTATAAACACTATTGTATTGATGATAGTTCTACACAATTTTAAGGTTTTATCCAACTTATTATATCCCAAAAAAATGATTGATTTCTTATGGATTGTGTGGTATTTTATTCCTTCCAAACCATATAATGGGTGTATAATCTCTTGTTTACAACTAAATCTTATAAATAATTGTATTCCTATGGATGCATGATTGTTTTTCTCTAACATTAAAAATATTTAATTAGTGGTGAAGGTTTTTTCAATAGAAAATAAACACAAAAGAAAAAGATATCACTTATTCACCCTTCCCCCTCTCAGTGACACATTGACCCTAGATGGGAAATATCCAATATGAAAAATAAATCCATTGTATACTAAGGGAATATTTGTATGAATACTCATGTTGATATCTCATGGGTTATCCAGCACAAAAAAACCATTTCGTATCTCATGAAAATATTCAATATCTATTTTTGAAATCATACCCACAGTAAGATTAACATTTCATCACATCATATAGTAATCAATGATAGAATTATATATGGATAACTCAAATTCCTTATTTTAGAGGTTAAATATAATTTCACATTACTAGTATATTCATCCAAAATGAAATAATTATAATGTAGAGAATAAATATTAATAATAAGATACATTTTATATTCATAAACTCATTTAGAATATTAATTAAACCATATATAAGTTAAAATATAGTCATATCACATATAATAGACTAGTGAAGAAATTTTTTTTTTTTACAGATTTTTTATTTTTAGACACACTAATTTATAGCTAATTATATTCACTCATCTGTATGAATAACTAATAAAACCTCCCACTTAACAATTGTATTGAGAAACATATACGAAGAATTTTTTTAAAATACTAGTGAGACAAAGAATCATATTTACAATTTTAAAATCATTGAATAATTATTTAAAATAATTTACTTTTTAAAAAAAATGTTACAATGTTATTAATAATGTTATTTTCAAATTATAAATCTTTATAATTTTATCATAATAAAATATGGATCCATCCATAATTTTTTTTTCGTGAAATCAATTTTGGCCACAAAATGAAACTCTTTGTATTAATCTTAATTACTAACATACCCTAAAATATTTTGGGTTATACTATTAAATTAATTTTTAATAATAAGGGAATAAATTTTTTATTATTGACCATTGAAATTTTGAAAGTCTAAACATACTCTCAAAGACCACTTAGAAAAAATATTTTCATTTAATTATTATACTAATAAACAAAAACAGCTTTGGGTTAAGGTCATCTCAAAGTTGACTAAAACGTTAGAATGTCCTATCCATATAACAGAAACTGGAAATAAATAATGGAAAAAATATATTAAGAGGTGTATCATCTCCAATTATATAAAAAATATACTACATGATTCATCACATAAAATAAAGTATTTGTGACAATATACATCAAAGAAATCAAAATTAAAATATATCTGTGAATAAAAATAAATATTTGTCACACTTATCATCATTCATTCAATACAATAAAAAGGAAAATAACCAATTTCTTCTTATCCCATCTCATAAAAATATCGTATTAAATCATTAGCTCCCAATTCAATACTCATTTTAGGTCATATGTCTATCTTCATGGCTAAACCTATGTATACAAATAAACATTAAGGGAAACCCACATAAATTAAAAATAATAGTATATAAACAAGTAACAATGACCCTAATGATTGATTAGGATTCCCCACTCACCTAATGAAACTGAGTTCTAGTGATCAAGTGGAAGAATGAACAACCCAAAAGTCCTTCCAAGGCTATGAGCTGTGCATCTCAACCCACATAGAATAATATCCCATGAATACTAATAAAAATCCATAAATATGTTACATCATGTGAAAAAGAAATAAAACCCCTATGGACATAGCTAGAGATTCCTAAATAAATCGAAGCATCATTTTCTTATACATTTATCCGTGTATACACTCAAAACCCAATAAGGTATATAAAAAAATATAAATCATCTTCTCAGACACTACTATCAATACGTCTCACCATAACCACAATGACACACATACAGTCTCTCTCTCTCCCTCTCTCTGAGTCCAACCATACCCATCTATCATTTCACTACTCATCAATAACATAAATCACCAATGTATCATTCGAAATAATGGTCATTTCAAGTGAGAAAAAAAATTCAAAATTGGAATTTCTATAAAAAATGTTCTACAAAAATTGAAAAATTGAATTCAAATAGCTCACAAATAATTAAAATTAATTATAAAAAATAATAACATAATAAAAATGAAAAAAATAAATAGGTACTAACTATATTAAACAAAAATCTCAACTATAAATAGATTACCTATCTTGACACATTAGACCTCACCAGACCTATAACGAAACTATCTATAGTGTAACTTTAGACGTATACCATGCATCACAATTCATACTAGGGGCTAGGTCCTTCTATGATTCCATATAGCATTATGACAACACAATGATTTATTGGATCAAATATCATCATCATGTTTATCCCACTTATCATGCTTCATGTCATCATTATAATTAGGTGTGCATTGGTTTATGGTCGCATGTCCTTATATCTTATTACATTCAATGTTTTTAATCCTTTATGTTTTGGATTGATTATCAGTTACACATGTTCGATCTCTGGTGATATGAGGTTAGTTTTTCCTCTTTTATTTTGATTTCGTCTCATTTTGGTTTCATTTCCTCCTCTAATACATAACATTCTATAGTGGTTGATATCCTTCTTTCACATGGAGTTATTTTGAGGTCTTGGTGGTGTTTTTTTTGTGTTGTATCCATATGGACCATTAATTCATTGTTTGAGTAGAGATCAAATATTTGGTCTTAATTTTCTATTCTCAAAGAATATTGAAGTCCTTGACTGAGATTATTTAATACCTAACCTTATTTGAAAGTGAAATCATGAAGTTGTCACACATTATCATGTTGGATAATGGTAGAATTAACCATAAATTATATAAAACAATAAAGGAATAATTTTTTATTGGTTTGGGTTGTAATGATTACATTTTTTATGTTATATTATTGGTTTACCTCTTGAATTTCTATATAGTGTTCTATATTTTGTTTATGTTATTTTTAAACATATTTTTTATTCTTTAAAAATAGGTAAAGTGTGTAGATCTTTTAAAACATGGTGACTAAATAATAAAGATGCATATATTATTGTTACCATTAATTATGGTAATTTCATATAAATTGATGTAAATCATGAAGCATTTTTTAAGGACTTGTATTTATTGAATGTCAATGTCATATGTTTTTTGGGGTTGTTACCTTGGATAAATGAATCGGTAATTTCAAAACATTAAGAAATTTATTCATTGATAAAGATAATTGGTTGGTGATGAGTGAGCCTATTTTATTATAAAGGATGTATTCCTTGGTTCTAGATACTATATTACATTTGAAACGTATATCATTTGATGTATTGGATATGTGATTTTGATAGATGTGTATCCTCACTATGAAATATGATGTGAACCATTGACGGATGATGGTTTGGTTAGATATGGGGAGTATTCCAATGCATGTGGCAGTTGTTGACACTTGTGATGGTTGGATTGTTAGTGATATGCATAATGGTGTCAGTGATGGTATATGGGTTGATGGAACGGGTTGATCATGAACTGACCTATTGTTTATTACATGGAAACCTAGGATTAATTGTGACAATGAATCTGCTTTAATCTCTAGATGGTTGATTTTATACTATATATATTTTTTCCAATACATTATATAGTTGGATGTGCATGGTCTATATAGATTTTATGGTAGCTTTGTATGCTTCAAAGAATAACAAAATATATGTACTGGTGATGTAAAATGAATAAAATCATGTGATTGGTTGGCCAATGGTTTACTCAGAATAATCTGTCAATAATTATTTATAATGAAATATTTATCTTATAAAATTGATTACTTCCTATTGAAATGTTTTTTGTGTTTATAATATATTTATTTCATAGTGATTCTAGTTGAGGGTACGAGAGATTAATATTGCAGGCAAGATTAAGTGTATGTAGTTTCCCTTAGTTGGGATGTAAGCTACACAATTATATATTATAGATTTTTTAATTTCATATGATTCCCCTCCCATGTCATTAGGTTGACTGACACTAATAGACTCCGCAGCATGTTTTCCCTAAAATCAAGGTTGGTGAGGATATATGAGCAGCTTCTCCCTATACACCATTCTCTCCTATTTTATATTACCATGTTCTTGTATGAACATTGGTCACCTTTCCCAGGCATGTGTGTCAAGTTAGAAAATTTCATTTGGTTGTTTCACACACATGTATCTCCAAATACTATATCATAATGTCTATAATAGGTATATTGTGTAATGTATTTGATGTGTTGAGTTATAATACATTATATGTGGGATGTTTTATCTCTCAAAAAACTACATTTTTATAATATAGAGATGGTGAGGATGATGAGATTATATGAAACATAGGGTGTGAGTTGTTATACATTTTCTTTTGACCCATGTGGCTTATTTGTAGATAGATTTCTCCAGACGTGCAAAATTGGGTTGATAGTAGATAACTAGTGGGGAAGTGGAGTGTGGTACCTTTATGTTCATAATATTTCATATATTATATTATATCCTAGATGGTATTATTAGGGAGAGATCCCATGTGAGGATGCAAACGTAGCATACCTAATTTGGTGATGAGTTTGTTTCACATTCTTATTCACTAAGATTTAGTATGATTTCATTATCGTTTTATCATAATCAACTAAGGAGGATCCTATTAAGTATACTTTTTGTGATCATTAAACATCTATATAAAGTATTCTTAGTTTTGTAGGAGCTCATTGCTGATCAGGTTGCATATTACTAGCTCGTGGAGTTGTTATAGGGCTATTTTGGATTTTAGATAATTTTTGGGAATCTTATTTTTATATTTTCAATTTACCTTGACCTATTTTTTTTGGAATTAAATGCATCCATCGGGTTATCCATACACACTTATTATGATCACGTGTTCTTTTGTGGTGTTATCTTACCTTCCGTTCCTCATAACCATATATGGTAAGTCCTCCAATCGGTGTGTATGATATTCCATCAGTGATAGTCTTCAACCTATGGCCTACTAGTAGTTGGATTAGAGAATCATTGTCTATATACCTTCTTTATCGGCCTTGGAAGGGAACCATTGTGGTGGTCATGAAAGAGTTCTATAAAAGATCATGTAGAGGGATATGATGGAGTTAGGAGGTAACTGATGGGCAATACATGGGTTAGTAGGGAAATGATGTAAATTATGATTATAATATTAAAAAGTAAGGGATACCATAAAATATGCAGTTATTTAATGACCCATATGATTTGATGCTTTTATGATCATGTTTTTTAGCCTACTATGTGAAGTGATACCAGTTTATAGGTAAATTACTAGGAAATGATCGCACATCATTCTATTTTGTGTCTTTGCTTGTAATTGGTAGAAATTTGTATTAGGTTAAAAATTTATTAATTATTACTATGTATTTCATATTGTAATTTTATGAGTCCTTAAATATTTTTTTATCTAGAATTAATTTCTTCAGGTTGATGTCATGGTTAGGTTTGTGATGATGATTTCCTATTGGATGTTCTGAAAAATCACTATAAATTTGAGGATGACAATGGAGAAACATATGGGATGAAAATTGGAGAGTGTTAGGGTTAGAGTATACAAGATCAGAGGGGATCCATTTTAGATTTAGTTAAAAGTAAATTATTTTAGGAAGTAGAGATATCCTTCAAATCAATTTATTCTTTGAATGATCAAAAATTTATGGTCTGTGATGATGATACATGAGGATAGTAGGAAGTTGTGCTTCATGTTCCTCATGGATCATAATGTTTTTTGTTTTCTTGAAGAATATCTGATATCAGTTTCTAGATGAGTTTCTATCTTTAACTACATAGTCTTCTAGTCACCAGGGGTTTCTTACTCCTTAATAGGGAATCTCTAGCATGTAAGAGATTGGGATCTATTTTAGGAACCTTCTCTGATATACATCAATCATACTACTAGATTAGGAGTCCAAGGAGACACATTTCATTGAGGAATTATGTTTAGTTATCTATTTCAATGTTATCCCATCTATTCTGTTGATATATATCAAGTTACTAGTGATCACATTGGTTTTTAATAGAATGTTGTCTAAGACCATATTGTTATGATATAGCAGTCAGATAGATTCTTCAAATGCTAGAGATATTTTCTAGGGTTACCATTTTACTAGATATAATGGTTTTCATAAATCTAGGGGTATGTCCTAGTCTTTTTCATCTCATTTCACTTTGGTTGGTAGATCTCAATCCTCTTCCAAGGTATCAATACTTTTTTTCTCCATTTGTGGCCTTAGACATTAGATGTAGGAGTGAACAACCTTTCTATGAAAATAGATTGTAGAATGTGATCCAAATTATTATACATTGTTGAATTACTATCAATTTAGGCTGCATAAGTAGTGTTCTATAGCCTATAATCAGTGGAGGAGAGATTAGGCATGAATTGGACAAAAATATGATGCTCCTATACCTCATAGGGGCTAGTGCAGTTGTTTGGGTATTACTCATCAATGTCAAAGAGGTTTTGGAGTAGACCATGTGTAGATAAAATCTATGGATTTGCAAGTACTATAAATTTTTTAGGACATTCAATTTAGTATTTATTGGTTTTTTATTTTAGTCAATGATTTTTCTGTTTCATGAGTTACACACTCTTACATTTCAACTTCTTTAATCCATTCTCAGATACATTATGTTGAACGTATTTTTGTTCCAATGGTTTTTAATATTCAATTTTGTGGTTAATCTAGTATGTATGAAGAATATAGAGACTGCGATCAAGTTTTTTGGAAGGAAAACTCTTGAGGAGACAACCTATATTTATAGATATAGTCATACAAGATCATCCATAGCGTGGACTAGTTGTATTCAATGCAGGATATCATGAATTTCAATTGGAGGTGGATAATTTCTTAATATATTGATAGAATATATACAAATTATTTTTTTAGTTGAGATCCACAAATGGGTTATATGTACTTCAAATCCATGAAATCCTCGATGTCTGAGTTGATGATTAGTTTACCACTGGTTTAGTTGTTAGTGTTTCTTAGTGTATTTGAAGAGTTCTCTAATGTATTCCATAAAGTGGTTATGGAGTCACCCCACTATGAAAGATCACTTTTCTAATGGAGTTACAATAGGCCACTTCCCTGAAATTGATGTATCTATATAGTATGAAACCCTATGAGTTTCGAGAGTTATATATATATGCCAATGATATCATCAAATAAGGTTTTAATTAGTAAAGCATGTCACTGTAGGGTAATCTGGATTTGTTCTCAATGATGGTTAATGTAATTCTGTAACATTTTATAAATTATTTTCACTTTAATTAGCTGATAGTGATGAATCTCTACCATTTTTGTGGATTGGTGGTCTATTTTATCATATGAAGGGAGATAGATTGTTTCCAAAAATCGATCTATGACCGAGATATCATCTTTTGTGGGTAAAGTATATAAATATTCAAAATACTAGTTTTCAATATATTTATGGTAATTATAAGTTCCTTATATGTTCAATAACTATATGTAACACTCCATATATATTCTTTAGAATGATTATTGTTATCTTACAATAATTTCACTATTGTTTAATTTTGAATTATATCATGTTCATCCTTGTATACTCTGCATATGAGATGGAAACAAAAAAGTATCTAAGTTAAATTTTGGAGTTTTTAAATGTCAACATCTATTTAGGATTTAATTTTACCGTGATTTATTAGTTTAGGAATTTTATTTCATAGGAAATTTCAAGTACTATCATAGAGTATTTATGATCCTTCAATGATTGAGGTGGACATTTCACTGGATACCCCCAAGAATATTTCATAGGTGAGAAGTTTCCGTAGACTTTTATGATATTATATGAGTCTTTTACCTAACATCTCTCAGTTTATGAACCCACAAATAACCATGACCTTTAAGGACTTAGAATTATCATGGAATGACCTATTTGAGGATACATTCAAGTATCTAAAGGAGATGTTGGAAAATGAAACATTTTTTTATTTTTAAGAAGAGGGATTTCAGTTTGAGAATTACTACAATGCTTCAAATATTATCCTAGAAATTGTACATATTCCATAGATTGATTTTTTTTTCTTATGGGTCTTAGTAGTAATAACCACATGAAAATAACTATGATATCCATGATCATATGTAATTTTTTATCATGTTTAACAAGAAGTTGTTGTGACGCGATCTCAAATGTGATTGTTTTCTTATTTTCATTAATCATGATATTCAATGGTATGTCTTATACAAACTTGACCTAAACATTTAACAATTGTTCTGGATAGAATATCTATAAAACTATTACTTGTACATTTTAAGTGATAGTAAATGGTAATGGTGTAGCTGATGATCTAATTAGGAATTCCCAAAGTGATTTCGTGCATGAATATAGAGATTCCTGATAGGGTGATGGAATATATCTGTTATATGAATCTAAATATGTAATAGGTTGGTGGAAGAGGATTCCATTATTAGATGATACTGCGACTATATTTAGTGACAAAGTGGAGGAGTCCAAGGTCATGGATTCTACGGTAGAATAATATAAGGATTAAGTTATTTGTGAAGATACCTCCAATGAATGTTCAATGGACAATCCACATTGATATTTTACTCATATGAGGATTTTTTCCCTTAAGTGATTCATGAGGTGGTACTCTATGAGTAATATTTCTCCACCTTAGTATTATATCCTAGCATGATAATGATGTATCATGATCTAAGTGTTTATTTTTAGTGGTATGGGCTGATTCCCTCTATTTTAGTGTTTATATCTCAATGTTTATTCTTCCATAATGTGACAGTTGAATAACATGATCCCTATGGTTTTCTCCATCCAATAGATATCACTCCTGGGAAGCTAGAAGAAATTTTGATGAACTTTTTTACTAGTCTATCTCAATATCTGATAGGTTGTGACGATTTATGTGTAATAGTGGAGTTTTTATACAATTTTATATCACTTATTAGTGAACTTTGATTCTTGTTTAAGGATTTATTTATTTAGGAAATTTTTTATGAGGTTTTGAGGCTTTAGGGAGTCTTGAGGGTGATAATTTTTTATCATGATCCTCATCTCACCTACATGATATAGGGAAGTCTTCAATATGATTTTGTCAGCCAGTTTTTTCCTAACATTTTTATCATCCATAGAATGAAATTCAAACAGAGAAACAATCCCGAATCTTTATTTTTTATTATGAATTTGAGTATATAATTTTAGATGTTCATGTATGAGGCACCAAACATAGGTATATTTTTATTAAACAATTAGTTTTCAATCCACCATTAGTATGAAATTTTATAGAGAACCTTTCTATTCTTCATTGAGATAGACTAGTGTCAGAGAATCTAAAATTATCAGGTTGGAAATAGTCCAAAATGTGAAATTGATATTTCAAGTGATTCCGGAGAAGATGAAGGTAGTGTGGTTTCATCATAATAATAATGAGGACCATTGGAGAAGACTATTAAAATTATATTTTTTATATCATGTATTCTTCAAGGTGACTCATCGTCATGTGAATTCATTGTTTGGTCCTTGGAATACAGTTTCAATACAATTTTTTAGTCCATTCTAGATTTTTTTAGGGGTTCGAGCCTCCATGTATCAAATTCCACTTACCCCGTAGATGATCCAAATTCCTGTTACCTTTCATGTGTCGCTTTCTTACCACTATCTTCATGATGATTCCCAAATCATCAGTTTGGGAGATATTGATGTTTATGTTGATTTGACCTTCAAGGATCACCCTATAGAGATTGAAATCTTCTAGGACAATGTGATGTTTATGCATGTTATTCATTTATTTCATGCCATGTTGTGAAATTTTAGTTTGGAGGATAACATCTTGGAATTAGTTTCATAGACATGCACTGAAAATCCTATGTTATTTGGTGCTGGAATCTTCCTTTGTATCAATGTTTTGATTATTTTGACCATTATCATGGTTATGGTATAGTTTTTTCCTCTTTAATTCCAGGTTTTTGGAATTCTCTTATGTGATAGGAATCTCATCCATAAGATAACTGTATTGTTTTTATGTTTGTATCTCCCTGTGAGATGGTTCAATTCCTTTTATATAATGATTTTATAGATGTATCTCATTGGGTGGTTATTTGAGTTACCCTTTCTCATTTTATTCACTCTAGGATGGTTTTAAATAATTAATGGTGGTAATTATTTGATTGGTATCTGTTCCATGGGTATGAATCCTCATAGACTAGTCTAGTTTTTTTAATAATATTCATTTATGATAGATCCTTGAATTACAATTTTTAATATTTTGTGATCTAAGGTGAGTATTCTATATTTTATTGTGGTTTTGTCACTATTTTTTCACATTATACGAAACTACCCTTAAATGTTGTGTAGGTTGATCCCCCTTCATATCATATATTTCCTTTTATGATTGGATGCTTTTTCTTGGTGTAAAATCCGTAGTGATTTTTGGTCTCGTGTGAGAGAGGATATCATATATTACACTTATTATTATGTTCTTAATGAATTATGAATACGTTGAGGTAGGGTATAAGTTGAATATCATTTTTTATTAAAAAATTTGGAGTCATCATGCATTATCACATTGGGTGACAGTTGAATTAACCATAATAAATATTAAACTATAATTAAAGAATACTTTTCTGGTTTGAGTTGTGTCAATCACATATGTATATGTTATATTAATGGTATTCTTCGTGATTTTAAAGACGATATGTTTTACATTGAATATTTTTGATTTATCATGTATATTGTTATTGTAAATTAGATAAAAATCATAAATAAGGTAATTCATGATGACTGAATTATAAAGAGAAATGTTTAATTTTTATCATTATTTATAGAAATTTAATGGAAATTGTAGTAATTATTGAACCAAGTTTTAATTATTTTTAAATATTAAATGATGATTTTTAAAGATGTTTGTTGTTATAAATTGTGCTAAATGAATTTTTTAAATAAATATGGTAAAAAAGTGGTTGTTTCATAAAGATATTTTTTTTGGAACAAGTGAGCCCATTAAATTATGAAGTATATATTCTATGGTCCTGGGGACTAGATGCCCTGTTAAAAATTTGTTATTTTATCCCTTCCTTGACTCACTTATCATGATGAGTAGCATTTTAATGATATCTGATATGGGATTGTGAAGGTCGATAAATTAGTGATACATGGGCAGAAATAAAAGGGTTTATGTAAACCATTGGTATATACGATGTCAGGATTGATGATGATATGCATAATAGTATTGGGGTGGTATTAGGACTGATGGATTCCATTAAATCTAGGATTACTGATTTCTTATTATGAAGAAATATGGGATGACATCTTTATAATGGATCGTAATTAATGGTTATGTGTTATGGTATCTTAGTTTTTTGTTGATCTTACTCACTACATTATAGAGATGGATGTGAATGGTCTATTCCTATTTTATGGTATCTTAGGATTAGTCCTTTAGAACATATTATTATAGAATGGAAATTTCAAATTATTAAATCCATGGTGATGGTAATTTAATGTTAGAATTAGAATAATTGTTCACTAATTGTGTACAATGAAATATTTATCTTAATAACTAATTAAATCATCGAGAAATGTTTGTGTGATTTTTGAATATCTAGTCCTTATCGGTGGTAGTCTAGTATATAAGATATGATAACAACATTTCAGGTTAATTAAACATAGTTTCCCTTATTTTTGTTCCAGTATATATATATATATATATTATAGGTTATTTATTTTCTACTCTACCCCACCCATCTCAATACAGCAGTCGATACTAGTGGACTATGGATGGTGTTTTCCAAAATATCTAGGTTGTAAAGGATGGGTGGAAGACTTCTCCCGCTGCCATGATCCCTTCACCTTGTATTATTATATACTATAATAAATGGTTGTTACATTTCCCATACATTTTTGTAGAGGGATATAATGGATTATACTAAATTCAGACCCACGTATCTCCATATACAGTATTCTACAGTTTATTATAGGTATTCTCTGTGTTGGTTATGATGGATTATGGTATAATACTCTATGTAAGGGATATTTTTGATCGAGTAAAACTAATTTTAACTATATAGAAATAGTTAATATGATGATATTATATGATTCATTTGGTGTAGGTTGTTATATAGTTACCTTTGATACAGGTGTCTTTTTGGATAAATAATAACTATGACGTGTGATATTGGAGTCAGAGAGGAAGCACAATGGGGATGTGGTATTGAGGTATGTCCAATTTTATATTATCTTGGATATTACATTATTACCCATACGAGACACTTGGTGAGGGATACATTGTGATGATAGTAACTTTTTAAACCTGATTGGGTGATAGGTTATTTCACTTTATTATTTATTGGGATTTATTATACATTTTTCAATTTTTACAATAGAGTCGTTGAGGAGGATCTTTCTTAGTATAATTTTTCTCACCACCCAATATGTATAAAAACTATTTTTCTTTCCTTCATGAGCTAATTAGTGATCTTCTGGGAAATTAAATGTCCATGGTGTCATTTAGGAAATGTTTTGGTTTTTGAGGACATTATTAAGGATTTTCTTTTGGTATATATTGTTTACTCTATAGTTTTTCAAGTTTTATGTCCTTAAATTCAGGTATTGGGACCAATATTTATTTTTCTTATGATAAGGATCTTTTGTTTGTGTTATATTATAACATTTTTATGACAAAATTATAGAGTGATGCCTCACATTATGGTGTATGATATTCCATCAGTGCAAGACTGCAACCCATGGACTAACGAAGGAAGAATTCAATAATCATTATCTTTATATCTACACTATCTACCCAAGAGTGTGCCTTTGGGGAGGGGGTTTTAACAATTAAATCCATTATTTTATCATTTTTTGAAATTTAGAGGAAGTAGGATTGAATAAAAATAATGTTGAATATACCTGCCAAGTGTAAGGAACTATTTCTCCTAGAGTCCCTTTAGTAACCATGCCATGGTAGGACTATTGAAAAGGATAGAAAACCATAATAATTTTATACTACTAGAAGATATTTTAATCATGTATAAATTCACATAAAAGTAATAGTTCACCTCTTGCTAAATCATAACACCCTAAGGACAACTTATAAATCACCACCCATATATTTGTAAACTGAATATGAGGTACATCCTACTACACACTACCCCAATTGAAATAAACCCATTCACTCAATCTCATGATGGGAAAAGAAAACCGAAAAAATTGTATATAACTCTACCCCTATAAAAAATACTAAGGAATAGACTCACCTACATCCTAATCCTACATCCCAACACATACTGATGGAAATCAATTTATGTAGGCACCCCTTCCCCTTAATTAGTCATTTTTATTAGTCAAAACATCACTAGGACTATCACACACATCTATCACTAAGGTATAATCTAAAAATTATAATAAAAACCAAGAAGTCTAAAAACCAATAAAAATATAAAATATCCCTCACTGGTGGTCGGTGAGAAGGATCACCCATCCCTCAATTGATATATGTGTCTAACACCCATCACAGGGTATTCCTAGACATGGTTTGCAATATAAATATGATCAATAAAAAATATATGGTATCTCATTAAACATTAGAGGTCACCTCCTGACTAGATCATAACAAATATATGATAACTATATAAAAGTTTCTCTGGAACCCATGTCTCACTATAATTAATTTTAGTAAATCATGAGTTTTAATATAATTTACCATACTAATCAGTAACTTTCCAATGTCTATCAATTATTTGTGTGACACTACTATAAAACGGATACTTAAAAAACTAAAATATGATACACATGTCAAGAAGGTGACACCATCTCCGCTAGAGACTACCAGATTAGAACTCCGAAATTAAATGATTCTTATCATAGAGAAATGATAGGATGGGTAACTTCATGGGATGTTTTTCATAGTGGGTTTCAGTGAGGAAAAATAACATTAAAATAACATGTGTTGTCCTCTGAGGAAAATCACTATTCTAATGAGTGTCTTAAGTGGGTAATATCCTATATTATGTTGGGAAGGTAGCAAAGGTATTACATGATACCCATGGGGCTATTTGACTAGGTTCATGTCCAATGGAATGTCTGGATATAAGAAAATGAATTAGATCTAATAATTAATCAAATGTGTAGTGGTAATGTATTGGATTATGTGTAAGGTCCATAGTGAGGTTTATTTTTGTTATAGGGGGTGGTTTAATACCCTTTGAAATTCAAATTTGGTTTCATAAATGTTAATATGAATGTAACAATGTTTGTAAGAGAAGCAAATAATGTAATATTTGTTCTTGATGGGATTATTTGCTAAGAAGTTCATGCATGAAGTTTGAGTGGATAGACAAGTATTCTTAGAATCAATTTAGACTGGATCATCTATAGATGATCATATTTGACATTGATATGATGTGAAAATGGAGTGGTAGAAAATTAGAGGAATTAATTAATATGGGGAGACCACATGTGAGTTGTCTCAGTCTCTCAATAGAGTGTTTCACTTCTATGGTAGGACAGTTGTTCTCATGAATCTATGATAGGAATTCATAGATGATGGACACCAATAAAATTGGTTTATACATCATAGAGATACCAATACAAATAGGGACATGAGACATTGCAATTGGTGTCTTGGAAAGAGAATATAGATTGCATATTTTGTGTCTTAATTCATTAAATGTTTTTAAATCAGGGTTGAACATCATAGGCCTTCTAGTTTTCTACAACATATACCCATTCCAATTTGGAAATGGGTTGAAATATCCATGGTATATATTTTTGGGATACCTCATACTCCTAGTGTTAAGGATTTGATATGGGTGATTATTGATTGATGCATTAGATCTATGTACTACCAAGACATTACTGAGTCAATAAAGTTAGAGGTTTGGGAGATCTAGTATGTATGATAGAATATTACAGTCAACATTTTTCTATTAGATATCATTTTGGGAATAGAGTCTCTCTTCACCTCTCAATTTTAATGTGAATTTTAGGAAGTGAGGGTTTCTTAATTGAATTTGAGCTTGATATATCATTCCCAAATAGATGTCCTGATGGATAAATCAATCAATAATATTATATAGGTGATTTAGTAATGTGTTCTTAACGTCAATGGATCATTGGAGAAACCTGTTTCATTATTATAATTTTTAAATAATAAAATTTATCAAACATATATCAAGATGGTTCCTATTTATTCATTTTATATTAGGGCTTGTAGATCACATCATTGTTGTGAATAGGTTAGATAATGGTATTAGGTTGGACTTAGAATCACCCAGGAGAAAAAAAATAGTTAAATGATTCAAAAAAAAATATTATAAACAATAAAGAGTCAGTAGAAGTTTTATTTCAATTAGTATCATTATTTGTTGAAATTTGAGGTAATCTATTGGGATTTCCTCGCAGTTTCACCTCAGTTGGGACATAGACATTTTGGAGGTAGGAAAAGTTAACACCTCATTATATCGACATGTTTGAGATTGTAGTGTAACTCAGGAAGGTGGATTAATGATTAAAAATTTGTAATAATATTACTTCTATCAATAATGTGTTCCAGGATTCACATGTAAAGAGTTATCAGTCAGATCCATCCAACCTAATCATGATGGATTACAGGGATATTGTACCCAACAACATTTTTTTTCAATGGAATGAATATATATTTTACTAAAAGGATATGGTTATAAGTGAAAAGATGATTCAATTCTTCTATAAATATGGAAATTTTTTAGGGACATCCATAATGCTTAGAAGATGAGGAATTTATGATGCAACAATGGTCTTATCTCTTTTTAGTTTCATGATCCTGATCTAATTTTGGGACAAAAACGATTTATGGTGGGGGAGACGTCATAGACTATATATGGAATAGGGTAAATAACATCCCTTGTGTTTTTATTTTATTTTTTAGATTTTTTATAAAAATGGATATGGTTTTATCCTTTTTGGTTGTTTTATGAGGCCATAGGCTAGCTAGTGGGGGACCACCAGCTAGCTAGTGCCCACTGCAAGAACACCTATAGGTATGCTGGTTCCATAGAACCTCCAGTGGAAACCAGGTGGTCCATACTCATTTTATAAATCGACCGTATAGTGGGTAGACCAATAGATGGCTGGTGGATGTTAAAATGTTCATCAGTGATTCCACTATCCATATTGTTCAGTAAGGTTCTAAATTAAATTTTCAACCCAAATTTATTATTATTTACTTAGTTATTCTTATCCTATCTAACTCAATATTATATTATTGGTCTATAGTCTCCTTTGTTTTGATTTTTGATCTTTTCCCCTTCCTATAAGAAGATCATTACGCCAATTGAACTCATTGTCCATTGTTGGTAATAGTATGGTGAGGCAAATCCATTATAATATATAATTTTTTTTATTTTCATTGATTTTTTTTGTTATGAGGAAACATCACTCGATCAAGCTAGGGTAAATATGATTTATGTTACTTCAATTGGATCGAGGTTCATAAGGATCCAATCACTTTCGTTATCATCATTGGTCTAGAATGTAATGTTTTTTCATTGATATTTAGTTAGTATTATTTATCATATAGTCCTTGACATAGAATTACTTATATTATATTAATTGTGTGTTTTTATTTACAAAATGAATGATTTCAATTCCATGAGATATGTGTTTTATCTTTGATTTATATGTAAATATTTTCTAAAAATTTATTTTTTTTTGAAAATCGTTTTGATGAAAATGATGAGATTACTGAATTTCCTTAAAGAATAATTTGATTTCAAAACAATTTTTTATGTATGAATATAAAATTTATTTTTTATGGAAAACATTTACAAAATATGGAATTGGTTTAATTAATGTAAGGATGTTGTAATAAAACATTGGGAAGGCCAAGTATAATAGGAAATATAATCATTAATAAGCCATATTGGAGTTTTCCATCCTTAGGATTGGTGCTCATGATGCCATGGAGATTGATGATATCCTTTATTAGGGATCCAATTTTCTTAGTGTTTTCCTTCACTTATTATTTTTATTGATTCTTTTATATGGATTTTTACTCCACTGTGTTGGGACTATCCCATAGGTTCTTTATGGATACATTATGTGAATTTTTATTTGATATTATTATTTAACCCCATGATATGGATATTGATGCATGAAACCTAGGAATATTCGTTTGATTATACCTCATGGATATATGTTATGTCATTTTGCCTTACTATTTATAATATTTCATGTTTTTTTTAAAGATTTATTTATATAAAAGTATAATTTCCATGGATTTTTATTTAAATATATTTTATACCAAAACGAACAGATTCATGCTAATATAATTTTTTTAGTTTTTTTTTGTACCATAATTTTCATTAGTCATACCCTAATTGTTCCTTAAGTAATTCTTACACTTTTTTAGAGGATTAAGGTAATTGTAAGACCATCATGTAGTGGATAGCTCATGTGTATCCGGTTTTCTTTCGATGGGTTGGGATGGAACTGAAATATGGTCACATAGAGATAGACTCATGGGTTTTGTTGGGCTCTATATTATTGGTATTTTGGTTTTTTTATCTTAATACTTTTATCCATTTATCAAATGATTCACATATGGTTTGGTTTTTTTACATATGAGGTACTTTGGATAACTTTTGAGATACCTTTATTTCTTTGATCTAATTATATGTATTTTATATTGTGAAATCATTCCCACTTTTTTTTGATACCCAGGTTCATTCCTCTAGTTCGTAGAAATGGGTGACACACTTTAGGCCTTCTTTTGGAATTTGTCTGATGATTTTATAGGCTTACTTAGGTTATTATATTATAATTGTATCATTGAGAATCTCACTAAAAATCCCAAGACAGTCCAACCAACTTATAAACCCTAGGGAGGTCTCACCCATTAATTATTTTTTATAATGCATCATCATGTAACAATGGAGAATATTCAAGGATTCATATAAAAATTGTTCTCAATAGGGAAAGATTTATAAAAAACATCTCCCTCATATGGATAATTATATATAATTATTTAAACAACCCAATATCATATGGATTCAGTCAAAAAACAACTCAATACCCTCTTTGGGAAATTATAAATTCTGTATCACTCCACCAATTTACAAGAACATGGTCAATATTCGAAAAAAGTTTCAAAAACCCATTTGATGATACACAGACATACTCCAATTTTCATTCTGTTAAAAATGACTTAAAATCATCATATAAAAACAAAAAATTGTTTTGAAATCCTATATCAACCCTATATTAAAAATCAAACCATTTACATTAGAATGTTTTTATTTAAAACAAACTTATATCTTTGTTTAATATATTAAAACATTCTGTTTCTAGGAAACCAATCCATTCCTCAACTAAGTCCGTCATGTGTTCAATATAATTGTATAATGGAACTTGTTTGACCATGGAAACACTAAAAATATTTATCATGCCTTAAATACTTTGGTTAAAATTATTGTGACCCATTTCAACACCATTTATGGATATATACAATGTATCGTGACCATGCCATACTAAAATAATAAATTAGATGAAATGAAAATTCCAACATTCAATATAAACTACTTAGAAATCACTATACAATATATGGAAATTCCACATACCTAAATTCAATGAAACATAAATCAGTACCAATATCATAATACCCATCATAAATCCCATTAATCCTTATCTCATCTACAAATACAAATAAATTGGTAACTACTCAATTTTAATTAGAAAACCTCAATTGAAATCATTAAAACTAGACCACCCAGAAGTATAACATCATCCAAAAAAGGAGTAAGGGGGTTCACTACACATAGTACACCCATGAATGCCTATGAAATAGAAAATCCAAAATTCATAACCACAATTAAACCATTAATTTAACCCATAGTTTTCAAAATCCTAAATAAAATCAACCAAGAGACTTACCTTATGTCAATTTTCATGATATTTTGATAATCCAATTATACAAAGCCTATTATAGATAATATATATGAAATACATACTATATCAAACTTATTAATACATGATTTTATGAAATATGATATGTATTCTCTATGAGGCATTATAAAAATTAGAAGAGATGGGAGAATAAAAATAATGGATGAGAGGGGAGGGAATTTCTTTCATTTCGGGAATCAAAACCTACCGAATAATCATGTATTGAGGTAAAAAAAGAAATATTAGTGGAGAATTAGATTGGAGGATCCCCTATCCTATACAGATTACAATAAAAGGAACCTTCATGTAGTGACCTGAAGCTTGACATACATGGAAATTTCATTAAATTAGCAGAATACTTAATACATAACAAAAACAGACACACAATGACCGTAATAGTTTAGTGTCTTTGGAAACATGGAACGTAATCTTCTAATCGTGGTGAAAGATCTTCAAAATCTCCCATAAAGATCTTCCCTTTTTTTCATACCTAAAACCTTTCTTTATATCCTGGGGAAAAGAAAACATAAAAGGGGTGATATCAAATTCTTAGTAAGGGTAAGCATGAATAAAATAAAACATACCATATACATTTTAACTTCAAAAAATAAACATAATGTTTAAACATCAAAATCTTGAGCAATGACATAAAACATGGAAGTACATAAGGCATAGATCATAATGGAACATAAATCATGATAAAATAGAATGGGAATAAAACATGTAATTGTGGCATCCATTAAGAACATTTAATGATTTCCATAGTAGCCAAGGCATTGCTGCCAAGACCATCTTAGTGGAAAAAGTCCCTTTCTGAATCGATTTCACTCCTCGTTCCAGTCCTGTAATACTGAACCGGATTAACTTACTGTTCCAGCCATGTCTATCTAATGAGAAATAAATCTTTACCCAATGCATTGGAGGGAGATATAGGTCCCACACATCTCATAATGAAATCATTCTTACTTGTGCCACAAAATAAACATACATCATTCATAATAACCCAATGAATAAAATGGGTTTCATAAACATCACCCCATCATCACATAATCCATATAAAAGAAATGGATATCATTTAATAATAAGAAAAGTGAAACCATGTTAATCATAGAGACTTTATACTTGAAAAATACACATATGAAATAATGTCATCTTAGATGGAGAATTGTTTTGATAAAACACTTGAAATGAATTCTTGAGAAAAATATCCTTTCTTCTTCAAAATCAATTTCTTTTCAAAATACATCATGCAATTTTAAAGGAAAAATATTTTTTTGAAAATAGTAATGAAATATTTTGGAGGAAGCTTCATGAAAATAAGGCTTTATAAAACCGTAAAAACCCGTTCGTTAAAAAAAACATTCTTCTCGTACTTTTTCCGGAAAAGTCAAAAAAGTACCTCGTAACGTAAAAAAAAGAATGATTCCTTACATACCATGTAGTAAAAGTAAAAAATGGGTAAAAATAACTTTAAACATACATGAAAACATTTTTAGAAAACATGGTCTTGTATGATATATATAACCCCATTAAATACATACGACTAAACAATTTCGGATAAGAAAGAGATTTGAAAAGTTATCCCTTTCCTTTGGTCTGATATGGTTCTTACGTATCCGAACCTCCTGTATAATGATTTAAATAATGTCATTGACTTATTACAGAATCATATTCATTGTTATGATATCATATATGTTTCACTTATGACTTTATATTACCTGTTGTTTTGTAAATGCCATGTTAAAGAGTGTTTTGGTTAAAATCGTTTCATTTGTCGTCCGTGTTTTGACTTGTAATTATTCATATGATTAATTTGATCATGATTACATAATTCCAGAATATAAAACATTATTTATATATAATATATATCCATGATATACATATATATTATAGGTCGATAAAAGGATTGAAATACACCATTTATGGAGACGGTAGGCCATACGTACGCATGAATGCTGTTTTCGTTTCCTTATTGAATTGAATGAAACTAAATAGATGACATAAATATATATATATATACATAAATACAGTAGAATTATTATTTCATATATTTAATTATTATTCATTATATTTGCTTTATGATCATTCACGTATGGTTAATCATGGAGAATGAATCTTATCGCTTCGTGGAGACGGTAGTCTGTACGTACACACAAGCGATAATATCGTTCCCATAATTATTGAATAGAATTGGAGTGGATGGTATAATATATCAGAATTATTATGATGTTATAATAACCATATATAGTTATTATTTACACCATTATACCCATCCATGTATGGTTTTGGTGGAAAAACAGATTTCACCACGGTGTGGAGACCGTATTCTGTACGTAGGCACGCGTGGTGATTTCGTTTTCCGTAGGATGAATAGATGGTGAAATACGGTTGTTTCATACTTATAATAACATATAAGTATACGAGTTATACTGATGTTATTACTTAATAATGAAACAACTAAAGAATAATAAGTGGAAGAATAAATAGAGTTGAAAGAATCAGTAACGGACATTATCTCTTCTTTGAAGCGCCTCTTTGAGACCTCCTCATAGGGCACTAAAATTGTCCTTTGAAGAAGACAAGAACCTCTAGGATGTTTCTATGGAAGTGGAGAAGAGAATTTGGCAGGGTTTGGCCGAGCTTGAAGGCTCAATGTGGTGTGAGGAAGAGAGGGAGGAGGTGCCCTTTTATAAGGGAGGAGAGGGGCACCTTTGGAAAAACTAAAAATATTATTTTATTATAAAGCCAAATTCGGTTTTAAATAGCTAAAAATTGATTTATTTCGAAGCTAAGGTGGGGATGGGTCGAAATATTCTAATCAAATAGAATTTAGACAAGTTTAGGTTCCTATTTTAACCTTACCATTTATATTTAACTTTAAGTTAGATAATTTTACTTTTACCGTGTCTTTTTGTGTTCTTACACTATAAGGTTAATAAACTTACTGTAACAAGCCAAAAGAACCCCAATTTGTTTATTCATAATATATATAACCTTATATAAGTCATTTTTCCGAACCATAGATTTTTTAGAATAAAATAACAATTAATAATATAATATTTATTTTAAAAACTATTTTATGTCAATTTTGAGACTATTTAGTAATTGATTTTTGTGAAATTATAACAGAATGATTAGTTCAAAAAAATTAAATTAAATCAACAAAAACATGTTATATTATCCTATAGAATTATTTTAATTCATAGAAAGTCTAAAATTACATTTATTTGGGTATTTATAACATCAATTATTTCAATATTTCATTAATAAGATAATTACTGCCTCATCTTTGTGTCATAATAAATTAAATTATTTAACGTCTAAAAATTACAAATAAACTACCATTATGTAGGAAATAGTTTTAGATTTCTAATGAATATTTATAGTCTATTTTATCATATGTATAACCCTATATTAAAAATTATTTACTTATTAGACTTTGATTTTAACTATTTTAACCCTTCTTTAAATAAATTAATAATAAATGTCCTAATCTAATCCAAGTGGGCCTAAATGGTCATATTTTATTCCTAAGGTTGTTTTTGGTCGAATTAAACTTATACAATAGAATTTGGACATGTGTTAGGGTAATAATAATATCATTTTTACCCTTAATTACCCTATTTACTTTTAACCGTGGTAAATAAAAGTAAAAAGTTACTATTCACCAAAAATTATTTTCATCTCATTGAACCACATTTTACTTACTGACATCAACCATGTCTCTCGGATTTTTTTAAATTCCATTCACAAAAGAGGTAAAATTAAGTTTTATATAAATTTTGCCAATTCTCCTAGGAGGTGGGTAAAAGACGGTGAAAAGTTCAATGAAATTTTTATATATCTAAAATTATTATAAAATTACACCAATGGATTAAATTGAACATATATAGGTATTATGTATCAATTTTGACCTAAAATAAATTTAAATAAAATAAGTAATTATTTAAATAAAAAGTCGGTTTTAAAATAGTAACCCAGTGTTTTCACTATTCATCAAAAATTGAATGTTTCCAGAAAAATGCCAAAATTTCACCCTAGGCTAATTTCGATATTCCAAATCCAAAAATGAAGACCATTTTCAAAAATAAAATATATAAAATTTCAAAAAGTGGGTATTACTATTCATAACAGTTAATTTTAATAATATTTTTATATCATATCATTGTTTAGCGAAACTCAGTATTGCGTACAACACACGCTATCGTGGAAGGTCGCGCTTGTGTGTAATCCAAGCTATGTCAGGGATGCGTGTTGTCCAAGCTCCTTTTGGTGTAGCATAAAACACCATAAACTAATGAAATTAAAAGGAATATTTTTCATAAAATCGTGGGGGGTTACATTCTACCCCCCTTAAAATGAATTTCACCCTCGAAATTCGTCGGGTTAATAAATGGTTTACTACTCGAATGTGTCTTTAATAGAAACCCACATCGTATAAAGGAATACCAAAACTTGGCTTTAAAAACTAAAGTATGAAACATAACGGTTACCCAAATTAACTAATCGTTGGGTTTCCACAAAGGAGATCCTAGGTGAAAATATGGATATGGAAGAGAAATCTAACCATCATTTTCTGATGGAGAGTGGTAGAGAACATGGATATGAAAAATACATCAATCAAAAAGCCATATATTTGTGATTATCTAGGGTACCATCTAATTCGTCGGATATAAGAGCACTAGGACAACATTTTTGGTTTTCAAGATCATTTCCCTAAAGTTGAAGAATTTGAATTAGAATAAATACTTATTTATTTTGGTACTATGTCACTGTTGTTTGTGCTTTGAACAATTTCCACTTCATCTCTTAAAGTAATGATGTTGAATTTGTTATTCATGAAGTGTTAATAGATCATGTGATAGAATGATGGGTCATTCAATCTGTTTCAAACAAAAGGTTAGTAAAAGTTATCAAATATACATAAGTCCATCTATGGTGAGGTAAATCGTATACAATTCCAAAAATGAACATATACTTCATATATCATACCGCGTAATAAAACTGGTTTTTACTAACCATGGACTTCCTGTAGGCCAGTGGTAGGTGATAAAGGCCAGTCGCACTTCGGTTGTGGGTTCGATTCCCACAGCCTTGTCCGACGCGATGGGTTGTTGCCCGTCCTACAGGTTATCCTTTTTCTAAAGTAATATTACAATAACATCCCATCCATAATATCGAAAAACGTTCTATCCTTAAACAATACTAACTTATGTCCAACATAATCCATTACAATCTTTAGGCTTATCTAAAATACTTCGGTCCAAGCTCATAGTATAAAGAAAATGATTACATGAAATGTTACATAAAAATCACGTGAATGACATCATTTATCCCCAATATATTACAAGATATATCTTGTTGGTAAAATTACAAACATGTGAATACCTTAATCATGTATTCTCTTGAAGAATGAATGCCCATTGAACCATAGTGAAAACATGAATGCAGTTAAAATTAACACTTTCCATATACCAAAATCCTCAAAATTCTATATACTCAAACCTTGATATCACTTTTTCCTTATTTCAATCATGAGCTCATGAATATAATCAAACATCTAATTTTCTCCTTATCCCTTCATTATGTGCATATCATCTATGAAGTGCCCGGATCAGTGTGATCACTCAGAGGGGGAGGGGGTGAATCATTGATCCTTTAAAACTTTTTATTAGTTGATTCTTTATCAATTAAACCTCTATCGCTTGTTAAGGCCTCGATCCACTCTTCTTGTATCTCTCAACCTTTCCTCGAATGATGCAATAAATGTAAAGGCACTGGACACAAGGATTTACAAGGTTCAGCACCAAAGGCCTACGTCCTTTCCATGTTGGTTATACACCCCAACATGGTTTCTTCCATTATGATCTGTTAGTATTACAATGGTCGATATAGAGTCCCATTGTATCTCTCCTGAGTCCCACTGGAGGGTCTTTATACTACGTCCCACAGTGTTACCAGAGTCCCACTGGCCTGCTCCAGAATCCCACTGAAGACTTCTTCCACCCTGAGTCTCACAGGGGGCTTCTCCTGGCTCCTCGAGTCGCACGAGTAGCTCTTCTTCTTGTTCAGCTCTTCAAGTATCTTCAGCAGCCTGGGATAAAGCCTGCTGGCCTTGCTCTGTACCTCTGATCACTTGAGTTGATCAGGTGTTCTCGTCTTGCTCAGGATTTATCTCTTTCTTCTCAGGATGACCTGGCTTCTCTCCAACTACTGAATACTCAGACAACTGATATCTTTAACTTCAGTCTGGTCCAGTCTCACATCAATTCAACTTCATGCACTGAATGCATGGAATCTTTGATTCTTCAAGATCTTCTGGTCTTGGACTTCTCAATTGCACACAGCCAGATTTAGATTTGTTCACATGTGCACGTGCATGCATGTAAGCATGCACTCCCCTTCTTCTTCTCGGTGCAATGAACCCACAAAGGGTGTAATCCTTTTTAGCACACACCTTCTCACTTCCTTCACACACTTTGTTCAATTTGTTTACAAACTTAAAAGTGTGTTGTACTCTAGTGTGGATGTCTTCTTTCAACTTCTTCTATGTGTGTTCACATTTAGTGCACACCCTAGGTTCGGCCTACTTGTTTTGTTTGCACACACAGACTTCCTTTGAACAATTAGAAAACACAAGGCTTGGCCTCCTTCACTTGCACACACTTCCTCTCGACCTTCTTCACTTCACACACCAAGTGTGGTCTTCATAGCACATGGCACACACTTAAATGGTCTTAGGGTGTTCTTGTTCTTTACTTAGAATACACCCAAGATGCTAGGTCTTCACTTGTTGCTCACATAAGGCACTAAGCCTTGGCCTCCTCTAATTTGCACACACAAATGCCTAAGGCCTTCCTCCTTCACATTGCACACAAGGCATGCAAGTATAGGCCTTCACTTGAATTGCACAAACACACAAAAGTGTGATGGTATTCACTCTTAAAGAATGCACACACATAAGGCCCCGACCTTGTTATTTCTTTGTGCACTCAATGCCTCGGGTCTTCTTCTCCACTTACCACACACACACAAAGTGTGGTATACTACCATGCACACACTTAACCCGTGGGTGAGATATTCTTCACCCGAACTCAATCATCAAGGAGGGATGCAAGGGCTGTTTGAGCCGCAGCCTTCACTTCTTCTTCAAAGCTCAAGACGCACATGGGTGCACAAGGCACCATTGTCGCGTAAGGGGCGCGGTGCAAAGAGGGAGCGCGCAAGGTCGCTCTTCCCAACCTCTCCTTCCTGTCGCGCAAAGGGGTAGCGCGCAGGGGACCTCCCTTTCTTCTTTCGCGCAAGGAGTGCGCAAAAGGAACCAAACGGAGCTAGGAAAGCGCCGGGCTGCTACCGCGCAAGGGATGCGCGCAGGCTGTTCTTCGCGAGACTTTGGGAGTTCTCACGGGACTTCGAAGTTTCAGCAAAGGATCAGCAAGCAATCCTCGTGGCTCGGCTTCATTTTTATAGGCAGAGATGTGCCTCATAACATCCACATGGATACAAATTAAATTCCCGAACGTTTCAGGATATCAAGATTTTTCAAATCTTGATATTTTCCTCTGTTCAATGTGGGTTGCCTATTTTCTTCACGTGCATGCGACTTAGAACGCATGCACGACTTCAGTTTAGGCTAATCCATACAAAACATAAATCACGTGGCCTCCCACCGCCGGTTGCTTCGGCCAACCTCGAATTCTCCCATACGTTGCATGCATGCCCATTTTTATTCATGGATATGTTCAGTAGGGCCAGACAAACCGAATGGAGCCTTCGGTTTGATCGGAGGTGGCCGAGAACTCGAATTATTCATTCGGGAGGCCTCTGGTACAGCGGCGGCTTCGCGGGGTGGTCTTCGGCTGAGCTCAAGAAAGACGATGTGGCAGCCGTCGGATCAGATCTTTGGACGGCCGGATTAGATCGCGGCGCGCGGCGAATGAGATGAGCGGCTGCGATCCAGCGCGCGATCGATCGTGCGGCCAGGATGCGCTCCGGGTGAAATTTGTGTGTCCCACATCGATTCATCGTGCGAATTTTCCGCGGTTTATCAACCAGCCGCTCCCATAGATGGCCAGTTGATCTTCTCCCTCCACGGTGCCGCCCCGCACCGTGTTCTCTTAGCGGGCGTGCTCTTGCGCCCACCCCTGCCACTCGGGCGTGCTACTAGCGCCCTCTATGCGCTCTGGCTCTCTCGTGGGCGTGCTCCTGCGCCCCTACCGCCCGGGCGTGACACCCCCGCGTGTCCTCTACCACCTTGGGTTTTCCCCACGGGTTCCCCCTTGGGCGTGGAGCCTTAGGCCCACATGCCTTGGGGTTGAACCCTCAAGGTGTCCACGGCTGGCCAATTTTTTTGGCAAATGAAGTGTTAAACACTTTTTAAAAAAACAAAGTATCCTATTTATATAAAATGTCAAATGCCATTCATCTTCCAAGCCATTCTCCCTTCTTCATTTCTTCTCATCTCTTCTTCTTAGTAATTCCTCAATCCTCCTCACATATAATCAATACATAGAATGTGGAATTCCCGAAGGGTCTTCTTCATCAACCGAGCTCCTTAATCAAATAGATTCTTCAATGTTCTTCATTGATCTAATCAGAGATCAAATTGGATCTTCTTCAAATTCACATGCACTAAGTGATAGTGCATGGACTTCTTTAATCCACTTCATCCACTTAGAACTTATGGATGGATCACTTTCAACTCCTCATGCATTGTCACTACAATGCATGGTCTTCTAATCATTTTGTGACTTTGTATCATCTTGATACAAGTTCTTTACACTTAAGGAACAGCTCAACAATCGTCAGATTTAATAATGATGCTCCATCATCATCCATTCTTCAAGTGGTGTAACTTAGTATCATCTTGATACAAGTATTGAAACATTATGATCAGTTCTTCAATCGTCTGATATTAACATGGATGAATGTTGCAACCATAAACACTTATGTCACTTAGTGAATCTCCTAAGTGACATTCATCTTAACACAATGGCCATCCTCCATTCATCACCAACACCATCCTAGCCTTTATCATTCACATATTGACTCTCCTTGACATCCATTCATTCTTTTACATCTTTTGATCAATAACATACCTTATTGACAAAAAATGCAACATAGTGCACTTCAATATCCCCCTTTGTATTTGTTGTCAATACCACTAGAGCACATATTGTCAATCCAATCAGTAGAACACATATGAATGGGTCAATATGTGTGCCACACATTTCTGGTGCAATATGTCAGCTTTTCTCCCCCTTATTGGAAACCAAATGCAAAGGTGTGGTGTGGTTCCTTTTAAAAATATCACTTCCTCCCTTTGAAAAGTATTTTCTTGAAAAACACAGAGAGAGGGATGATGTCACATGTTCTCTTTAGCAAAGAACCTTTAGTAAATCAACTCTAAGTCTACATGGTCTAACCCGATGTAGAAAACAAGAGTGATGTAACCAAGGTACTCAATGTTGTCCAACATTCAATATAAATGTGAGATCATGCTTCAAGGGGCTTGAAATTTTTCAGATATAACAATGAATTTGCTAAATCCTGCACAACTTCACAAAACTCATTAGAAAGTTCAGGTGCAAAGATAAAGCTCCCCCTTTCATCCATTTTTCTTCAATCCATACTCCCCCTTAATTGAAAAGATAAACTCAATTAAGAAACAAGGGATGAAAGTATGATTGGAATACCTTCACTTTTCTCAAGATGGTATTAATCTCAGAATCCAATCTTCTTCAGATTGGCTCCCCCTCAAGGGATGCACTCCATTCTTCCCAAACCATCCTCCAGCTGAGAATGATCATCATCTTCAATTCCCTGCAATGTCAGCACATGTAAATACAAGTTATTAGGGAATAAGATGGAACCTCCTTGGTTCATCAATGTGAACAACAAGGTTGAGCAGATTCTCTCAACCGAGATGTCCCATTTTCACCATTCTTCACACTTGCACATTTGATCTTCAATGATGTTTGTGCTGGTGTGGATCTCAACACCTCTTTAACTTCTTTGTGTGTGACTCCTCTATTTCTAGGTGACTTCTGAACACTAGAGTCTCCTGGTGCAATCTTCATTCTTTTGAAGAATCCCTTCTGAGCTGGAATGAATATCAGGCATTTATCACTAGTATGTCCAGCTTGATTGCACCTCACACACAGAACTTGATCTTCATGTGAAATATTCTTCTTCCCTTTTGCCTTAGCAATTGCCAGAACTTTATCTTCAGCTCTTTGTAGTTCTCTGGAAAGTTGCAACTGATTTGGCCATATGACAAGTAAGTCACTTGGAAGTGTGGCCTCAGTTCTGGAAGTTCCACATGGTTCTTTTGATGCTTTCAAGCTACCTTTCTTAGGCAACTTGTTTTAAATTAATCCCTTCTGATTCTTCTGGATTGATTGTATTTTTATGTCTAGTCTTCTTCTATTCAGTTCCATGGATTGTTCACAAAGATCCATGGTATGACCTTTCTTTCCATGGTAGAAGCGTGTTTTCTTGGTGGTCCTTCTGGATGCATCACCCTTCTTGGACTCAGACTCCAAGGACTTCTTTTCCTTTTTCAAAATCTGCTTGGGAGCATTGTCAACTTTTTCTGCTTGCTTCCCAAGGAATCTCTCTTAGCCAGGTTTTGTGATCTTCTCTTCCTTCGAGCTTTGGATACAGTTGGAGATTTACATGCATCATTTTGACCACTTTCGCAAACATCCCAGATGTTATCAGGCAATCCAAATCTGTTAGCAGTAAACAGATGTTTCTGGACCTGTGGATGTTGCTTCTTTTCTTCTGGCTTGCTCCCCCTTGGCATGGGCTTCCTTTGTGCTTTTTCATTCAGAGGATTGTACCAAAAATCTTTTGCACAATGCCCATGCTTGCTACAACACCAACATTGACCCACAAATCTTGACCTCTTAAGTCCTTCTGATTGTATGGTACTTTTCTTGAACTGCTGTGTTGTTTCAGGAGAGCTTTCTTTCTTCATTTTCCTCATCCATACTTGTTTGGAATTATTCTTCCATCCTGTACTTTTTGTGGAAACACTTTTAAAATCACGAGTACAAGATGGTATAAATGGTACCTTCTTTCTAGAAGATGTTTCCCTTTTATTAGAGGATGTCTTTCTTTTGGAATCATCCTGCTCAATGCTCACTTGAGTGGCAACATTTCTTCTTCCAGCTGTCTGGGAGGCTTTGGCTTTGGGTGATTGCTGATTTTTCAATATCACCTCTAATTCTAACCATTTCATGTTGAGGGAGTTCTTCTCATCCTCAACCAATCTTAGCCTACCTTCCCAATTCTGTTTCAGCTGTTCCATCTGGTCATCAAGCACCTTCTTTATTTCATGCAATGAGTTGTCAAGCTCCTTCACCATTTTGACTTTGTCTTCAATTTGAGCATCTCTGACAATCATTGAAACTTTGTGCCTCTTTTCCAGTGCATGAAAAACTTCTTCAACCATTATCATAAAGAATTATTTCTCAGAAAGGCTTCTTTGCAATTATTCAGTACTGTCTTCATATCTTTCATTGCAAAGGTAAACTGTTTCATCCTTGGCATTCACCAGCTTTCTGAGAGTGTTGGTTATGCCAACCCTTTTTGCCAATTGGACTTCCATAGAATTGGCTTCATCTTCTAGCTGTAATTTTTCTTCTTGAAGATCAAGGATGCCTGTAGCTATACACATTGCCACTTCCATGGGGACTGTCTTCTGAAGATATTTGATTGCATTTAGAGGATCATTGTTTCTTCCATCTTCATCACAGCTAGAGCAGGCTTCATCAGAAGAATGATAAAAGGAATTGTCATCTGATGTGACTTTCACATTTCATTCCATAGAAGGAGTTTCTCTGATTGCAACAACCTTCTTCATCATCTTCTTTGCCTGTTTCTTCATTCTGTTTTTCTGAGTCTTGGCAGATATCTCCATTTGAGGTTGTTCTTTCATTTCCTCAAATCTGCACTTCATAAAGACTCCCATGGATCTTTTAGAGGTAACCTCGCTCTGATACCAATTGAAGTGCACGGATCAGTGTGATCATTGAGAGGGGGAGGGGGTGAATCAGTGATCCTTTAAAACATTTTACTAGTTGATTCTTTATCAATTAAACCTCTATGGCTTGTTAAGGCCTCGATCCACTCTTCTTGTATCTCTCATCCTTTCCTCGAATGATGAAATAAATGTAAAGGCACTGGACACAAGGATTTACAAGGTTCGGCACCAAAGGCCTACGTCCTTTCCATGTTGGTTATGCACCCCAACATGGTTGCTTCCATTATAATCTGTTAGTATTACAATGGTCGATACAGAGTCCCACTGTATCTCTCCTGAGTCCCATAGGAGGGTCTTTATACTGCGTCCCACAGTGTTACCAGAGTCCCACTGGCCTGCTCCAGAATCCCACTGAAGACTTCTTCCGCCCTGAGTCTCACAGGGGGCTTCTCCTGGCTCCTCGAGTCGCACGAGTAGCTCTTCTTCTTGTTCAGCTCTTCAAGTATCTTCAGCAGCCTGGGATAAAGACTGCTGGCCTTGCTCTGTACCTCTGATCACTTGAGTTTATCAGGTCTTCTCGTCTTGCTTAGGATTTATCTCCTTCTTCTCAGGATGACCTGGCTTCTCTCCAACTACTGAATACTCAGACAACTGATATCTTTAACTTCAGTCTGGTCCAGTCTCACATCAATTCAACTTCATGCACTGAATGCATGGAAACTCTGATTCATCAAGATCTTCTGGTCTTGGACTTCTCAATTGCACACATCCTGATTTAGCTTTGTTCACGTGTGCACATGCATGCATGTAAGCATGCACTCCCCTTCTTCTTCTCGGTGCAATAAACCCACAAAGGGTGTAATCCTTTTTAGCACACACCTTCTCACTTCCTTCACACACTTTGTTCAATTTGTTTACACACTTAAAAGTGTGTTTTACTCTAGTGTGGATGTCTTCTTTCAACTTCTTCTAAGTGTGTTCACATTTAGTGCACACCCTAGGTTCGGCCTACTTGTTTTGTTTTCACACACACACTTCCTTTGATCAATTAGAAAACACAAGGCTTGGCCTCCTTCACTTACACACACTTCCTCTCGACCTTCTTCACTTCACACACAACGTGTGGTCTTCATATCACATGGCACACACTTAAATGGTCGTAGGGTGTTCTTGTTCATTACTTAGAATACACCCAAGATGCTAGGTCTTCACTTGTTTCTCACATAAGGCACTAAGCCTTGGCCTCCTCTAATTTACACACACAAATGCCTAAGGCCTCCCTCCTTCACTTTGCACACAAGGCATGAAAGTCTCAGCCTTCACTTGAATTGCACAAACACACAAAAGTGTGATGGTCTTCACTCTTCAAGAATGCACATACATAAGGCCCCGGCCTTGTTAATTCTTTGTGCACTCAAAGCCTTGGGTCTTCTTCTCCACTTACCACACACACACAAAGTGTGGTATACTGCCATGCACACACTTAACCCATGGGTGAGATATTCTTCACCCGAACTCAATCATCATGTAGGCGCGCAAGGGCTGTTTGAGCCGCGACCTTCACTTCTTCTTCAAAGCGCAAGACGCACTTGGGTGCACAAGGCACCACTGTCGCGCAGGGGGCACGGTGCAAAGAGGGAGCGCGCAAGGTCGCGCTGCCCAACCTCTCCTTCCTGTCGCGCAAAGGGGTAGCGCGCAGGGGACCTCCCTTTCTTTTTTCGCGAAAGGAGTGCGCAAAAGGAACCAAACGGAGCTAGGAAAGCTCCGGGCTGCTGCCGCGCAAGTGATGCGCGCAGGCTATTCTTCACGAGACTTTGGCAGCTCTCACGGAACTTCGAAGTTTCAGCGAAGGATCAGCAAGCAATCCTCGTCGCTCGGCTTCATTTTTATAGGCAGAGATGTTCCTCATAACATCCGCATGGATACAACTTAAATTCCCGAATGTTTCGGGATATCAAGATTTTTCAAATCTTGGTATTTTCCTCTGTTCAATGCGGGTTTCATATTTTCTTCACGTGCATGTGACTTAGAACGCATGCACAACTTCGGTTTAGGCTAATCCATACAAAATATAAATCACGTGGCCTCGCACCTCCGGTTGCTTCGGCCAACCTCGAATTCTGCCATACGTTGCATGCATGCCCATTTTTATTCATGGATATGTTCAGTAGGGCCAAACGAACCGAATGGAGCCTTCGGTTTGATCAGAGGTGGCCGGGAACTCGAATTCATCATTCGGGAGGCCTCTGGTTCAGCGGCGGCTTCGCGGGGTGGTCTTCGGCTGAGCTCGAGGAAGACGATGCGGCAACCGTCGGATCAGATCTTTGGACAGCCGGAATAGATCGCGGCGCGCGACGGATGAGATGAGCGGCTGCGATCCAGCGCGCGATCGATCGTGCGGCCAGGATGCGCTCCCGGTGAAATTTGCGCGTCCCACATCGAATCTCCGAGCGTATTTTCCGCGGTTTATCAACCAGCCGCTCCCAGAGACGGCCAGTTGAACTTCTCCCTCCACGGTGTCGCCCTGCACCATGTTCTCTTAGCGGGCGCGCTCTTGCGCCCACCCCAACCACTCGGGCGTGCTACTAGCGCCCTCTATGCGCTCTAGCGCTCTCGCGGGCGTGCTCCTGCACCCCTGCCGCCCGGGCGTGACCCCCCGCGTGTCCTCTGCCCCCTTGGGTTTGCCCCACGGGTTCCCCCTTGGGCGTGGCGCCTTAGGCCCACATTCCTTGGGGTTGAACCCTCAAGGTGTCCACGGCTGGCCAATTTTTTTGGAAAATTATGTGTTAAACACTTTGTTAAAAAACAAAGTATCATATTTATATAAAATGTCAAATGCCATTCATCTTCCAATCCATTCTCCCTTCTTCATTTCTTCTCATCTCTTCTTCTTAGGAATTCCTCAATCCTCCTCACATATAATCAATACATAGAATGTGGAATTCTCGAAGTGTCTTCTTTATCAACCGAGCTCCTTAATCAAATAGATTCTTCAATGTTCTTCATTGATCTAATCAGAGATCAAATTGGATATTCTTCAAATTCACATGAACTAAGTGATAGTGCATGGAATTCTTTAATCCACTTCATCCACTTAGAACTTATGGATGGATCACTTTCAACTCCTCATGCATTGTCACTACAATGCATGGTCTTCTAATCATGTTGTGACTTTGTATCATCTTGATACAAGTTCTTTACAATTAAGGAACAGCTCAACAATCGTCAGATTTAATGATGATGCTCCATCATCATCCATTCTTCAAGTGGTGTAACTTAGTAACATCTTGATACAAGTATTGAAACATTAAGATCAGTTCTTCAATCGTCTGATATTAACATGGATGAATGTTTCAACCATAAACACTTATGCCACTAAGTGAATCTTTTAAGTGACATTCATCTTAACACAATGGCCATCCTCCATTCATCACCAACACCATCATAGCCTTTTCATTCACATATTGACTCTCCTTGACATCCATTCATTCTTTGACATCTTCTGATGAACAACATACCTTATTGAAAACAAATGCAACACAGTGCACTTCAATCTACTTTCCAAAAATATCTAAATAATCATTCATGGTTACTAAAACCATTAATCATACAGTTTCAGAACTTAGGAAAGACAACAGTGTAAAAATCCTTAGATGTCTCTTTATTCCATAGTACCATGAGATTACTTATAATACATTACACTTGATAAACATGTAATCATTCCACTACCTTCTTAAACCATTGACTGAGCTTAAACAATTCTTTCATCTCACATATCATTTTTAGTCTCTTCATTATCATCAACATAAATACTACCCATACAACCGTACTGATTCTATTCATGAGACTTTCCCTTAGGGAATGGTTTTCATAATTCCCATACATTCCACATTTAAAACATTTAACCATTTTTGATGACGTAGAAATACCATTATCCTGGCTCATGTCGTTAACTGAACCTTTTCCTTTGCACTTACTGGCTTTGTGTCCTTCTTTTCCACACCCAAAGCAACTTCCAGTTCCTTTGAAACAATCTCCCCGATGCCTCTTCCCACATCATTTACATGAGGGAAATTGAACTTTCATTCCTCTATGATCATCATGAATCTCCATCTTTCTCTTATTATCTGAGTCGGGAATCTTACCAAAGTTGAGATTATTGATCATATTATATGATTGCTGAATAGGCATAATAACGATGTTTGGACTTCCAAATCCCGTTTCATTTGGTTTCTCATGAAGAATATCATTCCATTGTCCTTCATATCCTCCATTATCATGAATCTTCCTGTTTCCATCCATTTTCTAAAACCCAAAAAGAATAGTGTGAGAAGAAAACGACATAGTAAAGGGGGATTACCCTCA
The DNA here is from genome assembly GCA_963277665.1 of Viscum album. Lineage (NCBI taxonomy): Eukaryota > Viridiplantae > Streptophyta > Magnoliopsida > Santalales > Viscaceae > Viscum > Viscum album. The sequence goes on along the minus strand of OY728151.1, from coordinate 1,161,260,160 downwards.
ATATCTAACATCGTAGGTTAAATTCTAAGATCGTTAGCGCAATTCTAGGACTATAACCTACATGTATACTTAACCTTAGAGACATCCCTAGACATACCATAGAAATATATCAAGGGACCTCACTAATGTTTTCGCATCCTAGTTTCCAAAGGTTGACTAAACCATTCCTCTGATACCAACTGTAGAGACTTGAAGCTTGACATACATGGACATTTCATTAAATTAGTGGAATACTTAATACATAACAAAAACAGACACACAAGACCGTAATAGTTTAGTGTCTTTGGAAACATGGAACATAATCTTCTAATCATGGTGAACGATCTTCAACATCTCCTATAAAGATCTTCCCTTTTTTCATACCTAAAACCTTTCTTTATATCCTGGGTAAAATAAAACATAAAAGGGCTGAGCTCAAATTCTTAGTAAGGGTAAGCATGGATAAAATAAAACATACCATATACATTTGAACTTAAAAACATGAACATAATGTTTAAACATCAAAAGCTTGACCAATGACATAAAACATGGAAGTACATAAGGCATAGATCATAATGAAACCTAAATCATGATAAAATAGAATGGGAATAAAACATGTAATTGTGGCATCCATTAAGCACATGCAATGATTTCCATAGTAGCCATGTAATTGCTGCCAAGACCATCTTAGTGGACAAAGTCCCTTTCTGAATCGAGTTCACTCCTCGTTCCAGTCCTGTAATAATGAACCGGATTAACTTACCGTTCCAGCCATGTCTCTATCATGAGATATAAATATTTACCCAATGCATTGGAGGGAGATATAGGTCTCACCCATCTCATAATGAAATCATTCTTACATGTGCCACAAAATAAACACACATCATTCATAATAACCCAACGAATAAAATGGGTTTCATAAACGTCACCCCATCGTCACATAATCCTTATAAAAGAAATGGATATCATTTCATAATATGAAAAGTGAAACCATATAAATCATAGAGACTTTATACTTGAAACATACACATATGAAATAATGTCATCTTAGGTGGAAAATTGTTTTGATAAAACACTTGAAATGAATTCTTGAGGAAAATGTCCATTCTTCTTCAAAATCAATTTCTTTTCACAATACATCATGCAATTTTAAAAGAAAAATATTTTATTGAAAATAGTAATGAAATATTTTGGAGAAAGCTTCATTAAAATAAGGCTTTATAAAACCGTTGAAACCCGTTCGTTAAAAAAACATTCTTCTCGTACTTTTGCTGGAAAAGTCAAAAAAGTACCTTGTAACATAAACAAAAGAATTATTCCTTACATACCATGTAGTAAATGTCAAAAAATGGGTAAAAATAACTTTAAACATACATGAAAACATTTTTAGAAAACATGGTCTTGGATGATAAATATAACCCCATTAAATACTTACGACTAAACAATCTTGGATAAGAATGAGATTGGAAAAGTTATCCCTTACCTTAGGTCTGATATGCTTCGTACGTATCTGAACCTCCTGTATAGTGATTTAAATAATGTCATTGACTTATTACAGAATCATATTCATTGTTATGATATCATATATGTTTCACTTATGACTTTATATTACCCGTTGTTTTGTAAATTCCATGTTAAAGAGTGTTTTGGGTAAAATCGTTTCATTTGTCATCTGTGTTTTGACGTGTAATTATTCATATGATTACTTTGATCATGATTACATAATTACAGAATATAAAACATGATTTATATATAATATATATCCATTATATACATACATATTATAGATCTATAAAAGGAATGAAATACACCGTTCATGGAGACGGTAGGCCGTACATACGCATGAACGCTTTTTTCGTTTCCTTATTAAATTGAATGAAACTAATTATATGAAATACATATATATATATATACATAAATCCATTAGCATTATTATTTTATATATTTATTTATTATTAATTATATAATCTTTATGATCATTCATGTATGGTTAATCATGGGGAATGAATCTCATCGTGTCGTGGAGACGGTAGTCCGTACGTACGCACGAGCGATGATATCATTCCCATAATTATTGAATAGAATTGGAGTGGATTGTATAATATATAAGAATCATTATGATGTTATAATGACCATATATAGTTATTATTTACACCATTATACCCATCCATGTAAGGTGTTGGTGGAAAAACAGATTTCACCGCGGCGTGGAGACGGTATTCCGTACGTACGCATGCGTGGTGATTTCGTTTTCTGTAGGATGGATAGATGGTAAAATAGGGTTGTTTCATAATTATAATAAAATATCATTATATTAGTTATACTGATATTATTACTTCATAATGAAACAACTAAAGAAGAAGAAGTGGAAGAAGAAATAGAGTTGAAAGAATCGGTAACGGACATTACCTCTTCTTTGAAGCGCCTCTTTGAGACCTCCTCATAGAGCACTAAAATTTGTCTTTGAAGAAGACCATAACCTCTAGGATGTTTCTATGAAAGTGTACAAGAGAATTTTTCAGGGTTTGGACGAGCTTTAATGCTCAATGTGGTGTGAGGAAGAGAGGTAAGAGGTTCCCTTTTATAAGGGAGGAGAGGTGCACCTTTGGAAAAACTAAAAATATTATTTTATTATAAAGACAAATTCGGTTTTAAATAGCTCAAAATTGATTTATTTCAAAGCTAAGGTGGGTATGGGTCGATAGAAGCTCATACAATAGAGTTTAGACAAGTTTAGGTTCCTATTTTAACCTTATCATTTATATTTAACTTTAAGTTAGATAATTTTACTTTTACCGTGTCTTTTTGTGTTCTTACACTATAAGGTTAATAAACTTACTATAACAAGCCAAAAGAACCCCAAGTTTTTTATAATTAATATATATAACCTTATCTAAGTCATTTAGTCGAACCTTCGATTTTTAGAAATAAAATAACAATTAATTATATAATATTTGTTTTAAAAACAATTTTATGTCAATTTTGACACTATTTAGTAATTAATTTTTGGGAAAATCATAACAGAATGATTATTTCGAAAAAAGATAATTAAATAAACAATAACATGTCATATTAACATATAAAAATAGTGTAATTCATTAAAAGTCTCAAATTACATTTATTTGGGTATTTATAACATCAATTATGTCAATATTTTATTAATAATATAATTATTGCATCATCTTTGTGTCATAAATAAATTAAATTATTTAATGTCTAAAAATTAAAAATAAAATACCATTATTTAGGAACTTTTTATATATTTCTAATGAATATTTATATTCTAATTTATCATATGTATAACCCTGTATTAAAAATTATTTACTTATTAAACTTTGATTTTAACTATTTTAACCCTTCTTTAAATAAATTAATAATAAATGTCCTAATCTAATCCAAGTGGGCCTAAATGGTCATATGTTATTCATAATGTTGTTTTGGGTCGAATCACACTTATCCAATAGAATTAGGACATGTGTTAGGGTAATAATAATATCATTTTTACCCTTAATTACCATATTTACTTTTAACTGTGGTAAATGAAAGTAAAAAGATACTATTCACCAAAAATTATTTTCATCTCATTGATCCACATTTTACATACTGACATCAACCGTGTCTCTTGGATTTTTTTAAATTCCATTCACAAAAACAGTAAAATTATGTTTTATGGAAATTTTTCAAATTCTCCTAGGAGGTGGGTAAAAGACGGTAAAAGTTCAATGAATTTTTTATATATCTAAAATTATTATAAAATTACTCCAATGAATTAAATTGAAATTATATAGGTATTATGTATCAATTTTGACCTAAAATAAATTTAAATAAAATAAATAATTATTTAAATAAAAAGTAGGTTTTTAAATAGTATCCAAGTGTTTTCACTATTCATCAAAAATTTAATGTTTCCAAAAAAATACCAAAATTTCACCCTAGGCTAATTTTGATATTCCGAATCCAAAAATGAAGTCCATTTTCAAAAATAAAATTTATAAAATTTCAAAAAGTGGGTATTACTATTCATAACGGCTAATTTTAATAATATTTTAATAGCATATCATTGTTTAGTGAAACTCGGTATTGCATACAACACACGCTATCGTGGAAGGTAGCGCTTGCGTGTAATGAAAGATAAGTCATGGATGCGTGTTGTGCAAACTCCTTTTGGTGTAGCATAAAACACAAGACATTAATAAAATTAAAAGGAATGTCTTTTGTAAAATCTTGGGGTTTTACAATCTACCCCCCTTAAAATGAATTTCACCCTCGAAATTCGTCGGGGTAATAAATGGTTTACTACTCGAAAGTTTCTTTAAAAGAAACCCACATCGTAAAAAGGAATACCAAAACATGGCTTTAAAAACTAAGGTATGAAACATAACGGTTACCCAAATTAACTAATCACTGGGTTTCCACAAAGGAGAACATAGGAGAAAATATGGATATGGATGAGAAATCTGACCATCTTGTTCTGATGGAGAGTGGTAGAGAACATGGCTATGAAAAAATCATCAATCACAAAGGCATAGATTTTTTATGATCTAGGGTACCATCTAATTCATCGGATATAAGGGCACTAGGACAACATTTTTGGTTTTCAAGATCATTTCCCTAAAGTTGAAGAATTTGAATTAGAATAAATACTTACTTTATTATGGTACAATCTCACTTTTGTTTGTGCTTTGAACAATTTCCACTTCATCTCTTAATTAAATGAAGTTGAATTTGTTATTCATGAAGTGTTAATAGATCATGTGATATAATGATGGGTCATTCCATCTGTTTCAAACAAAAGGTTAGAAAAAGTTATCAAATATACATAAGTCCATCTATGGTGAGGTTAATCGTATACGATTAAAAAAATGAACATACACTTCATATATCATACTGCATAATAAAACTAGTTTCTACTAACCAGGGACTTCCTGTAGGCCAGTGGTAGGTGATAAAGGTCAGTCGCACTTCGGTTGTGGGTTCGATTCCCACATCCTTATCCTATGCGATGGGTTGTTGCCCGTCCTGTAGGTTGTCCTTTTTCTAAAGATATATTACGATAACATCCCATCAATAATATTCAAAAAAAATTCTATCCCTAAAAAATAATAACTTATGTCCAACATAATCCATTCTAATCTTTAGGCCTATTTAAAATACTTTGGTCCAAGCTCATAGTATAATGAAAATGATTACATGAAATGTCACATAACAATCACGTGAATGCCATCATTTATCCCCAATATATCATAAGATATATCTTGTTGGTCAAATTACAAACATGTGAATACCTTAATCATGTATTATATTGAAGAATGAATGCCCATTAAACCATAGTGAAAACATGAATGCAGTTAAAATTAAAACATTCCACATACCAAAATCCTCAAAATTCTATATACTCAAGCCATGATATCACTTTGTCCTTATGTCAATCATGAGATCATGAATATAATCGAAAATATAATTTTCTCCGTATCCCTTCATTCTGTGCATATCATCTACTTTCCAAAAACATCTAAATAACCTTTCATGGTTACTAATACCATTAATCATACACTTTCAGAAATTTTGAAAGACAACAGGGTAACAATCCTTATATGTCTCGTTATTCCATAGTACCATGAGATTACTTATACAACATTACACTTGATAAACATGTAATCATTCCACTACCTTCTTAAACCATTGACCGAGCTTCAGCAATTTTTTCATCTCACATATAATTTGTAGTCTCTTCATCATCATCAACCTAAATACAACTCATACGACTGTACTAATTCTATTCATGAGACTTTCCCTTAGGGCATTGGTTTGCATAATTCCCGTACATTCCACATTTAAAACATTTAACCATTTTGGATGTTTTAGCAATACCATTCTCCTCATCCATGTCGTTAACTAAACTTTTTCCTTTGCACTTACTGACTTTGTGTCCTTCTTTTCCAAATCCAAAGCATCTTCCATTTCCTTTGAAACAATCTCCCTGATGCCTCTTCCCACATGATTTACATGAGGGAAATTGAACTTTCTTTCCTCTATGATCATCATGAAACTCCATCTTTCTCTTATTATCTGAGTCGGGAAACTTACCAAAGTTGAGATTATTGATCATATTATGAGATTTCTGATTAGGCATAATAACGATGTTTGGACTTCCAAATCCCGTTTCATTTGATTTCTCATGAAGAATATCATTCCATTGTCAGTCATATCCTCCATTATCATGAATCTTCCTGTTTCCAACCATTTTCTAAAACCCAAAAAGAATAGTGTGAGAGGCAAAAATCATGCTAGGGAAAACAACATAGTAAAGGGGGAGTACCCTCAATATATAACATATTAGGATAAATTCTAAGATCGTTAGCGCAATTCTAGGACTATAACCTGTACGTATACTTATCCTTAGATACATGCCTAGACATACCTTAGAAATATATCTAGGGACCTCACTAAAGTTTTCACATCCTAGTTTCCAATGGTTGACGAAACCTTTACTCAGATACCAACTGTAGAGACATGAATCTTGACGTACATGGACATTTCATTAAATTAGAGGAATACTTAATACATAACAAAAACAGACACACAAGTACTGTAATAGTTTAGTGTCTTTGGAAACGTGGAACATAATTTTCTAATCGTGGTGAAATATCTTCAACATCTCCCATAAAGATCTTCCCTTTTTTTCATACCTAAAACCATTCTTTATATCCTGGGGAAAAGAAAACATAAAAGGGGTGAGCTCAAATGCACAGTAAGGGTAAGCATGGATAAAAAAACATAGCATATACATTTGAACTTAAAAACATGAACATAATGTTTAAACATCAAAAGCTTGAGAAATGACATAAAACATGGAAGTAAATAAGGCATATATCATAATGGACCATAAATCATGATAAAATAGCATGGGAATAAAACATGTAATTGTTTCATCCATTAAGCACATGTAATGATTTCCATAGTAGCCAAGGAATTGCTGCCAAGACCATCTTAGTGGACAAAGTCCCTTTCTGAATCGAGTTCACTCCTTGTTCCAGTCCTATAATATTGAACTGGATTAACTTACCATTCCAGCCATTTCTATCTCATGAGATATAATTCATTACCCAATGCATTGGAGGGAGATATAGGTCCCACCCATCTCATAATGAAATCATTTTTACTGGTGCCACAAAATAAACATACATCATTCATAATAACTCAACGAATAAAATGGGTTTCATAAACATCACCCCATCGTCACATAATCCTTATAAAATAAATGGATATAATTTAATAATAAGAACAGTGAAACCATGTAAATCATAGAGACTTTATACTTAAACATACACATATGGAATAATGTCATCTTAGATGGAAAATTGTTTTGATAAAACACTTGAAATTAATTCTTGAGGAAAATATCCTTTCTTCTTCAAAATCAATTTCTTTTCACAATACATCATGCAATTTTAAAAGAAAAAGATTTTATTGAAAATATTAATGAAATATTTTGGAGGAAGCTTCATGAAAATAAGGCTTTATAAAACTGTAAAAACCTGTTCGTTAAAATAACATTCTTCTCATACATTTGCCGAAAAAGTCAAAAAAGTACCTTGTAACGTAAACAAAAGAATGATTCCTTACATACCATGTAGTAAAAGTAAGAAATGGGTAAAATAAACTTTAAACATGCATGAAAAGTTTTTAGAAAACATGGGCTTGGATGATAAATATAACCCCATTAAATACTTACTACTAAACAGTCTCGGATAAGAACGAGATTGGAAATGTTATCCCTTACCTTAGGTCTGATATGCTTCGTACGTATCCAAACCTCCTGTATAATGATTTAAATAATGTCATTGACTTATTATAGATTCATATTCATTGTTATGTTGTCATATATGTTTCACTTATGACTTTATATTACCCGTTGTTTTGTAAAGTCCATGTTAAAGAGTGTTTTGGGTAAAATCGTTTCATTTGCCGTCTGTGTTTTGACTTGTAATTATTCATATGATTACTTTGACCATGATTACATAATTCCAGAATATAAAACATGATTTATATATAATATATATCCATAATATAAATATATATTATATATCGATAAAAGGAATGAAATACACCGTTCATGGAGACGGTAGGCCGTACGTACGCATGAACGCTGTTTTCATTTCCTTATTAAATTGAATGAAACTAAATAGATGAAATAAATATATATATATACATAAATAAAGTAGAATTATTATTTCATATATTTAATTATTATTCATTATATAATCTTTATGAACATTCATGTATGGTTAATCATGGAAAATGAATCTCATCGCGTCGTGGAGACGGTAGTGCGTACGTACGCACGAGCGATGATATCGTTCCCATAATTATTGAATAGAATTGGAGTGGATGGTATAATATATCAGAATCTGTACGATGTTATAATAACCATATATCGTTATAATTTACACCATTATACCCATCCATCTAAGGTGTTGGTTGAAAAACAGATTTCACAACGGCGTGGAGACGGTATTCCGTACGTACGCACGCGTGGTGATTTCGTTTTCCGTAGGATGGATAGATGGTGAAATAGAGTTGTTTCATACTTATAATAACATATCAGTATATGAGTTATACTGATGTTATTACTTCATAATGAAACAACTAATGATGAAGAAGTGGAAGAAGAAATAGAGTTGATAGAATCGGTAACGGACATTACTTCTTCTTTGAAGCGCCTCATTGAGACCTCCTCATAGGGCACTAAAATTGGTCTTTGAAGAAGACCATAACCTCTAGGATGTTTATATGGAAGTGGAGAAGAGATTTTTTCAGGTTTTGGCCGAGCATGAAGGCTCAAAGTGGTGTGAGGAAGAGAGGGAGGAGGTGCCTATTTATAAGGGAGGAGAGGGGAACCTTTGGAAAAACTAAAAATATTATTTTATTATAAAGCCAAATTCGGTTTTAAATAGCTAAAAATTGATTTATTTCGAATATAAGGTGGAGATGGGTCGAAATCCTCTAATCCAATAGAATATAGACATGTTTAGGTTCCTATTTTAACCTTATCATTTATATTTAACTTTAAGTTAGATAATTTTACTTTTATCGTGTCTTTTTGTGTTCTTACACTATTAGGTTAATAAACTTACTATAACAAGCCAAACGAACCCCAAGTAGTTCATTATTAATTTATATAACCTTATCTAATTCATTTGGACGAACCTCATATTTTTAGGAATAAAATAACAATTAATAATATAATATTTGTTTTAAAAACTGTTTTTTGTCAATTTTGACACTTTTAGTAATTGATTTTTGAGAAAATCAAAACAGAATGATTAGCTCGAAAAACGTTAAATAAGTCAACACTAACATGTCATATTAACCTAGAAAACTAGTTTAATTCATAAAAAGTCTCAAATTACATTTATTTGGGTATTTATAACATCAATTATGTCAATATTTCATTAATAAAATTATTACTGCATCATCTTTGTGTCATAAATAAATTAAATTATTTAATGTCTAAAAATTAAAAATAAAAAACCATTATGTATGAAATATTTTTATATTTCTATTTAATATTTATATTCGAATTTATCATATGTATAACCCTATATGAAAAATTATTTACATATTAAACTTTGATATAAACTATTTTAAACCTTCTTTAAATAAATTAATAATAAATGTCCTAATCTAATCCAAGTGGGCCTAAATGATCATATTTTATTCCTAAGGTTTTTTATGGTCGAATTAAACTTATCCAATAGAATTAGGACATGTTTTATGGTAATAATAATATCATTTTTACCCTTAATTACCCTATTTACTTTTAACCGTGGTAAATAAAAGTAAAAAGTTACTATTCACCAAAAATTGTTTTCATCTCATTGAACCACATTTTACTTACTGACATCAACTGTGTCTCTTGTATTTTTTTAAATTCCATTCACAAAAGTGGTAAAATTGTGTTTTATGTAAATTTTGCAAATTTTCCTAGGAGGTGGGTAAAAGACGGTGAAAAGTGCAATGATTTTTTTATATGTCTAAAATTAATATAAAATTACTCCAATGAATTAAATTTAACATATATAGGTATTATGTATCAATTTTGACATAAAATAAATTTAAATAAAATAGATAATTATTTAAATAAAATGTCAGTTTTTAAATAGTAACCTAGTGTTTTCACTATTCATCAAAAATTGAATGTTTCCAGAAAAATACCAAAATTTCACCCTAGGGTAATTTCGATATTCCGAATCCAAAAATGAAGTACATTTTCAAAAATAAAACTTATAAAATTTCAAAAAGTGGGTATTACTATTCATAACGGGTAATTTTAATAATATTTTAATATCATATCATTGTTTAGCAAAACATGGTATTGCGTACAACACACGCTATTGTGGATGGTCGCGCTTGCGTGTAATGCAAGCTAAGTCAGGGATGCGTGTTGTGAAAGCTCCTTTTGGTGTAGCGTATAACACAAGACATTAATGAAATTAAAAATAATATTTTTCGTAAAATCTTGGGGTGTTACACTTCATGGGTTCTCAATTGGCGAAATGGGAATTCCCATATTCCACCTTTTTTTAATGTGTCCTACTTGTCACTTGGCATCCATATACATGTGCGTTTATGGGTCACCCATTTACCAATGAATGATTACCATCCACTTATTTATGGCACTATTGGGACAACCTCAACCACTGTTCGATGAGGTACCAATGAGTTTAACACTAAGTACCTAATGTAACATAGAATCCACCTCCCTTTCCAATTTCAATTATCAAAAAATTTAAACTATTTCTAGGTATCTTATATATATCATTAAATCATGAAAACACCATATTATTCAGAAAACGTTTTTATAACTACATCCACTAAGTATAAAACAAACATTTAAATTTCACCTATCCATCAAACTGATGGAAAACTAACACTCATTAAGGTTTATGGACACAAAAAAGGAATAATTTGTTGAGAAATTATTGTTGGTATATTCCACATTCATTATAAAAAAATATGAATAAAGTATTTTTCTTTGTATCATGTGCATTTCCAATAAAACTAACTATTTTGACAGATCTTCTATCAATGAATACCTCCTCTTATACTTCACTTAAAATCATATATCATAGTTTCACTGAATCTCTATAATTTTTTCCACCTAATATTATATTAATACTTCTAAAATCACAACCCCTATAGTCAAAAGTTGTAGTTAATCGATGTTACCTCAATCCATGATGATTATGAAATTTGTTCTAATTATTTCAATATGGTCAAATATATTCATTAAATATTTTTTAATCACAAATATGTCCAAAAAAATATTAATATTTTTATTTCCAATCAAATCTATAGGATATTTATATTTTACCTAAACCATGATGTGTATTAATTCACCAATACATGGTTAAGTTCATTCAATCATTTGACATTGAGAAACATATATTATACATCTTGAATGAATATGAGATTAGTTAGTTTTCATATTCAAATATTTATATCTGGATCATGAAATTATATGGTGTTTTAAATAAAAAGGCATGTTATGTGTCTTCCCAAATATAGTAACATCAAAAAATTATCCTTTGAAAAATATTGAGCACCATGATGTCCACCATGATAAATATATTTTTTCCTCAAAAATAATCATTTAAAATTCCCATTTAATCCAACATTTCATATTTCAATAAATGATTAGATATCCCATCATTTTGAAATAGACACCACCATGGCATGTTTTTCTTTAGTTCTTCATTTTTTCAACCAAAAATGATGATCATTAATTTTATCATCTGTAAACCATAGTCAAACCCCTATTTAAAATTCATCAATTAAAATACTAGATCCATCCCCATAAAAAATTGTAGTTAATCATTATCATCTTACCCTTCAATTAGTAAAATAAATCAATACTAACTATCCCCCTCATACTAAAAACATCATTTTTTTTCATTGAACCATGATCATAATCGTGGGAATTTTTGGATACTTTACATCCTATATGAGTTTCAGTAATTTTACTTCAAACTGTAATCACCAAATAATAGTTTTTCAACCATGATTTAGTATCATATTATTATTCTGTGGTTTATCTAATATTCACTATACAACCTCTACCCTTCTCCAAAATACTTCAATCATCATCACACTTCATCTATTAAATTAATATGGAAAGTTAAACATATTCTATTATTTTTATCTTCTACATAAACTAGATAGAGTGTCACGACACCCTCCCCACAAAGTGTAACCCTCCTGGGTCGGCAATGTGAAAAGGGAGATAATGACCACTAAGTCCTGCCTCCAGTAGGCCCCGGGTTGGCGACTAGCACTGAGGGTATAATAAACACAAAAATGGGAGGCATTACCCTCTAAGAGAATACATACGAAAGAGAGAGATAATATAGACACCAATCAACTCCAACTCATACTAAAATATATATGAAATCACAAGTACACATATAAAATTCCATGAAAAAGTACTACAATTGAATGGTTAATAACTACAAGTAACCAAAGAAAGTAAAAATAACAGAAACCACAAGCCCAAACAGCTCCTCCAACCACAAGCTAGAAGTAACCAGCATGATCTCCAACCTACTCCTAGTGACCTGAAAATTAGTTTATATATACATAGGGTGAGTATTACAGTATACTCAGTAGGATCCTCCCTGAAGCATCTCTTTAAAAGGTAAAAAATCATTCTAAAGCATAGTGAATAGTAAGTGAAACTAACACGTCACCTAAAAATGTATATTATGATCCCAACCTCGCCATGGCTACTCTCACCAAGTAAAGTATATAGGAATATAGCATCTAGAAAAGAATATCAAGGGTACCCCGCTACTACTTCCCTACTGGTTTGCCTCTTTTCTGCCATGTCACATGTCCTAAGAATATCTCTCTAAAAAGGCTTGCCCATAGACACCTGGACAATGCACCACAATATGCACCTCATGCATCATAAAGGCTTGCATGCAGAAACATGGGAAAAGCACCACACCATCCACACAATGAAAATTTACCAGGTTGGTTCCAAGAGCCACAACAGCTCACATAACGTGTATCATACGTCAGGTATTATACCTCAAGACATTACAGCCCATACACTGAGTAAGGATCCTCAAACCATCACAGCCTATACATGTTACACCTATAGTAGTTCATAAGATACTATATCTAGAATATATGTTTGGGAATAACCTCAAGACATTACAAACCTCTACACACATATATGGGGAAACCTAAACGATGTGCCTAATGACACATGTATCTACCCAGAGAAGAGAGTGGGGCCAAAGGGGGTAGTCAACCATTCATCCTCCCACAAGAATGTTGGGGAAAACACCCCCAGGGCTCAGAATTCTCGGGGTGTCAGTTGCCCTTACTGAAAGGGTGGAGTAGCGTATAGAAGCACAAAAATTACAGAATATATTATATCTCACAACCACATGATGGGAATTACCAATATTAGACACAACTGCAGCTAACTTCTCACAGACTCCGGGATTCTACTTATACGACTATGTATCCTATAAGGACATAAATATTTAAATAAAATTATTAGAATACTTCTTTCCATTTTTATCAGTTCCAGTGTGCGTTAATTAATTCTTTAATAATTAATTAACCATGAACAATTCAACATTAAATTTCATTATCATCACACCCAAAGTCATTTTTCCTTCAAAAATTACAACCTCATTATTATGTTCCAGTATCTCCACCCACATGGGTTCACACCATTTATTCAAACATCCATTATAGAAACACTTTCCCATATTCCTAGGCATTCTAGAAAAGAATTCTATGCTACTAACACAAGGGTTCTCAACATGGTGAGTAGATGTACAACCCATTGAGTCTTTGCCGCCTATATTAAGAGAAAAGACCCATCCTCCATGGAGAAGTTAAACACAGAAAGAACGTGGAAAACCCCACGCGTCTTCTACTCTTTCAAAAGAAGGGTAAGCAAGACTAGCTCCCTTGATTAGTGGGGAAAGGTAAAGCAGATAAACAAAAAATGAACCAGCAATGATCAAACAATCACATCCATCCCATTCCATCATCCTCGGTGTCCTCTCCAACACTGACATGCATAAACTGATGCATCTCTCCACTCTAGTCATCATCTGCTAGCACAACGAAAAAGTCATCTATGCCCCCACATATCATAACACCCCTCTAGGGTCACGTCTCAAACAAGTAGCATAAAAAAACCATCACATAAATCGGGTTATATCCCTTTAACAATAAAGAGGGTAACTCAGAACCCTTCAAGGAATTATCAAACAATCATATTCTTTAATCCATCTTGAATGAACAAATTTAATTCGTAGGTTCCAATTTCAGGAAACCTAATCAACAATCTATCACAAGTAAATAAACATTCTTACTGCACCAATTTTATTAACATCAAATTAAAACAAGAACTAGATTCCTTTTTAGGCCTCTTTATCTTTAGCCAAACAATTATCAATTAATCCCGGTTTACGTTCTTCACCAATTTCCATCAAGAACAAACAGCTATGCAAAGCAAGAATAGATTTCACACTATCTAGAAAAACAAGTGTCAATAACATACGATCGATAAAAATTTATTTATCTGGTAAAAAATATTTATAATGTCAATTCCATTGTCATATAGTGGGATTAAACAAGCTAACAATATAGTTGCACTTAAAACAAAGAGAAGCAACGAATCCCTAGCCTCAATTATTTTTGACAAAAATCCCAAAAAAACGAAGAACGCATAAGAAATATGGGATGATTCTCCATGAATCCTATATAAATCTCTTCTCCTAATACAACAAAGACCAAATGTCATCATTTGGCATACACCCACTTAGATGTACCCATAAAGGGAATAGATCTACGAAACCAAGGGAATAGGAGAAGTGGATCTAAGTAGATCTAAGAAACTAAACAAGAACGATCACATACCTCATAAAAATGGCTTCGATTTTCCAAGAGAAGCCTTAGTATCACCTCCAAAATTCATGGGAGAGGTTCTCCTAACTTCAAGGGAGGGTAATCCCGAGTACGGCCACTTAGGGGCTTAAATGAACCATTTAGATGAAAAATGGTTAAGATCTATAATTTTAGGATCTAATTTAAGTGCATGGATGGTTTTCTCGCATGGTTAGAAAAATCAGGTTCTAATCGTGAGGTTGCTACTGCCTCTTCAAACACTCCTCACATGGTTAGGCCACACAGTTAGACAAATTGTGCACTAACTATGTGTTAGAAACTACCTCCAAGACCAACAACGCATGGTTTGGCCACACGGTATAGACAAACCATGTGCCTCCCATGCAGAAGCTACTACCTTTTAGTTTCCCTTAATTATTCACCCAAATGCACCCCCAAGTCACCTTAAGCTCCTAGAACTCCTCTAACAACACATTTTCACAATGTAATGGACTGGAGAGGTCCGTTCCATTACATTAGATACCAGTCAGAAAATTCTTGTCCTCGAGAATCAAAAAACAACATAAAGTTAAAATGAAATAGGGTCTGAAAAATCCACCTAATGAGATACCTCTCAAAAGAGAGCAAGCCCTGAAAAACAACAAAGGGAGCCATCTCATGAACATGAAAGTTTCATAACCACAAAAACAACATCGATTCATGAAAAGAGTTAAACATCAAAAAACTCTTGGTACTGAGCATCTATATGTGACTCACATTCCCTGGTACTCTCCTCCAAGCCACCATGGCTCCACAAGACAAGAACTAAAGGAATAGAACACTCTCACAACACCTTATCCTTGAGGTCTTGGATCTCCACAGGTTTCTCCTCAATGGTTGTATCATCATCAACATCGATCTCCCCCCAATCGATGATGTGACGGTTATCATGAAGATAACAATGGAGCAGTGATACATGGAAAACATCATGTATCCGACTCATCTGGTGGGGAAGTGTTACTTGATACGCCACTGCTCCAACATGAGCTAACACCTCAAAAGGACCAATAAACCGGGGAGAAAGCTTGCTTCCACTGCCAAACCATCACTGCCCACTATGGGGAGTAACCTTCAGAAACACATGATCCCCAAAATTAAACTCTAAGGGTCTCATTCTTTGATCATCATATGATTTCTAACGATCTTGCGTTGTCTTCATCCTCTCATGAATCACCTGAACCATCTTTGTTGTATTCTGCACTAGTTTTGGTCCGAGAATTGCTGCCTCACCGACCCTAGTCCAGCACAATGGAGAATGGAAAGGTCATCAATACAAGGCTTCAAATGGAGTCATACCAATGGTGGAGTGAAAACTATTATTGTATGTGAACTCCACCAAGGGTAAGTAGCTCATCCACGAAGCTCAAAAATCTTGAACAAAAGAGCGTAACATGTCATCAAGTGTATTGATGGTTTGCCCTGTCTAACCATCCATTTGAGGATGAAAAGCAGTGTTAAGGGATAATTGAGAACCAAAAGCATGTTGGAGACCTCTCTACACCCTGGAGGTAAAACGCGGATCTCAATCAGAAATGATCGTCCTAGGGACTCCATGAAGTCTCACCACCTCCTCTAGATACTTCCTCGACAAAACATCAACTAAGATCGACTCCTAGATCGTTATGAAGTGGGATGATTTTATTAAACGATCCACTACCACCCAAATAGCATCATTTCCTCCCCGAGCATGAGGTAAGCCTGTATCATAGTCTATTGAGATGTCCTCCCACTTCCACTGAGAAATATCAAATGGCTAGAGAAGACCACCAGGAACACGGTGTTCGGCCTTCACCTTCTGGCAGACTAAACATTGAGACACAAACTTCGCAACCGCACGCTTCAACCCTAGCCACCAAAACTGACTCCTCAAGGATCAGTACATATTTTTCACGCTAGGATGTACATGTAAGGGAGAACTATGGAACTCTCAGAGAACCGTCTCGTGCATCGTCAAGGGAACAAAAAGCCTTCCATGATACAACACTCGGTGTTGTTCATCCTCCGACCAACCAACAGGGGCCTCACCACCATCAACATGGTTTCTCCAAACCTCTACCTCTAGATCTCCCAACTGGGACTCTTCTCCATTATACATCAGGGAATCATGTACCTTCATCTGAAAAAGACATCCTCTACCCCCAACTTCTCCCATATCATGATGTAATGCTGAATTTTCTTACATTACTCTCCAGGAATCACCGAATTCACGCACAGCATCACTACGTGACATTCGGCTCAGCGCATCAGCCACAAAATTCCCTTTTCCAGGTGTATACGATATTTTGAAGTTGTATTCCTGTATGAACTCCATCCACCGATGCGTTCGTAAGTTCAAGTCACACTGGGAGAAAACATACCTTAAACTATTATGATCAGTGAAAACCACAAAGCACTCACCAATGAGGTAATGTCTCCACAACATCATCGAAAACACCATGGCTTCCAACTCAAGATAATGGGTGGAATAGTTGCGTTCATTGGGAAGTAACTACCGAGACCCATAAGAAACATCTGACCTCTGCTTCATGAGAACACAGCCTAACCCCAGATGTGAGGCATCACATAAAACATCAAATTGGACTCCATCAGCTGGCAGACAAAGGACTGGAGCACTTAATAACTTCTCCTATAGATACTCGAAAGCTTCCTGACACTGATCAATCTATATGAATGACTAATCTTTCTTGGTCAAAGCTGTTAGAGTAGTCACAACTCATGATAAATTGGCTATGAACCTCCTGTAGTAGCCTGCGAGACCAAGGAAACTTCACACCTCTAACATTGTCTTGGGGGCTGCCCAAGACACAATTACTTCTACCTTCGATGGATCCACAACTACTCCTTGTTGGGACACAGCATGCCCCAAGAAATGGACTTCTCGAGCACAAAATTCACACTTAGACAACTTCCCAAATAGCTGATGTTGGTGAAAAACTCCCAAAATGGCTCGTAGATGATGTGCATTCTCTGCTTCAGATTTGGAGTATAGAAGGATTTCATCGATGAATACTACCATGAACATGTCCAGTAACTCTTGGAACACATCATTCATTAATCCCATTAAAACGGATGGAGTATTCATCATGTCAAATGGAATTACAATAAACTCATAATGCCCATGACGACAATAGAAAGCAGTCTTCGGGATATCCTCATCCTTCACAAACATCTGATGATAACCTAAGTACAAGGAGATATTTCAGAAAACCTTGCACCCTTTAGTTGATCAAATTAGTCATCAACCCGCGGGAGAGGATAGTGATTCTTTTTTTCACTTTGTTTAAGCGACGATAATCGACACACAACCGCAAACTGTCGTCAGCCTTATTCACGAAAAAAACTAGTGCACCCCACGGTGACACATATGGATGAAAAAAAACGCACATTAACATACCATCAAGCTGTATATGTCTCTCTCGTAACTCAGAAGGGGCTATCATATATGGAGAAATAGAGATAAGAGTCTCTTCTAATTGTAGCTCGATCCCAAACTCATTCTCTCATTGAGGGAGTAATGCTACAACCTCATATGTAAAGACTTCAGGGTACTCCTCTACGACCCTCAGATACTCCAACTACTAAACCTCTGAAGAACTCAGCCTAAACTCAGCCATCATGGATGGTAAGGATGGAATGTGCCTATTACCCATCTGAGGGTCTCGCTCACCAACAAACAAAACTTGCTCTCCATCCACACCAATGAAGACGACCTTTTCTCCTGAAGCAATCCTCGATAGCCTGCACCAAATACATACAATCCATGCCGATAATGACATCATAAGGTTGTATTCATAAGAATAGGAAATCTCCCCAAGAGCGATGTTGCCCCAACACTAAATCACAGTCTATACATACTTCAAACAAATCTGCTCGACCTCTGATTGGCGTAGTGAACTCCAAGGACACTAGATGCCTCTCTACCTGAAGTCCCAAAGAATGGACAAGGGTAGGTGATATGAAAAAGTGTGTCCCTCCTGAATTTAACAAAGAAAACACCATGGTAGAAAACAAACAAATGGTGCCTCGAATGACGTCTAGCTCGCCTGGAGCTGGCAACTCTAGAGAATGAAGCTAACCATGACCTCCTCCACAGCCTCTTTGACCCTGATGATGACCACCACCAGGGCCACACTCTGCTCTCTGAGGAAGAGGAGCGTCATGGGTATGTCCTCTACCTGCCCAATCTACCCTTTGCTGATCTAATGCTGGTGCGACTGGCTGCTTCTACTGCCGCAAATGGAACTGCCTCTATGGGGAAACCATAAGCATAACACATCGTGCACGATGACCACTCTGAAGGGTAGGTCACTCCCGCTACTGATTGCCATGACCACTATAAGAAAAACAGGCAGCTAATCCCTTGGAATAGGCCTAAGATTTACTCCCTCCGGAGAAACGAGATGTGAAGGGCGGGGGCCTACCCCCGGCTGAACGAAAACCCTTTTGTCCTGAAAACCGAGAACCCCAGACCACAGCTCTGCTTTGTGAGGAATCATGTCGATTCCCCTCTTGTGATGACCCAGTCCTGGCCAAAGCCCTCTCGACAACCTCTGCCCTCCTCAGTACCTCAAGATATGACTTCAGTATAAATGTGGTGATCTGGCGCTGGATCTCTGGATGTAAAGCCTCCTCAAAATGCATCGCCCTAGCCTCCTCATCAGGTAATTGGTCAGAAGCATATCGTAAAAGGTTCTTGAAATGGATTCCAAACTCTCGAAAATTAGAGCTCCCCTGTCGAAGGGTAAGAAGCTCCTGGCGACTGGATGCCTTTGCAGTCAGATAAAGGAACTCGACTCTAAACTTGTCTCAGAACTCCTCCCATGAGATTGCAGACTCCATATGATCCCCTAGGAACAAGAACCACCACTACCTTGCTGCTCCACACAGCATCATCACAGCCAAGGACACCTAGTTCTCCTTCCGAGCACGGATCGAACTAAACCCTATCTCGACCTCCTCCAACTAGTCTTTCGTGACTGCATCTGAAATGGATCCCTCGTACTTCTGCGGACTCTGGTGCTGAAACTCTCAAAGTGTCTTCCTCCAAGTGTTTTCCTCTTAAACCTATACCCTACGGTGATCTGCTAGAACAGCATACTGGACATTTTCTACGCAAACCTGATGAGGACGTCGACCTAGAGCCATACATGTAAAATATCTAACCGTTAGAGCTCCAAAACCTGGAATATGGAAGACCCAACCTTAATTAATTAATTGTTTTCTTTTATTAATTTCAGGTTAACCTATCCCAATGTCTACCAATTCAAACACAGGCACAAAGAAGAATTCTGCAAGATCCTTTCCAAGGTCTCTACCCTGCAACTAGTATCACCTTATTTAGTAGAAATTGTAAACATAATGGTCGGCACATCAGACCATAGGGGGACCTAAATGCATATGTCTCAGCTGGTCTCCAGTGTTTACCTCACTTTCTAAATATGAATGACATCTTTTCCCTATGAACCCATGTAGTCTCACATGTGCCTAACTCCAAACTCCATCATATCCCCCAACCAGATCTCTGATACAACTTTGTCATGATCCCATCCCCAAAAAGTGAACCCCTCCTAGGTCGGCAATGTGAAAAGGCAGATAATGACCCCTGATTCCTGCCTCCAGTAGGCCCCGAGTTGGAGACTAGCACAGAGGGTATAATAACCCCACAAATTGGAGGCATTACATTCTAAGAGAACACATGCAGAAGAGAGTGATAAGATAGACACCAATCAACTTCAACTCAGACTGAAATATAAACGAAAACCCAAGTAAACATATGAAATTCCATGAAAAAGTACTACAACTGAAAGGGGAATAACTACAAGTACCAAAAAAAGTAAAAATAGAAACAACCACATGCCCAAACAGCTCCTCCAACCACAAGCTAGTAGTAACCAGCTTGATCTCCAACCAGCTCCATGTGACCTGAAAAATAGTTTATATACACAGAGGGTGAGTATAACTGTATACTCAGTAGGATCCTCCCCGAAGACTCTCCTGTAAAGGTAACGAAAGCATGCCAAATCATAAAGAACATTAATTGAAACTAACTCATCACGTAAACAGGTATGCTAAGTTCCCAACCTCACCATGGATACTCTCACCATGTAACTCATACAATAATACATAATATTGAAAAGAATATCAAGGGTACCCTGCTACTACTTCCCCACTGGTTTGCCGCTTTGCCCCAATGTTGAACGTTCTAACTATCTCTATCCAAAAAGGATTTCAGACAGACTCCTGGGTGAAGCACCACACCATCCTCACAACAAAAAGTAACCAGGTAGGTTCAGGGAGCCACTACAGCTCACATAACATGTATTATACGTCGTGTATTATACCTCAAGCCATTACAGCCCATACACCATGTATGTATCCTCCATCCATCACAACCTATACATGTTTTACCTATAGTAGTCCATAGGATACTATATCCAAAATATATGTGTGGGAATAACAACAAGCCATTATAGCCCTCTACACACATATATGGGGAAAATTAACAGATGTTCCTAACGGCACAATTATCTACCAAGAGAATAGGACGGGGCCAAAGTGGGAAGTCAGCCATTCATCCTCCCAGCAGAATGTCAGGGAAAACACCCCCTCAGGGCTCAGAATCCCCAGGGTGTCAGTTGCCCTTACTGACAGGGTGGAGTATCATATAGAAACACAAAAAGACAAAATATATTATATCTCACAACCACACTATTGGAATTACCTAGTCTTAGACCCAACTGTAGCTAACGTCTCTCAGACTCCATGCTGCTACTTCTAAGACTAGGCATCCTATAAGCACACAACCATTTAAAGAGTTTTATTAGATTACTTCATTCCCTTTCTATCAGTTCTAGTGTGCATTAATTAATTATTTAAAAATTAATTAACCATGAACAATTACACATTAAATTTCATTAACATCACACCCAATGTCAATATTTCCTTCAAAGATTACACCCTCATCACTATATTCCAGCATCTCCATCCCCATGGGTTAACACCATTTATTCAAACATTCATTACAAAAACACTTTCCCATATTCCCAGGGATTCTAGAAAATCATTCTATGCTACTAACACAAGGGGGCTCAACTCAGTGAGTAGATGAACTACCCATCGAGTCTTTTGAACCTATAGAAAGATCATAGACCCATCCTCCCTGGTGAAGCTAAACCCAGAAAGCACGGGGCATACCCCACACGTCTTCACCTCTTCCAAAAAAGGGTAAGCAAGACCAGCTACCTTGAGAAGTTTGGAAAAGTAAAGAAGATAAACAAACAAAGAACCATCAAGCATCCAACAATCACATCCATCCCATTCCATCATCCTTGGTGTCCTCCTCGACACCCACATGCATAAACTGATGCATCTCGCCACTCTAGAAGTCATCCGCTGCAACAACCAAAAAGGCCTCTATGCCCTCACATATCACAACACCACTCCAGGGTCATGTCTCAACACAAGCATTATGAAAAACAACCATCACATAAATTAGGCTATGGAACTTTAACAATCTGGAGGGTAACTCCTAACCCTTCATGGAATTATTAAACAATCAAATTCTTTACTCCATCTTGAATTAATAGATTTAATTCGTATGTTCTCATTTCGGGAAACCTAATCAGAAAGCTATCACAAGTAAATAAAATTATTACTGCACCAATTTGATTAACATATAATTACAACAACAACCAGATTCATTTTCAAGACTCTTTATCATTAGCCAAACAATTATCAATTAATCCCAGTTTACTTTATTTAATTATTTCCATCAAGAACAAACAACAAAGCAATGGAATCATATATAACACACTATCTAGCAAAACATGAGGCAATAACATACGATCCATAACAATTTCTTTATCTGATTCAAAATATTTATTCTGTCAATTCCATTGTCTTACAGGGGGATTAAACCTTCCAACAATATAGTTTCAAATAAATGAAAAAGAATCTTCAAATCCCATACATCAATGGTTTTTGACAAAAACCCCAACAAATGAAGAACACACTAGAAAGCAGGGTTGATTCTCCAAGAATCCACCTTAAATCTATTCTCCTAACACAACCAATACCAAATATCATCATATTTGGCATCCATACACTTATAACTACCCATAATAGGCTTAGATCAAAGAAAGTGAGAGAAGAGGAGAAGTAGATCTAAGTAGATCTAAGAAACTAAACAAGAACGATCACATACCTTAAGAACCCATCTTCGATTTCCCAGGAGAAGCCTTCAGATCACCTTCAAATCTCTTGGGAGAGGTTATCCTACCATAAAGGGAGGGTGATTACATGTTATGGCTGCATAGGGGCTTAAACATTCCATTTGGAGGAAAAACAGTTGAGATCCACAATTTTAGGATCTAATTTAAGTGCCTGCTTGGTTTGCTCGCACGGTTAGACAAACTATGCGCTAAATGTGCGGTCTCTACTGCCTCATTAAACACTCCTCACACGGTTAGGCTGTGTGGTTAGAGAAATCGTGCGCTAACCGTGCATTAGACACTACCTCCAAGACCAACTACGCACAGTTTGGCCACACGGTTTAGACAAATCGTGTGCCTCCTGTGCCGAAGCTACTGCCTTTTAGTTTTCCTTAAAGATTCACCCAAACACACCCCATGTCACTTTAACCACCCAGAATACCTCTAACACCTCATTTTCACAAAGTAATGGACTGGAGAGGTCCGGGCCATTATATAGAGGATCACCTATATTTAAACAAGATTCATCTTCTCAATATTCTTCCATAGAAATATTATTCAAAGTTGTTTTCCCATTTCATTTAATATAGTCTCTATGTAGTAATTGTAATTACTCTAATACTTTATCTCACATCTTATAAGTATTATAAAACATAATATTTAATAAAAATTATATGTATTTAAATTTCATACACCCCTTTATTTCTTCATAATCCACCTAAATTCAAAACCAATATTTTCCACTAACTATAGATTCTTTGTATTATATTATTCTCAATTGATTCATCATGTGTTAATAAATTTATAGTAGTAATATACTCCAACTTCTATGTTCATCTTATATAGAACCCTTTGTTTCATTATATCTTATTTAATATATAATGAAAATATAATCAACAACTATTAAAAAAATAATACACACACTCTTTATTTAATATACAATGTTTTCTACAGTTCAATATCTATACTTTTAAACAATTTCCTTTAATTGGGTTTATTTTATACAATAAAATAGATCATCAATATATTCTCAATTTTAGAATCATTAATATAAATTTATGTATGGTAATATCAATTTAAACTCTGATTCTTCACTTGAGTTTAATAAACTTACAATTTCACTAACATTTCCACTATTGAATGATAAAATATATTTATTTAAATTCAATCGTCACCCAAATCACATGATTGTTTATTATATCCAAACCATAGTTCCTCGCTCAATTCATTGAATTCTGAAAATCATGGAATAAAGAAATTTTCCTAATTAAATATCAATATTTTATCAATATTTATATCCTATGTCTTATTTAAATTATAGAATTTGTACCCCTTCTATGAAATGGTTATATGGATAATTTTTTTTATTAACATTGATCTATGAAAATGAATAAGACTACAATTCTCTCCATATTTCATCTACAGTTTTTACAAAAAAAAAATGTTATTTAAAATTACTACACGAATTAAATATTTTGGATAACAATATTAAAAAAATCTATAATATGATTTGATCAAAATCATTTTTTCTTTTTAATCCATTTTGGAATGTAAATTCACCAAATTATTATTTTTAACTTCTTCATATCATGGTGTGGTTTCCCTATCTACCCATTTTGTATAAGGACTTCATTTGGCCTTATCTTTAAAATGGAATTAAATAGGTCATTTTACATTGGTAATTATGTATAGTGAGTTCTCTAATATTATTCATAAATCCAAAAAAAATCTAAATTCACTCGAAACATTTTATAATCTCCTGGAAGCAAATTCTATGGAATGATGTAACATGTCATATATTGGTATTTTAATTCACACCAAAACTCATATAAATAACTTTAAACATCCTATAACACCTTTAATACTATATAAATGTTAATATGCGACATTTATTCATCATTTATCTGAATAAAAAAACCAAAACATTGAACATATTTTGGGAATAATAATTTCTACCTTTTGATTTTTTGGAAACAACTAATAAGTTTGACACTATCACCCAAAATTATAAGTATATATTTCATATTAATATCTATAAATTATTTATAATTCAATATAATACCTTATGAGCCTTGATTTTGTTTTTAGAAATAATTTTAAATTAAATTTTCTTAATATTAATTCATTATATTCAATTCCTTATATATTTTTACCAGTTTTTTGCTACCATTACGGAACTATCATATATTACCTACCTATTACCCCACTACATTTCACATTTCTACATTTAAAGACTATCTTTTGAAAGAATTATTAGAAATATATCCAATATTATTCATCATTCCAACTCAAATTTTAACATTACTTTGTTTGTATCAAATATTTCTAGCATCTATACCTTCTAAACTCATTACATTGTTAGGCATTACCACACCATTCAAGATATCCCAGCATACTTGTTTGAGATATTTTTTTCTTTTTACCCCTATAACACTGACGATATTCTCCCCAACTATGGTAAATCCTTCTGTATTTTCCCCACATTGAAAAAAAACCCCAAAAATCATCATAAAACCCTTAGGCTTTTCATTTCAACTAGTAATTTCAATGTACAATACATATCCAATAATCATTAGTGAAAACAAATTCTTTGGGGATGCATGAAGAATATTATCAAATAATTTTTGTGGATATAGAAGTTTGAACTATGAGTTTCAACTTATACTCCTTGAATACTTATCTCAGGAGGGATTCCATGAATTTGTTTTCTAATTTATCTATTATGGGTATGTAATATAATTTCAAAATTTAGTGATATATATTTTATTTATTGTAATTATATTTTATTTTAATATTAATTTTTCATGAATGGTTTACTTTATATGTGAGAGTAAATAATTTCTAACATCCTCCATTACAAGTAATAACTACTATTATCTCACATTATTTATAAATATGATAATACAAATTCTTCAACAACCTCCAATTTTTTCTTCATCATAATAAATTGGATATATGCTTGAGTTTTCCAAATTTACTCATACAATGGATTTACATAAACAAAATAAAATTACATTTAATACTCTACCTTGATATCAAAATGATTAATAAATAGAATACAAAATTGAATGTGGATTTTTGATCATTCATTTAACCATATTAGTCAGATTCCATGAAACCAAACAATTCATATTCATTTCATCCTTAATAGAAAAATCCAAATTTCATAATACCTTTGATAAACTAGAGTATTTGATAAATTTCTAATAATTGGATTTCCATGATATTACATTAATATATAATTTATTGATTTTTAGTAAACACTATGTTTAATCCTTTTGGAGTCAAATAGATTAAGATTTAAATGACTTCTCTAAATGAGGTTATATTGACCAGGTTTCCACCCACATATTTTGAAGAATACAGTTAGGTTAAAATGGGTGTTGAAATTTTGTTTCCTATTGATTATTCATAATGAAAATACGGATTATAGTATATCCACTCAAGAACATTTCACACTTGGTTTTAATTAGTCTTTTAATATCATTGAAAGATTCATTTATTTTGAATCAAATGAGTATTCCTTGGACATATAATGATGTTGTTTTTTATTCTTTAGGATTATTCATAAAATATAATTTTCTTTTCAACAACCCCTTCTATGACTCGAAATTTTTTCAAGAATAAATCAATCCTCGAGTTCCATTAGTATGGATATTTCTTCAATCCATATAGAACCTCCTTGAGTTTTCTGAATACATATTCCTCAATACTGAGTAAAAATACATTTCATTTCTTAGTATAGAATTAATTCTGCAATTTTCAATTGACAGTTGTTATCTGGACATCCATTTAGAAATTTTTACATATTCTTCTAATGAAAATGGTTAAGAAGAGCCCAATTTCTGCTAAACCATCCGCCATTAAAGTATCACCCATGATAACCCATTGAATATGTGGATACTTTTATACCAGTTATGTTTTGTTCATTATTAATTTTAATTATTATACAATTTATTATAGAGAACCCATTTAGTTATGATATCATACATATTTACTAGAATTGGAATATGTTTCCAATAGTATTCTTCAAAATGTAATGTAACGACCCAAAATTTTATTATTAGAATTTCCAAAATTATAATTATTCCATAAAACTCATAAATAACGTATAAAGGCTAATGAAAATATCATTCCAAAAAATGAAAAATGAATTAAGTGATAGTTATAGAAATTAACAAACCTATACTGATGGAATAGTAACATGAACATTAGGAATAGTAATCCGACTAATAGAATTTTATCCTCCCTTATAAAAGTATAAATAAATTAAAGGGTTGTTATAAATGAAAATCTGATATAATTATATCATATTATAAGTAAATAAATATTTTAAAAATGATAAATTAACTCTTGTTATTTCATTAAAATCGAAATATTTATTCAAAATTTTATAATTAATATAATAATTTAATTGAAAATTCATTTTCATAAAATACATTCATAAATTAAAATTTATTTTCATTATAAATATATATTACTTTTATAAAACCATAATTAATTTTTCAATGTCTCATAAAATATGTTATAATATAAAAATTGGTATTTTTGGAAAAAATCATGATTTTAATTCAAAATAAACTTTTTTGTACTTAAAAATTAATTTTCAAAAATTCTATTCCATTTTTAATGTCTACAAATATAGAAATATTGGGTTTATTTTTTTTGTATTTTTCTCAAATGGTTGATTTATTAGTGAGTTGTGAAATATAAAATTTTCAATATATTCTAATTAAATTAATTTTTAAGTCATTGTTAATGTATAGATGATGTAACAACCACTATCTCAAAATATACTTCACTATATACTATATTTAATCATGTTAATCACCAATATTGGTGGTCTTGAGAAAAAATAAAAAACTGATGAACAAAATAATCCAAAAACACACATCTCATCCCCTATAAATAACTCCCCAAACCAAAACTTCACCTCACAACATTTAAAACTATTATGTAGTATAAATTATGCATGATTCCCTCCCCTGGCCTCTTCCCCCCATCCATGAACTACTAGTCTCAACAAAATACCACAACTATGTTCCATAATGGGGTTTTCAAAGAGAATAAATTAATGATGTATAATCCTACTTCTTTCTCGTTTATTTTCTTTAATTTTTTTATCCTCTACTCACCCCCCTTATCCAAAGTTCCATGATAAATAGAGTATCATATAAATACTATAATTTTATTATTTAATGTAATATAACCCATAAAATCTCTTCAATCATCTTTTTATTCCAAAAATAAAAACAGCTTATATGACTTGTCGATTCACCGCATTGATGGAATATGAGTTATCATTTTCCATTACCGCATTCAAGGATGGACACAAACCAATTTTTATGGATAAATATTATTTTATTATACATATTAAAAGTAATATAATTGTATATAAATAATATATTGACCTAATACTTAAATAAAATCATATAATATTTTGATGGTTGTAACAACTGCCAATATAAAGTAAAACATTTTCATCAACAATTTATCTAATGAATAATCCTTATATCATATATCAAAATGATAGATTTGACCATTTAAAAATTTGATGGTAATTAATACTATATAATTTAATTTTTCTATAAGTTATTAACATTTCAATAGAACTCTCATATTTATACAAAAGGGAATTATAAATAAACCATGAAATGAACACTTATAAAATGATTAAATAGAACTCCATAACTCATAAAAAAAGTCCATGAATGAAGATAAAATGTAAAAGAGGTTCTGTATTTAGCAATTAATGAAATGAATTTTATTATATAAAAAATTATTTATAATTGTAGAATGAATTTAGAAATATGGTATGGGTAATCTCAAACCCAACTCCATTTCATTAGGTTATTCATCTTTAATGG
The DNA here is from genome assembly GCA_963277665.1 of Viscum album. NCBI lineage: Eukaryota > Viridiplantae > Streptophyta > Magnoliopsida > Santalales > Viscaceae > Viscum > Viscum album. The sequence continues at coordinate 1,161,231,128 of OY728151.1, read as the reverse complement.
AAAATTTCAATGTGGATATTCTTTTAAAATTACTGAAATATAATTTTATTCCCCATACATTTTTTTGGGATATGGAGATTTTCAATATGATTTTATGACAAATAAAAATATTTTCCAAAAGAAAACTTCTTTCCAAAACACATTTTGACTCCTCTTGAATTTTTTATTCATCCCTCAAGAATTATAAATTTAATACCAAATATGATTTCAATTTTCATTCTAGAACCCCAATATTAATAATTATTGATCAAATAATTAAGAAACCCAATCCTTTACATTGGTTAATTTTTTACTTTGATTGTTATACGATCTATGTGGCATACATGATTATCAAACTTCAATGATGTGAAGGGAGAACCCAAAAATATATAGACCTATAATAATTTATGTAATGTAATGTATTTCTGGAGATTATGTGTATTATTGAAGACAATGATTATATATTTGTTTAAAATGATTATGATAAGATTATGAATATTTGTTATTCATTATCTTTATTCTTGCATTATTCACAAATATGTGATGTATTTGACCACTTAGACATGATGATTCATTTTAATGAATTTCCAAATTCCATTAATTTATGTATTTCTTCCTCTAATAATTGTGATGATGAACCTATTCTTATTTTTTGATGATGATTATTATAATCACCCATTTTATATTGATTCATGCCTTTATCTATCCTATTACTGGCCTTTTTGATCACTCATTTATTTTATGTATATTCCTGGGTTATTACTTTTACTAACAGATAATCAAGGGACACTAAGAATATAAGGAATAATGAAATAAATAATTCATATGTTTTATTATATAAAAGTTAAGTATGAGACTAATTTCACCAAGAAAGTAAACCATTGGATCCTAGTTTTGTAACGTTGTTACGATGTTTATCATAAAAATGATGAAATTGTTATGTATGAAAAAGATGAATTGTTGTAGTTGGAATCAGAGAATAATTATGTTAATTTGGGAATTATGAATAGTGAAAATTACTGAAACCCCTTAGTATGTGAATATGTATCTGTAAGAATACGAATATATTTTTTTAGTTAAATCTTAAACATATGGATCCCAAATGTTTTTTTAGATTAAATTTAAAAAATGAATACATTATTTATTTATTACATGTTGAATAATTTTTTGCTCTAAACTTTTCTCTTTTTGAAAATGGTTGGTTCCACGAGAAACCAGGGAAACAACATGTGTGATTGGAAATGAAAAAAATTGCAAAAGGAAATCCCTAATTCTTTTATATGAGGAATTAACAATATCATGGTGACCCTTACCTAGCTTTCTCAAACTATAATCAATATCTGATGCAATGTAGAATTTCCACCTTCAATGAAGAAGGTGAAACTAGATACCAAATCTTTTATGCATCAATGACCACTAACATTTAGTGGATATTATGGTCAACTTTTTATAGAATAATGGGTTAACTCAATAGAGATGAAATTTTATATCCTCCATTTATATAATAATGAGTAGGTTACCCTATCCATGTTTTGTTTATATGATAGATAGATAAATGGTGGTTATTTATTAGGAACACTAATATAAATTATGAAATAGAAGAGATGGAGTGGAAATAATTTAAGAAATTATTTCTTAATAATTATTTCCCTCAAAAATCATCATCCATTGATTTAGAGAGAATTAAAATAGATGAAGTAAATGGAAGTTAAATAATTCGTGAATTATACAGAAAAATATACATGGATTACAAAGTATGCCTCTATTTTATCAATAATGATATAAAAGAAAATATATTCTTTAATGCCTCAAATGCACACCTTCAAAAGGATCATGTTATACGAGACTTTGGTAATTATAAATAAGTGGTTCATTGTGTTCTCAAAGTAGAGATTGACTTCAAATAAGGTTGCCATGGTTATTTAGATAATATGAAATGAAGATATTTCCAATTAGTGGAACAAATGAAAAAGTATGAAAGAGGATCCAACCACCCACGTGTCAAAATATGGGTTGATCCATTGAGGGAATTTCTTAGAAAGGATAGTGAAATGATTTAACTATGGGAGAGGGGACTATCAAAATCATGAATGTTGGAGATACAATAAGTGGTTGGCCAAAATGATGTAGGAAAGGAGACCACCACCCATGAGTCAATTATTTAAAAATAGGGACCAATGACACTATGCTAGTTAGTTCACTAAACCTTGAGTCCTTGAGGGTAATCTGTGTTAGTACCCACCAAATTCAATGAACAAAGGGAATGATTATTCGATAAATAATACTGATGTGGAGAAATAAATTTAAGTCATACAAGGTACACTAGTTATTCACTCATTATTGGAAGAAGTCTTATTTCATTCTAGTTTTATGAATTTTTTTATATTATTATTTTCTCCAAGAACTATTGAATTAAAGCCCAAATATCTTTAAGTAGAGATGTCTATAAAAACACATTATTGTACGATCATTGAAATGTGAGTGTTGGAATGTTATTTGTTGGTATTTGTAAGAATATTCTTCTAGTTAGTCTTTTGATACAAACCATAGTGGAATTCGATGCTATTATAGAAATGAATTGGACCTCATTATGTAGATCACACATAAATTCTCCAGAAAAATAAATATCTCTTCATATTATGAACCATCCCATACTCTTGAATAAATTAATGGAAGATCAAGAATCTCCTTTATAAAATCCTTCAATGGTGTGGGTGAAGACACCATTTGAAGAATCAGACATCACTCAAATGGATGAGTTAGAATAAGGTATCAACAACGAGTAAAATAACATTATGAGGAAATAAAATGACATATTTCTCCAAGAGTTACCTAGACTCCCCTCAGATCATGAGGTAGAGTTCATAATGTAAATCATAAATTGAGATACTCTCCAAAATACCATACATGATGCCCCCAATCGAACTAGAGGAGTTAATGAAGTAGGATTAGTAGAATTTAGAAATGGGGGTTTATAAACCATAGTACATTTCCTTGGGGTGTTCTAGATAACATTAAAAATAAAAAGGATTGATCAATGTGGATTTGTATCAATTGTCAAGAAATCAGCAGGGTCATCCTAAAGGAACAATATCCTCTTCAATGTGTGAATGACTTCCTCGATCAACTATGTGGAGATCAATAATTCTCAAAGGCGAGTCTTCATTCTATATATCATTAACTGAATATGATGTAGGAATATATTCATAATACTTCCTTCTATATAAGGTTTGGTCAATATGAGTTTCTGGTGATCCCCTTTAGACTTACTAATGCCTATGAAATCATCAATGATTTTATGAATAGAGTCTTTAGACACTTCCTTGAAATTTTTTTGTAGTGTTTATCGATGATAATGTCATCTACTCAAAGTAAACGGATGAACTTAAAAAACATATATAGATTGTGATGGAAACATTAAGTAAGAATAAATTTAATTCCAAATTCAACAAGTGTGAAGTTTGGATGTAGGATGTAACATTACTTAGACATGTAATCACAAGTGGGAAAATTTTTGTGTACCCATCCCAAAAAATGAAATTAAGGAATGACCCAGGCCAACTAGTGTAATGGAAATCCATACATTTATTTTATTAGTAGGGTATTAATAATAGTTTATAGAGAATTTATCATGATGTTCTATCCCACAAATTAGCTTAACATAGAAATTGGTAACATATTTCTAGAATGGAGAATGTGAGGAAGGAATCATGGAGCTAAAGAAGTGGTAGATAAAAATACTTGTACTCACACTACCAAGAAGTGTAGAAGGATTTTTGATATAAAGTGATTCTTAAAATAAATTAATGTTTTTTTTACTCAAGAAGATTGATAATGTTGTAGCCTACATCTCACATAACATGAAGATCCATGAGAAAAACTATCTGATGCATGATCTAGAGCAAGCAGCTGTGTTTTGTTCCTCGAAAATATGGCATAACTCCTTATATGATGATAATTGTGACATATATACTGATTATATGATTATAATGTTTATATCCACACATAAGGAACCTAAAATTCATCAAAAAATATTTTTATATAAAATCATGTACTATTATTTATTTATTCATTACCATATGGGAATGGAAAACAAGGTAGTTGATGTTCTTACCATAAAATAACATGGAACTCAATCTATGATGAAGATTGATAAACACTATATATTCATGGTTATGTAAATTATTGATTTGGAAATTATAACATAATGGAATACATCATCCCTTTCTTAAATGGTTTCCCAACCATCTATGCAATAGAAGATTATAGAGGGACAAGGTGATGATCTTGAGTTAAAAAAGAAGGTGAATGCAGTAATGGAAGGAAATCTATATGAGTTCCATGTTGATGATGACTATGAGATTTGGTTTGTAATGTTTCTATGTGATCCTTCATCACCTGTGATAACCTATGATCTATTGGATAATGCACATAGCTCACATTTCCTCATCAAACCAAGAAGTATCATGATGTACCATGATCATTTAGATCATATATGGGTGGGGGTAACAAGAAGAATGATATTGTGCAGTATATACCAATGTTCTTGATATTTAGACCTATTAATTTATAATGAAATAATACCAAGGTGGTGATTCCACCATTGTCAACAATGATGTGGAAATGGCAGAATATCACTATGGACTTCATTACTGGCTTCCTGAAGACATCCTTTGAAAACAATGCGATATGGGTTGTGGGGGATCAGCTAACCAAAACTAACCACTTTATCACAATTTTGGATGATTTATCCTTCAAAAACATTATATGATATATGAGAATAAATTGGTGTGGCTACATGGGGTACCACATTCAATCATATGTGATCGTGATCCAATTTCCACATCTCAATTATATAGAAGTCATCAATATGATTTGGGTACTAAATTTAATTTCTACATGGCATATCACCCCATGACTAATGGATAATCTAAAAGTATTATTAGGAAACTCAAGAAAATAATGAGAGCCTCTAAAATAGAATTCAAATGAGGATGGGATCAGTGAATCTCATTGCTTGATTTCTCATACAAAAATAGCTTCCACTCTAGTATTTAGATGGCTCTATAAAATATTCTTTGTGGAATGAAATTTCAAACACCAACCTATTAGGATCATGTCGGTGAATGAATATTACTTGGACCTAAATTTTTTCAAGAGATGACTTAGAAGGTTCAAGAAATCCATCAACACATAAAAAATATACATAGTAAGAAAAGGATCAATGTTAACAACCATCAAATGGATTTGGAGTTTTATGCTGGAGGCAATGTTTTCAAACCAATATCACCTTTAAAGGGAGTCAGGCAGTTTAGAAAGAAAGAGAAGCATAACCCAATTTTCATTTGTTCCTTTTTTATATTTGATCTCATAAGAGTAGTGGAATATAAACTTTGACTTCCACCAAGTATATCTGAGGATCATGATGTGTTCCTTGTAACACTCATAAGGAAGAATATAAATGATCCCTCAAATGTACCAAATCCAGATGTGGTACAAGTGGAGAATGATATATCATAGGATCAGTAAATTGTAAAGATAGTTGATAGAAGATACAAAGTACTACACAAGAAAACTCACCTTGTCAAAGTGTTATTGATGAACCATATGTATGAAGAGGAAACATCAGAACAAATGGAAGAAATATTGGAGAAGTACCCTCACCTATTTTCAAAATTTTATGTAAAATGAATTTTCAAAGTCAAAATTTCAAAAGGGGGGAATAATATAACGACCCATACCTTCATCAATAGAATTTACCTTCTTAAACATATTTCATAAAACACTTTCCTCACATAGAAATCCCAATAAAAACATAATCCTCATAAATGAAAAATGAAATAAGTGATATTTATATAAATTAATGAATCAATACTATTGGAATTGTAATCTGACTATTAGAATAGTAATATGACCATTAGGAATAGTAATATATCCTATAGAATAGTAACCACACCTATGAAAGTAAAAAAAATTATTCATATTAAAAATGAAGTTATGATATAATTATATCATAGTATAAGTCAGTAAGTGTTTTAATAATGATAATTTCATTTTTGGTATTTTTAGGAACCCTAAATATTTATTTACAATTTAAAAATTAATAAAACGATTTGAAAGAAAATAAATTTTCATTAAATATATTTATAAATTAATATATTTTTTATTATAATTATAAGATTATTTTATGAGAACATATTTAATTTTTCAAAGTGTCATAAAATCATATATAATATTAAAATATGTATTTTTTTTATAAGTGATGATTTTAATTAAAAAAGAAAATTTTCATATTTAGAATGTTGTTTTTATAAAATGGAGTTCATTTTTTAATTCTACATGTCAATTAATTATTATGGTGAATTTCTAGTGTTTCTCTTAAATAGTTGAATTTTTGGGAATAGTGAAATTGGATAATTTATGATATACGCTAAATACATGATTTTTTTATTCATTTTTGATATATGGATGATGTAGGAACCATTATCTCTAAATATCATTCGGTATGTAAATTATTTATTCATTATAATGATGTTTATTAATATTCTTGTTCCAAAAAAATAAACTAATGAATAAAATAGTCAAAAATCACTATTATCCTCCTTAATAAATACCTCCAATAACCATTCTCACTCAGGAACCCAAATCTCATTCATAAGTTATGAAATCCTTATGAAAACCATTCCTTCAAATGGGTTACTTCAAAACTTTGATTGATATATGTTCTAGTTGGAATGCGTGATTATGAAAATATTATGATGTGATGAGTGCAGCCAAAATTATATAGTGCTCCAATGAATTGGGTAATATGATCTACATAATGATATTATGTGTAATATGCATGGATAAGATGGTATATTTTTCACAATAATAATTATATGATTATACACATATATTATATGTGATCATAAAGCTATAATCTTTTTCACCACTATGTGTTGTATTTGACCACCAAAAAATGTTGTCTCCTTTTTATTCCTTACCACAATTCATAACATTATCTAATGCATAATCTCTTGATTATTATGATGACACTATGTTTATGTTATGATGATTATTATGATGAAAATTCTCACCCTTGTTATATTTTTTCATTTCCTTATATATCCTCTTAATGGAATTTTAGATCACCACTTTCATTATTGTTTATCCTTAGGTGTTTACTAGTACTTAAGATTATGCAAGGGCCACTGAGAAGATATATAATAAGGAATTGAATAATTATTATGTTTTACTATATAAAATTTATGTATGAGCCTAATTTTCCCAAGACAATAAACATTTGGATATTGTTTTTGTAATGATATTGGGTTGTTTATCTTAAAAATGATTTAATAGTTTTGTAAGAGAAATTGGTGTATCTATAATTATTCTGTCATATAATGAATGTATTTTCACAAACTATTATAATTTTATTCTTTATTATGGGTTTTTGGTTCAAAAATATATAATATTATTTTCCTTCTTTTTGAATAGATGAAATTTTTTTAATAATGATATTCCTCTCAATAAGTTTTTCTAATTTTTTTTTACTACTAAAAATTTTAGGGACCATATGAACTCTTCTCTTTTATTTATATTATGATTCTATATTTTTGTTTGTTAAAACATTTGTGTGGTAGTAACAATTATCACATTTTTTATGATCTCACTTATTGTATGAATTATTTGAAATACCATATTCATGTATGATACCATCTTTATTCTCAATTGTCCTTCTCAACTATTTATTTAATCATTTGATTAATTTAAATTATATGAGTTTCGAGTAAATGATATTTTATTTACTTTATTATCGAAAATCAGATGGATTTTAACCATAATTGTGATGAATATCTTTCATAAAATTTTATAAAAAATATACAATTTTTAATTATATGATATCCCATATATGGGTTTTCTTATAAAGGGTATCTATAATTTTCAATTAGATATAAACACAATATCAATAAAATAATCCATAGAATATATTTGAGAGAGAAAATTTGAAATAGGAATTTTCATTTCCATGTTTTTTATTACTCGATTTCCCCCCTCAACTATTAATTTTTTTAAAGGTGTCCTTAATGATGAATTTTGATTAAAATATCATGTTTCTCAATTTATTATTCATCCAAACTATCAAATAATTTTATCATATTGTATAATCCCAAAGCAAGGTTCTTATTACTGTATGTTTTTTTAAAAATCATCCTTATATAATGATGTTTTTCGGAACTTCTTATTTGTGAGAAATTATGAAAACCAAAGACAATCAAACATAATAATTGATTAATAAATCATAATACCATTACCCACCCTAGGATTTTAGATAAACTAATCTCCACATGTCTATTTTTTACAACTCTAACGGGTCATTTTAACTCTTCCATTGGGACTTGTGTGATGTCTTCTTGATTTTTACCATCTTGGAATGATCCATAGATATAATCTTGGTTCATATTCATTATCAAATCATCATTGAAATCTCCACTCATCATTAACTCTTATTATCAGTGTTGACTAAAATAGACATGATGATGATATCATAATCTACATTCACAATCAATTGAAATGAATTATGAGTCTTCTATGTCTATTTTTCTCTTTCCTTTCAACACTAATTTATCATATATTCCACCTATATTGAATGACTTTTTTAAAATTTATATTGTGTGGCCAAATAAACATAGTTGATTCAATCTAAGAAAACTATGTACTAAACTTTTGATATAGATAAAATTTAACACTTATATATTATTACCAAAATTTTTATATTTTTTTCATTAATATAATGATATTTTATATTCATAATGTTATTATTTTCATTATCCCTACTCTTAATACTAGTGAAAAAATTCATGTTTAACATCATATGAAAAGAGAAAACATTTTTATGGTTCTATGGTCTCTCAGTATTATATACATTGGGATAAATTTATACCACACCTACATTATAGAATTCACTCCACTTCACCGATGATTTATGTTTGGCAGTTTGTTAATTTTATCTTTATTTTCTCTATCAACGTAAAAAATTTAATTGTCCTCATGTGTAACAAGCATATCTCCAAAACCCAAATTTTTTTGACTCATTTGTTAAATAAACTATATGTATGGGGTTTTTCTCCCCATAGATGCATTTCACAGTCTATTAATGAGAAATAAAGATATTTATAACCAAAACAGCAAAATAATGGTAATATCAATTGAAAAAATGGTATATTGAGGATTATAAGAATTATACCACCTTTTATTTTCTTACTCTAACTTCACTACCTTCATGTTATTTTCAATAAATTAATATTTTATTAAATTAAACATATTTACATAAAATGTCAGATTATTTTTGGATTGTTTTATTTAATATTAATTAATGTAACAACCTTTTTTATCTCACTATATTAACTTTATCCTTTTATATACCAGCTTGATTTCTCATATTGGGCTCCTTATTGATTTTTGTATCATCAAAACCTAGGCCTAATTTTCATGTATGATGTTATAATTATTTTTTAAGATCTTCTAAAATTTTCTTGATGATTTTATACCTTTATCCTTATCCTTATCATCCAATAGTGTCCCAAAGATAATAATTTAACAGAATTCATATTATAACTACAAACTCGTACTGGATCATCAGGATTTCATTGATCTTCAATAAATTTTTCTAATATATCACATATCTTCTTTAATATATCATTAAATTTTTTTGATAAAAACTAATGATTAGATATTTTTATTCAACCATTATCATAAATTTAATAAATTTGTTCATATTTTTAGGAATTTTATATTCGATTGAATCATGTTTTTCATTCAAGGAACCAATATTCAAATTTTTTTAAGTTACAATTTTAATTTTTAAAAAATATTATTGAATTTATTTATGGAATTTTTTTCTATATCCATTTCTTTAAGATTGTATTTTAATTTGACCATCAATTTTAAAATACCTTCTTAATCATTATGGATATCTTTATTAACTAATAATTTTTTTACTTATCCAATCACAATAACAATAACATTTCGTATGGAATCAATGTTGTATTAAAATTATTTCTCATAGACAATTCTTTTTTTTTTGTGAAATGAATGTTATTTTTTAGGTCAACTATTACAATTATTTTGTCATATTATTTATTACTAATGATCACATTAGTGATTGGACTTTATACACTTTATCATAATTCCACTTTGGATACTTAGTTGCGAATTATGAAACTTTTATAATTTTTAATTTTATGTTTGGAAAATTCACATTATTTTTTATTTTATTTTATTTTATTATATAATAGGATAAGTATCCTCTTTATTTCCATATTAACATATAGGTTTATTAATTTCTTTGAATTGAATATCATAACTTATTCCATTTGCTCTACTATCGGGTTGCCTTCATATTTACGCATCATATATTCCATGAGAATAGTTTAATGGTTGTTTAATCATATCATCTTGAGATCCCATTCCTCAATTATTAATACTGTTATTCGGAAATAATTCTTTCAACATCTTATTATTTACCTCACAATGATTACACCTTTGATATATTTTTCAATTCCACAAATATCAAACATTATAAATTCACTCGACTGAATAATGTATCAAATTATTCAATCAAGAACATGTAAAAAACCATGTAATTTCTATACTATGTTGTTTATTAAAAATATGAATTTACTTTTTGGTGAGACATTCATTTTGAGAACATAATTTCATATTATAATTATGTGTTATGGACCATTTCTAGGAGATGTTTAGTGATGGGGAATGATGCCGAGTTGTGTGTTTAGGTGCTAACGTTTGTGGTGGTGATGGTTCTGGTGGACCTATATCTTTATCTACAAGAAAAAACTATGGAAAACCCACTAGGGATATAATGTGGTGGACTATGTTTGACTAAGGACACAATATAACCATTATAAGATATACTGTATAGGAGGAAATGGGTTGTGGAGGTGTACATGAGGCATTAAGAAAAATTTCACCATAGGTAAGGATGACATGTAATAGTGTGGCCCTATACACGGTCAAAAATGATTATCATATGTCCCAGTGTTCTTCATGTAGATATTTTGATGGGCCTTATGTCGAAAAATGTCATTGTGAAACTTGTGGTATGTGGGAATATCCTTAGTTGGGAATGGTGCGAGGGATGTCCACATTTGGGAAACATTCATTGAAAAATGATCTTGGTGAAGATTATGGTACATGTAAAACATAGTTGGAGGCTCCACTAAAACATAAATCCTTGTCGTGGTGAACTGGAGATATATCTTCAAACCTTGTTGAGTATGGTAGGGATTTAGTGGGCGGAGGGCATGTTAAGGGTCCTTAAGAGGCTACCCAAGGTGGACTCCATCCTAGAGCCCTACTCCACACCAAATCCGAGGACTAAAGCTAGACCTGTTTCACCACAAACTCTAAGGTGGAAACATATTTCTACCCTAGGTATTGGGATTCTTATTTATCCCCTAACCTAACATAGTTTTTTATGTGTTGGAAGATTTTTTGTTTACTAGATGTCCCACTCTTAATTTTATGTAAATACTCGTGTTTGGGGATGTCCATTTAGTTAGATCCTCCCCATATTTTTCTTCCTTGAATCCCTTATAGTGGGAGACATATTTTGGTGCATTATTGTGGTGGATTATGGTATATTTATACTATCTACTCTTTATATTTTGGTTTCAATCAGTGCTCTAATTTTTTGGATGAACTAGGTTAGGATTTTAGTTTTCATTTCACTAGTTCAAGGTGAAATAATTAAATAATAATGGGGATTTATAAGATAATTGATAGAGGATATATGTATAGGATTAATTGACATTGTATCATGTAGTTTAGAAATTGGTATATGTATATCTAAAATTATTTGAGGCTTTTTATTACATTAAATTAAATTGTTTTTTAATATGTTGTCCCATGATGAACAATTTTTAGGGATAATTGTGGGATTGTTCTATAAAACTATTTTGAGTTTTAGGTCACAATTTTCATGAAAAAAGGTGGCCCGATGAGTTTTTAGCCATTTATTAAAATTTTAATTACATTGGATATCTACTAAGAAATTTTATAATTGAGTTGAATAATTAATTATAAGTTGTTATAATTATTTATTTTTGGTTTGTCTTTAGATGAGTTTTCATAGGAATATTCAATACTTGGAAGATATTAGGTGAGATTTTTTAGGATATGCATTAAAAGTCTTGAATCAATTATTGAGGTGGGTGTTCCATTGAGCATACCCCCTTGGTTAATTTATATTCATTTATATTCCAAAAAAAATTGGTTTCTAAACATTAAAATTATTGAATATTTATTTAAATAAATATTACAATTAAATGAAATACCTAGGAATGAATGGAAGAATTGTTATGGGCCATAATAGAACATTTCTATTTATATTGACTCCACGGTCACTAATGGTTGAGGAATTGTTTATAAAACGTATTACTTATTCTATTCAAAACAAAAGTGATGAAAACATAAATGAAATAAGTAAATGTGTTTCCACATATTAAAGGTGACTTTAACTCTCCTTGTAGAGGGATGTGACTAATGGAAATTGATATCCCAATTAGGATTTAGTGGATCCCTGAGATTTCTTGAAGCCTTCAGTATGAATGAGATGATTAAGAGGTGAGTTTTCCTTCTCCGTTTCTTGTGAGTATCTGATTGAGAATTACCTACGATGATTATATATAAGATTTTATAGATAATTCTTCTGGGATAGCATGGGTGTTGAGATGAGCTTTATAGATTCTTTCCAGAGAGGTGCAAACATGTATTTACCTAGTATTAAAATGATTTATTGTAATGTTTATGAATACATCAAGGGACAATAAACCCTCCAAGGAATTGGTGATTTATTGAGAGGTAAAAAATATATTAAGGCCCCAATGTGGGGGTGTTCATGCTTGATGTCACAAAGGGGACCCAACTAGGTTCCCCTATATTATATTGACCCTGATAGGGTGCGTGTAGGAATGGGTAGAAAAGATTTTGGGTGTGACCTTAGAAGCCAAATCTAGGATGTGGTCTCAATTATGTTGTGTTGACTATAATGTGATATATTATTTGATAGACACATTAACATTTGATTTTAACCTTTTTTAATTCTTATGATTGGCCACCTAGTATTTTCCGAAAGAGTCTATTATGTTTTTATGTGATCCTAGTGAGAGATAATTCCCTTTATGGCGATTTTATGTCCTAGTAATAACTATTAGGAATCAATTTTTCATCCTAATACTTTTATATTTTTGTTGAATTTCTTTGTGGTATCCTTCATCGGGTCTATATTGATTACCTAATGGGTTACTCAATAATTGACCTGTGGGTCTACATGGATTGCATGTGTGGTTACTCAATAATCGTCATATGGGTCAATGTTCAATTACCAGGTGGTGACTATGGAATTTTCCTATGGGTTAATATAAATTCCATTGAAAATCCATTTGGATTCATCCTTAAATTATACATGGAATTATCTACATATTGGGATTCAACCTATGGGTAAATGTGATTGCCTTGGTAGTAACCTAGAAATATATATTCAGGTGTATATGGATTTCCAAGGATTATGTCTTAAGAATTGGTCATTAAGCCTAAGACTACTAGATTTTATAAAATGTTCTCTTATAAATTAATTATTGATCCTGAGAATACTATATTTCATAGGACTTACACTTAATAAGTTTTCATGTGTCAGAGGATGGATTTCATGGTATGTAGCATTCACATAGATACAATAGTGGATAATAGTGCATGTATAATCGATCCTAAGTGTCATATTCAAACTTGAGAATTGTTAATGGTTATTTATTCACATGTTTGAACAATATTTATTTATTTATCTTTTCATATCACATGTACACATGAAACATTTATTGGTTATGTTAGGTACCATATTTGGGGTTTTAAACTAAGTTATACTCACACCCTTATCAAGTGCACATGGTAAATATGAACCTAAAAAATCTCACTTATTGAAGGTTTATGTATATTAGGGTCCTGATGTTGTATGGTGGAGTACGATAGCTTGAATGTGACTTAGAAATTTTGATGTGATGAGCCTTCGGGTTAGAAGTTGATCCCCAGTGTAGTTTTATTATTTTATGAATATTTGAATATGCGATTGGTATAGTGGGAGTTCAATGTTTTATGATTTATTGACCAAGAGTTTGAATGGTACTTTACTTCCTCATTTACATTTGATGTCCCATGTATTTTTTTTCCTGTTACATAATTTACTAATTATTTATTATATATGTTATTTTCCTACTTAAACTATTCCTTCACTCTGATATGATTGTAACTCTTCCAAATATAACACCCTGGATCCTATCTACAAGTCATAAGACTCTAAAATTCAAGGAAGCACACCATAAGTTAATGTGGTGTCTTATCTAGTCTAGGTACCAATGAGTTGTCATGAACTGGGTGAGGATATAAAAAAATAATATTAGTGATTTTTTTGACTTACCATTTGGGGTATGTTTGGAATGTGACATAGGGACATGTTATATATTGTAAGGGATATCATACGGGCGTTTTTTAATGTCTTATTCCAAATTCCACTCGACTAGAAACATTAAAATCGATCAAATTAGAGGGGGTTATTTTTTAGATCTGAAGGGGTTATAACACTCTCTAATCATGTTAGCTGCAGTTGGGATGAAACCTCCCCTAATGTTCATGCCTAATACTGTTAGAGGAGGTTTTAAAGAAATATTGGTAATGTCATGGGAATGTGGTGAATTCTCAAGTCTGGGTACCACTCAGTTTTCATGAACCAGTGAAGGACATTATAAATTAGTATTAGATATATTGTCTTGACTTAATATTTGGGGTATCTTAGACATGGGTTATAGGGGATTGATATAGATTATAATGGATACCATGCCACTGTGTTTTAATGTCTTAACTCATATTCCACTGGACATGTTATATAGAACAGTGACCTTCTTAGAGGGGTTATTTTAAAGTTTAGAAGGGGTAATAACACCCTATAAACACATTAAAAATGGTTGTGGGGAACCACTACTAATGTGCCTACATACTATTTTTAGATGTGGTTTTGAATAAATACTGGTAAATAAATTGACTAATTAGAGGTGGTTAGAAAATATGGGGTTAAGAAAACCTCTAATATCCCTATAGAATGTCAGAGAATATGGGTTTTTAACACCCTCAAATATATTTACTAGAATAAAGGTGGTTGGAAACCACTACTATTTGAATAAGAAGTTATTTATTAGAGGTGGATGTGAAAAAATACCTCAATTTAATGAAAAATTAGAGGGGTTTTTGAACCCCTCTAAATGATGAAATTTTAGAGGTGTTTATTCATAACTGCCTCTAATTATTAATTTATCATTTTTTGGAAATTATGAGAACCCAGATGTGTTTCAAACCACTACCAAAAAGAATATTAAATCTTCCCTTTTTCCACTATAGAAAGCCAATTTTGATATATTAATTACACATTATAAGATTTTTATATATTAGGAAGCTGATTCAAATATATATTATTTTAATAAATATATAAAAAGATATAAATATTTATAAATAATATATTTATGTATAAAATTTATATATAATATGTATTTATGTATAATAATATATATGTTTTTGTGTAATATAATATATATATATATATATATATATATATAAATTTTGGTATAGTATATATGTAATGTATTTAGGTATAATATATGGTGTATATATTTTTCTATAGTATTTATATAATATATTACCTATATAAATATTACAGAATGCAGAATATATTTTTCTATAACAAATATATCATATCTGTGTAAATATATAATACATATATATAGTTATATTTACATATATAAATATATATTTATTCTTATATTTGTATTTACATTTATATTTTTGACTGTGTTTGTGTTTATGTATGTATATAATATTTATATATATAGTATAATTATATTATATATATTTGTGTAATCATTTTTATATATTTTTATAGATGTACATTTTTGTGTGTAACAATAATAACATTAATTATTTTTATTATTAAACCTATTTTTTAAAGAATAAAAATTATATGTTGGTTTTATAAAGACAATACATTTATATAATTTATGATTTATTGTATAAATATATTATACTAAATACGTTTAAATTATATATTTATGTATCTGGTTATGTACATTTATATTATATCATATATATATTCCCACAAAAAACTAAATACATTCATATAAATTGAATTATAAAATATAATTAAATGATGTATAAATATATACTAAATTAATTTATAATTTATATTCTAGGCTACAATATTTATAACATAATTATATAATTTATGTTAATGTATATATAAATAAATATTTACCATATACTATATATAATATAATTATTATATATATTTATTTATTTAATTGTAACACCCCTACCCTAGACGCTCGAATCCATTTCAATATTTATTACATTGGTATGATTACAAAGAATAAAAACTCAAAGGATCAATCAATTTATCATTATAAGAAATCCAAATTATATATATGATACCCATAATACATTGGGAAGACAAAATAAAACATTCTAAAAAAATTAAACTACATCTTTGAAAGCTTAACCAATGTTCTCTTCTTCATTACTCGTGGAACGAAATATAATAAGGGTCTGCACAAATTCATAGTAAGGGGAAATACCATAGAATAAATACTAAATAAACATATATGTAATGTTAAATAAGTGTTTATAAATTCTATTTACATAACTAGATAAGTCATAATTTTTTCGGAATGTATGAAACTGAAACGCATGCCCTAAATTAATAAGCTAAGAATGACTTACATCAAGAGACATGTCGATGAAAAATATCATGGATAAATAATAACTAAAAAATGAGGAAATTATTTTTGATTTACTTCATGTCTAATTCAAATGAAAACCTATACCCTCAATACCATTCACAAAACGGTTAATACTATGTATAGAAACCCATTTAATATGGATCACTTATTTGTATCATGATATCATTTCAATGGATTAAAGAGCTATATAAAGTTAAGGCTCCACGCGTCATTTACATTCCAATTAATTCCACAAATTCAGAAATATAAATAATTAATATTCCATGTTGAATTATGAGATAGTATAAAAAATATGGATTTATCAACAATTCCCCATTTAATCAAATAACTTCCAAGTAAGCACCATAGGTAAAATGGTGTATATTTTAGGCAATACTAATATATACTATATGAGATTATGGATGTTCAATTAAATTAAAATTGAAAAATGATTAAAGTAAAGTAATTGTTTCAAGAGAACATTATGAATCCGAAAAGGAATTGATATTTCAAAGATATCATTAAGAATTATCTTGAGGAGAATAATCATTAAAAATTCATAAGAGTCATGTACAACATTGAAACATGTGAATCATATTCTCTTGAAATGTATAAAATTAATTGAAACATATAATACCATTAGAATTTGTAGAATCATTATATAATAAGGAAAAATCATTTTATTCACCAAATAAAATTGAATAGGACCATAATAAAAAATTAGTCTCAATGAAATGAAAATTGATATGAAAATCCCATTACATAACCTTCCTTTTTTGTGTGGTATTTATATAACAATATTGTGGTTATAAAAATGTTATTGACTTATAACAAAACTTTAATCATCATTATAATTACATATATTTATTTTTATAATTTCTAATGACCTTTTTTTAAAAACATTCATTAATTTAAATACATTTGGTGTTAATTTCTTAGTTCGTCGAGTATGTTTTAACTTGTTATTTATTGTTCTAATCAAATTTATCATGGTTTCATCATCTCAGAAATGTATACCATAAATTAATTATCATTTATTTGAAATATATATATTATTATTATTTTTTATATTTTAAGATTATAAATGTAGTGCACCATTCATGAAGACGGTAGGTCGTACGTATGCATGAATGATACTGTCATTTCATTGTCATATTAAAGGAATGAAAGATAAATGATACATATGTATATTATAATTCCATTATCATATCAATTTTATATATGTCACATAGTTTTATTAAAATCATCATTTCTAAATTTTATTTATTTCATTAACGAGTCACATCACTTTGATGGGGTCGTACTCCTAGCTTCTTCAAATGAAATTATCATTTTTACAAAAATTGGGAAGTATATGTATATGTGTTGTCGAATAACTAAACAAGATTAAATACATAATAAATATTATATATATAATATATAAATATATTTTCCATCATAATGGTCACCATGAGTTTGGTAAAAAAAATTGAACAACCATCGTTTAGCAAGGCGGATGTCCGCCTACACGTAAATAGTATGTTTGTTTCCTGTTAGATTGATGTCTGCGTATGTAATGGTAGAAATAATAACATAAAAAAACCCAGTATATTTATTATAATTTTTTTGTTATATTATCATGGAATCAGAAAAAAAATTTGATTGTATAATGGAAATATAATTGAAGGGCTTTAGGATTGATATTGCCTCTTAGTTGGGTAACTCCTTTCAATTTGTACCAAAAAGATTCTTTGGATTCCTTTATTCCCAACAAGATGCATCAGGGATAAAGGGAGGGATATTTATGAGTGAACTGTATAGTTTTTTTATAAACATAAGTGGATTGAGAGGTTTTTGGATGTGTTATTGGAGTAGGCCTTCTATAATGGTGGAGGGTGACACCCTTGTAAAATTTTAAAAGAATGGAACCCCAACCACATTCTTTTTATTTCAAGACAATCAATAATGGACCAAATTCAATACAATAGAGGATATGGTCTAAATATTAATATAAAATTTATTTTTTCCCCATATATAGGATGATTTTCACATTAATGATATGGTTTAGTCTCTTATTAAGATAATTTTAACCTCAATTGTTGTAATTAATTTTAATTACCTTCTGTAATTTTTTTGGGAAAAATAAGTTGAACTTATTTGAAATTATTAGTTATACTTATTAAAAATATGGAATAAAATTTGACAAATTCCAATTAAATTATTGTCAAAAATTAAATCAAAATTAATTCTGTAGATGGGATGACAATGCAGGTTTTTAAGTAAAAATGTCATATAGTTTCCGATGTGTTTGTAGTCAATTTCAAATGGAAATTGATTCCAAAAATCTAAATTTGATTAATTTATAAAAATATAATCTATTTAAGCATTAATACTAATTATAATTATAATATATCATTATAAATAAATTACATGAAAAATCAATTTTGAATATGATTTCCGTATTTTTAACTATTCATTAAAAAATTAATCTTCCCAGAATATTAAAAAAACATTACCCTAGGATTATATTTATTTTTCTCTGAAAAATATTATGCTTATTTTAATTTAATATATTTATAATGTGGTCAAATTATAGATTAAAAATGTGTTCTGTATCAAAATGTGGAAAAACTTCTTTTAATAAAAATGTAATACTTTATGTGTATTATTGGGTTTGTTCTTGTATTATTCTTATCTAAAATATATTATATTAGTGTACAAATATTTGGATAGATATATAATATAAAAATATATAGTATAAATTCTTTAAAACTGCTATAGTTTAATTAATTATTTAATATGTGACTAAGTAATTTTTTTATATAGGGTGTTGTGTGTATTGCAAAGCTATCAACAAAATCTAAAAGAAAATATTGTAATGTCTTGGGGTGGTACATTCATCCCCCCTTAAATAAATTTTTCCTATAAATTTCATGGGTATTAACATAAAAAATATGTGGGTAATTCTCCTTCATAAAATCTTCTAGTTCCCATGTTGATTCTTCTATTTTTTTTATTTCTCCATAGTGCCTTTAGCAGAAAATTAATCTAATTCCTCAATACCAGCTCTCTAGTATCAAGAATTAGGATGGGTTCTTCACCATATGAAACGTTGGTTTCAGAACCTATTTCATCATATTAGATCACATGATTTGGGTTAGGCATGTACTTCCTTGTCATAGATATATGGATTTCATCATGTACATTTTTATAGATTTGCAGACATATCCAAATCATATAAAACACCTCCAGCTATTTAAATAATCTCAAGGGGTATGATATACCTGGGAATCAATTAACCCATGTTACCAAACATGAAAATAGCCATCAATGTTTCTACCTAATCTAAAAAATTATGGCCCACATTTAATTCCACATAATTTCTCTGGTTATCTGAATAACTCTTTTTCCTACATTGATCCATTTTGATATTATCCCGAATATCCTTCACCCTTGTTATAATCTCCTAAAAAATTTCTAGGACTATGATCTTCCTTTATCCAACATCATCCCAAAATGATTGAGTACAAAATATCTTTCCACGTAATGCTTCATACGACACCATTTGAATACTTTAATGGAAACCATTGTTGTAGGAAATATCTACCAAAGGTATGTACAGATCCCCAATGTCTTCCATTTATTGAATTTATCTTTCAGAATGTCCATCTATTTATGGATGGTAGGAAGTGCTCTAATTTTGCTCTGTGTATACAACCTTATAAGGACTCTTCTATAATTTTGATATAAATCGAGGGTATCGATATGTGAAAATTGATAAAGGAATGCAATAAATTTTTACAACTTCATTAATGTGGATTCTTGAATGGTTCTCAAGAAAAATAAATTATCTTATTTCAAGGAATTTCGTAGATTTGGTAATGTGATCAACAATAACCAATATTGTGTCATTCCATTTTTTGAGTCTTTGGTACCCGTGTGACTAAGTCGATTGTAATTTCATCCCATTTCCACACAGGGATTGGATGTGGTTGAAGAAATGCTTTAGGATGATTCCTTTATACTTACTCTTATTAACAAACCTAACATCGTGACACATAATTTTTAATTTCTCACTTCATTTTATCCCACCAAAAATGTTCCTTCAAGTCCCTATTCATATTTGTTCTCTATGTCTGTAAGTTGAGATTTGAACTATGAGTGTCATCAAGAAATTCCCATTTTAGATCAGGTATAGATAAAATGCATGGCCACTTTATAAACAATAGAAAACCATCTTCACAGAAAAAATATGCTAATTTTACATCCTTCATGCCTTTATTTTTCTTTATAAAGTACTCATCATTAGATTGGAAATTCATTACCCTTTATAGTAATGTTTTATTTTTCACTATTTTGATAAATGATTGATTTCTCACCTTCCATATAAATTCCCATATTCGTCTTTACTATATCCATAAACATAGGATCCTTCTCCATCCTTATTTGGGTTAAAACTCCACGATCATTCCTACTCCAAGAATATACCACATTATTCGCTTTCCATAGGGTTTCATCTATAGGGAAATCCTAATTTTTCAATAGTTTGAGCCATATTGGTTGTCTCATGTCGATATATTTCTATGATAATATGTATTTCATGATTTTATGATAATTGTATGTTTCACATATTTCCTGATAGAGATAAGGTCTCCATATTTGAAAAGAAAAGAATATAGTCTCAATCTCCAGAGCATGGGATGGGTAGTTTGGTTGATGAGTCTTCAATTTCTTTGATTCATATTAAATAAAATTATTATTTTTCATTAAGAAACAACCAATTACCTTCTATGATGCATTACTATATATGAAAAACCCTACACTACATGATGGTAGAGTCAAAATTAGAGCATTTACTAATCTTCTCCTTAGTTCATCAAATCATTCATGACATTACTTTGTCCAGACAAACATAACACCTGTATGTGTATGATTGGTTAATGGGTAATCTAATTGGGAAAAATTCTCAAAGAATTTAAAATAATATCTTTCCATATCAATGAAACAATTCACCTCAGTTATATTTGTTTTTCTAGGAAATTATTTTAGTTTCATTTCATTTGTAGGATCAAGTTACATTCCATATGGAGACAATATGACCATGAAAAGATAATTCTTCAAGCCACAAGTGATTCTCGTGTTCCTCAAGTGATTCTCATGATCCGTATATGTTTTACAATAAAAATGAATATCATCAATTAGTAATACAAAAAAAACATCAATATTTTCCTTGAATACTATGTTCATTGTGTCCATAAAAATGGAGGCTTTATTAATAAATCCAAATACAATTAGTATAAACTCATAATTTCAATGCCAAATCTAAAAAGTTGTCTTCCGGGTTTCCTCTTTTATCACTCACTATTAGTGATTCCCAGATAGAAGATAAATCTTTAAAAAATATTAGGCTCTATGAAGTTGATAGAACAGGTCATTAGTTCAAGTAAGAGGATACGTTTTCTTTATTATAATGTGATTTATTTCCCTATAATAAATTCATAACGTCAAGGATTTATTTTTTTTGTAAAAAAGAAAATAAGGCCTCCCCAAGATGAATAACTATGGAGAATAAATCCCTTATTACCAAAATTCAGTATTTTATTCTTCAACATGCCCAATTACATAATGTCCATTCTATAGGGATTTTTTTATATTGGTCTTACATGATGGATTAAATCAATATACAATTCAACCTGACTCTCTAGGAGATGTACTGGAAATTCCATGGAAAATAAATCAATGTATTCACACAAAATAGTTACATATTTTTTTATATTACTTATTTTATCACTAGAAATTATACTCTCTTATAAAAAAAGAATTCTTTTTAGTGGAGCTACTTAGAGTGGATCAAAATAAGAATTAGGAGATGAAGATTCTTGTCTAAAAATAATGGGTTCAACATTTTCCTTGCAAATATTAATTTTCTTTTCCCTTGTAATAAATATTTTCATCATATTTCCACAGACGTTCCATACCATGGTTTTTATCATAGTCATCCATGTGATTGATTATAATGTAATCACATAAAGTTGATTTATGTGTCATAATATGAATTGACAAAAAAATATTTTTTGAAAGGAAACATCCCTTAGGAGTTTTGACAGATAAATCTCTTTTTAGAATGAAATGGAAGTTTCTATTTTTCTTAGAAAATTGGGTAGATATAAAATGATCTAGAATCAAATAAAGAATTAGATAAATTTTAGGATAGGATTAATGTACCTTCCACCATTTCATTTGGTACTCAAACCCTACTATAGTGATAGCATAATTATAGAATTTCCCCCCTGGCCTTTTTAGTGGTAGATTCCCCTGATTCTTTGGAAATATTTTGAATAATGTCTTATATCCTTAAAATTATTTCACTAGATATCATTTATTAGCATCTTATACATTTATTTATGAGCCTGGTCACCCCTATCTCCACATTTATATAAAACTCTCAGTCCCTTCAAACATTTCCTAGGGAGTTTTTTCCACTATGTACACAAGATTGTAACCTCTCAAACATATTTTTATTCTTTATATTCCCTTTCTCATGGTTCTTAAAAATCCCATTCTTGTATTTTATTCCATTGAATATATTGATTGTAGGTAATTCCTTATATTTATTAATGGAAGATACAACTATTTCATTATATGATAAAAAAATTTGGGAAACCATTACCATTTGATGGTTAGGTTTAATATCTACAATGAAGTGATTGATGTTTCACTCGATGCTACATATATAATTTAAAGCATACCTGGCTTGACATGTCAAGGTATCTTCATGATATGAAATTATCTATTATTCCTTTTTCATTACTCTAGGTAACTTTCTCTTCATCACAATTTATTAAAGAAAGTTTACTAAAAAGTTCTCTATTCCAGGAGTTCGATTTCTTCTTCCTCTATTGTATTATGGATCAGAGACCACCATTGATCTGTATCACCATAGATATAATAGATATAAAGTGTAGCCTTTTCCTTTTAACTACATTATGATTCCATGAATATATTCTTTAGAGACTTAATCCATTTATCATCTACAATTGGATTATTAGTCCCACTAAATAATGGGGGATTCTGCTGCATAAAGTGATCTAGCATAGAAGATTATCTTCATGGAATAGATTTCTCCATATGAGTTAGGTTATTTTTCATAACGTGATTCAGTTTCCCTACTATTTCAATGAATATCTCTATTCCAATACTAGCTGTGTTGGCTTCCTAAATAGGTAAATCTCTTCATTTTCCACAAGTATTGACATTGTTTGTCCTTCCCAAACCATTTATAAAAAATATCATGAACTGTATTATCTTGTAATATATAATTATAAATATTTCATATCCCATAAAATATATTCATCCATTATAAATACAAGATTAAGAAACATAGGTTACTTTTAGGGCATATTTACATTTAAATCCTCCATAATGGTAGGTAAATAAGATTTGAATTATCCTAATAATATAACCCATGACTATTAGACTAGGGGAGCATTATGGCCCACTTTCATGTAACGGGATACCCTGAGTCAGGCCTGGAAAAACATGTATGTAACAACCCAATATTTTATGAGAAGTATTATTTTTGATTTATTTGATGTATTGTGTTGTATGATATGCCAAGATTATCTTTCATTATACGCAACACCATATTATCTTGTAGTATATGCAACACTACTCTTGGATCGTGTTACACACAATTTCAAGTTTGTTTGATAGTAGTTATTCTACACAAAATTGAGTATATGTATGTATATATATATATATATATATATTCAATTTATTAATGAAATATGGTTGTATTTTTTTATATGCAACAACAAAGGAGTCATGCACTACACGCAACCCTGACTTGGCTTTCATTACACGCAATCACGACCTTCCTTGATTGCGTGTGTTGTAAGTAATATCGGGTTTTACTAAACAATAATATATTATTATAATATTATTATGAACTAGATGTTATGAATAGTGTTAAATAATTTTTGAATTTTATAAAATTATTATTCATCTTACACATTTTCTAGAACATGGTATAAGAAAAAAATAATTTTTTTGAGTAAAATAAGTATTTTTCAAAATATGCAGTTTTTCCACCTTTTGATGGTACACCCACATTAAATCTAGTTTTTGACATGTTTATAAGATCATTTAGAAAAAAATAGAATTATTCTTTGGAATCAGGATATAAAAATTACTTTGGATAAATTTTTCATATTATTCTAATAACTTTCATATTTTAATGAATAGTAAAAACACGCTATATTTTAATTAAAAACAACTTTTTTTCATCATAATAATGTTTGTGGTTAAATTATAATATTTAATGATTTAAAAGAATAAATATAATTTATTTTTACCATTTAATATAATTTATTTCATTATCATGGATTTTATATTGAATTCGTAAGTTAAATCAATTCAATCTTTTGTAATGTTTTAAACAAAAAAACATTTTCGTTCAACAATGAGATTAATTTTAATTTATTTTCTACAATTTATGTGTATTTAATTTAGAAAAATGGATTCCATATTTGAAATCAGTGGGTCCAAATTATATTAATAGACTACTTTTTATTTTTGGGCATTATGAATAGTAACTACGGTAAATTTTATTTACAATAGTAAAAGGTAAATCGGGTAATTAAGGGTAAATATAATATTATAAAATTTCCCTAACACTTGTACTAATACAATTTTATAATTATATTTCGTCCTAATTAATATTTGGGTCTAAATGGAATCCATTGGAACCCACTTGGAGGTGATTAAGACCATTAGTGTATTTTATTTAAAGGAAAGTGAAATATGTCTCACTCAATCTTTAATAATTAAAGTATTTATAATATAAGGTTATATAGAATATAAATACGGTTATAAATAATCATTTGAAAGATAAATTTTTTTTCTTTATCATGGTTATTTATTTGTAAATTTTAAGAGTTATTTAATTACCTTATTAGCTCATACATTAATGATGCAGAAATTATTTATTTATTAAAAAAATCAATAATATTGTTTTTATTGAAATAGTAATACATATTAAAGGTCTCACAAACCGGATAAAAACTTCTTTTTAGTGTATATATACACCATAAGAATCCAATGACCGAATATATTAACATTTGGTGTCTTATAAAAGTGATTATGAGACTTATATTATTTTCTTTTATATGATGTCAAAGTTGTCACCTTCATAATTTAATAAATATAACATTTTAAAATTTGTGTCTTTTAGAATATAAATCCGACTAAATGTATTATTATGAATTATATAAGATTTATCTTCATCCTAGTATTTTATTTTTAATTTTTATACAAAAAATAAGTATATTTAAAAATTATACAAAAATGTTTTAGTAAATATTTTATTAAGAGAAATATCAAATAAATGGTTTTACAAATAGTAAAATAAAAAATATATGACTATTTAAAATTCTACACTAAATTTATTCATTAATATGACATGTTAGGAACCTATTAAATATTTTAGTTCGAATATATCCTCTATTTGGATTTTATTTAAATTCAAATAAATGAATAGTGTCAAAATTGACACTATTGTTATTTTATAAAAATTACATATTATTAAATTGTTTAAAAATCACAAAAATATTTAAAAATTATAAATTGAAATTTATATAGTCTTTAATTTCATAAATTATTTAATTAGGTATAATTCACAGCACATAAGTAATTATTTATAACAATTTAAAATTTTGAATCTTATTACCACAAATAAATATTAATAGATTAAATAAGGATAAATCAAGTTGATAATGTTTAAAATAAATTCCCTACATGTATAAATATTATTGGTTGATGAGATTACAACCCTATCGCATCTAATATTCGAATTGGAGTCATTATTGGTGGTTTTAAAGTGGGGTTAGATTTATTATAGTTAATATTTTTTAGATTTCCAAAGGTGCCCCTCTCCTCCCTTATAAAAACGGCACCCCTTCCCTCTTATCTTCCCACCCTATTGAGCCATGAAGCTCGGCCAACCCCAGATCATTTCTCTTCTCCACTTCCATAAAAACATTCTGGAGGTTCTGTTCTTCTCAAAAGACAAACTCTACATCCTTAAGAGAAGGCTTAAAGGAGGTGCGTCGAAGAAGAGGTAATCTCTTCTTCCGATTCTCTCAAGTTTCTTCCTTCTTCTACATCTACTTATTTAGTTGTATCATTATAAATAAATAACATAATTATTACTTATATAGTGATATGTTATTATAAATATGAAAAAATCTTATTTAACCTTCTATCCATCCTACAGAAAATAAAATCACCGCGCGTGCGTACGTACGGAATACCGTCTCCACGCCGCAGTTTAATCTGTTTTCGACCACCACCTTACTTGGATGGGTATAATGGTGTAAATAAATAACTAGATATGATTTTTGTAAAGTTATATTAATTATGATATATTATACATACACTTCAATACAATTCCACAATCATGGGAATGATATCATTGCTCGTGCGTACGTACAGACTACTGTCTCCACGGCGCGATGAGATTCATTCTCCATGTTAACCATTCATGAATGATTATAAAGTATATATAATAAATAATATTGAAATATATGACATAATAATGATACTGGATATATGTATATATATATTTATGTCATTTACTAAATTCCATTCAATTCAATAAGGAAACGAAAACAACTTTCATGTGTACGTACGGCCTACTGTTTCCATGAACGGTGTATTTCATTCCATTTATCGATCTATCATATATATATGTATACGCATAATATATATTATATATAAATCATGTTTTACATTCTGGAATTCTGTAAATCGGTATATAATTAATAATATCAAGAACAGAAATTCGAAACACGTATGATAAATGTAACGATTTTACCCAAAATGTTGCTTTGACATTGAATTTACAAAATAACGGGTAATATAAAGTCATAAGTGAACCATATATGATATCATAATAATGAATATGATTCTATAATAAGTCAATGACATTATTTAAATCATTATACATGAGGTTCAGATACTTATGAATCATATCATAACTAAGGTAAGGGATAATTATATCAATCTCATTCTTATCCGAAATTGTTTATTCGTAAGTATTTACTATGGTTATGTTTATCATCCATGTCAATGTTTTCTAAAAATGTTTCCATAAAATGTTTAGTATTCTTCCATGTATGTTTAAAGTCATTTTTACCCTTTTATGAATTTTACCACAAGTTTTGTAAGCAATCTTTCTTTTGTTTACCATACGAGGTACTTTTTGACATTTCTGACAAAAGTACGAGGACAATGTTTTTTTTAACTTATACAGCATGAACGTATTTTTATGGATTTATAATGCCTTATTTTTAATGAATATTACTTGACAATATTTCATGACTATTTTAAACAAAATCCTTTTCTTTTAAAATTTCATGGCATTTTGTGAAAAGAAAATGATTTTTGAAGAAGAAAGGATATTTTCCTCAAGAATTGATTTTACGTGTTTTATCAAAACCATTTTTTAATATAAGATGACATTATTTCATATGTTTATGTTTCAAGTATAATGTCTCTATGATTTTCAAGGTTTTAATTTTATTATTATGGAATGATATCCATTTGTTCTATACGAATTATGTGATGATGGGATGATGTTTATGAACCCCATTTTATTATTTGGGTTATGATGAATGTTTAAGCTTATTTTGTTGCACAAGTAAGAATGATTTCATTATGAGATGGGTGAGACCTATATATCCCTCCAATGCATTGGGTAAATATTTATATCTCATGAGATAGACATGGCTGGAATGGTAAGTTAATCTGGTTCAGTGTCACAGGATTGAAACGAGGAGTGAACTCAATTCAGAAAGGGACTTTGTCCTCTAAGATAGTCTTGGAAGGAATGCCTTGGCTACTATGAAAATCATAACATGTGTTGAATGGTTGCCACAATTATATGTTTTATTCCCATTATATTTTATCATGATTTATGTTCCAATTTGATATATTCCTTACATACTTCCACGATTTATGTCTTTGGTCAAGATTTTGATGTTTAAATGTCTTGTTCATGTTTTTGCTTTCAAATGTTTATGGATTGTTTTATGCTCACAATGTTTTCCCTTAATGAGAATTTGAGCTCACCCTTTTTATGTTTCCTTTTCCCCAGGATATATGGAAAGGTTTTGGGTAAGAAAAAAATGAAATATCCTTATGGGAGATGTTGAGGATCTTTCACCAAGACTAGAATATTATGTTCCGTGTTTCTAAAGGCACTAAACTATTACGGTCCATTGGTGTATTTTTTTGTTATGTATTAAGTATTCCGCAAAAGTAATGTAATGTCCATGCACGTCAAACTTTGGTCCTCTACAGTTGGAATTATAGGAAATTTTTAGTTAACCTTTGGAAACTAGGATTTGAAAACTTTAGTGAGATCCCTAGAGATATTTAAAAGGTATGTCTAGGGATGTCCATAAGGTTAAGTATAAGTATAGGTTATAGTCCTAGTATTATGGTAACATTCATAGAATTAAACCTAAGATGTTATATATTGAATGTACTCCCCATTTATTATGTTGTTTTCCCTAGCATTATTGTTGCCTCTAACACTATACTTTTTGGGTTTTAGATGATGGTTGGAACCCGAAGGAACTGTGTTGATCAATGTAATGGACGATGCAATGATTTTCCTCCTGAACAAACCAATGTTATGGGAGATGGAGTGAAAAATCTTATTGCTATACTTACACGAGCTATGGATCATTCTGGGCTTCCAAATGAGTAGAGGAGGGAACAATATTCTATTGAGTCTTTAATGAGGCAACGTCCACCTTCTTTCAATGGGTCTTCTGATCCACTTGTTTCTGAACAATGGATCAGTACCATTGAAAAGATATTTTCCATACTTCACTGTTCGGAACATGATAAATTCATTCTATATGTTTACCGTTTAGAAGGTGAAGCAGAACCGTAGTGGACTCTAATTAAGAATACAAAGCCCCATGATGAAATTGAATCCATGGAATGGGACGAGTTCAAGAACTTGTTTTTCAGTATGTACTTCCCTCGTATTCTTCGAACAAAGATGGAAAAGGAGTTACTTGAGCTTAAATAGAAGGATGATGAATCTTTTGGTATATACGAAGTGAATTTTACAAGACTTGCAAGGTATGCATCTGGTTTTATCATCCAACTGAATGTAAAGTTGATCGATTCTTCATTGGATTAAAACCAAGTCTTCGATGGGAATTAGCTATTAGAGACCATAGTAGCTATGAAGAAATTGTGTGTTGTGCTATCAAGGTAGAAATGGAAGTCGGTGTTACATATCATTCTCATCTTTTTTTATAAGAAACGAAATATGTAGTTCAAGGAGAAATCTCAGAATAATGGTGAAAAGAAGATGAATGATTCTTTATGCTCAAAGTGTGGAAAAAAATATGGTGGAGATTGTCTTAAAGGGACAAGAAATTTTTTTAAGTGTGGAAAAGAAGGTCATCGAGCAGCTGAGTGTCGAAGTAATGGAATAAGGGTTTCTAATGATGTGAATAAAGAAAAGACTGCAGAGAACGCACCACCAACACTTCAATTCTTCAAGTGCAATGAAATGGGACATTATACTAATAAATGCCCTAATACATGGGTTAATGATGATCAACGTGAGCAACCTCTTAAGGCAAAGGATAAAGAAAAGTCTCATGAGATCACTATTTTTGATGTTGTGTATGACAATGATGTTGTGTAACGATTAAGTTTTTATGTAATGGGATTTCAAAATAGTATCATGGAATCTCATTTATGGAATTGTGGAATTTTGGAATATCTATGAATTGGTTTTCAATAATTATATTGTACTGGTAACCATGAAAAAGTGATTGAAATATTTTTTTAAAGTAGATGAAATGCGCATAATGAAGTGATAAGGAGAAAATAATATGTATGATAGTAATCCTGAGCTCATGACTAATATAAGGACAAATTGATATCATGATTTGAGTATATAGAAATTTTGGGATTTTGGTATGTGTAAAGAGTTAAATTTTTACAGCATTCATGTTTTCACTAAGGTTCAATGGGTATTCATTTTTCAAGGGAAATACATGATTAAGGTATTCACATGATTGGAAAGTGATAAAAAAGATATATCGGGGATAAATGATGGTATTCACATGCTCAGTAGATGACATTTATAGTAATTTTTTTCTTTATACTATAATCATGGGCATAAGTATTTTTGGATAAGCCTAATGATTTTAAATGGATTATGTTGGAAATAAGTTATTACTGTTTAAGGCTAGAAATGTTTTTGTTATTATTGATGGAATGTCACAATGATGTAATTTTAGAAAAAAGACAACATGTAGGACGGTCGACAAGCCGTCGCGTCGGACAAGGCTGTGGGAATCAAACCCACAACCGATGTGCGACAGGCCTTTATCGCCTACCACTGGCCTATAGGATGTCCCAGGTTAGTATAAATTAGATTTAATTTTTTAATTGGTATGAGATATGAAGTATAAGTCCATTTTAGGAACCATATACGATTAAGAGACTTGCGTATATTTAATATAATTTTCTAAAATTTTGTTTGAGACTGATGGAATGAACCATCATTTTATCACATGATCTACTAACACTTCATGAATAACAAATTCAACTTCATTACATTAAGAGATGAAGTGGAAATTGTTCAAGACACGAACAATAGTGAAATTGAAACAAAATCATGTAATTATTTCTTTTAATTCATCAACTTTAGAGAAATGATCTTCAAAACCAAAAATGTTGTCCTAGTGCCCTCATATCTGATGAATCAGATGGTACCTTATATCATCACAAATTTATGGCTTTGTGATTATTGGATTTTTCATAGCAATGTTCTCTACCACTCTCCATCAGAACATGATGTTTAGATTTCTCTTCCATATCCATATTTTCACCTATGTTCTCCTAGGAGGAAACCCAGTGAAGAGTAAATTTGGGTAACCGTTACGTTTCATACATAACTTTTTAAAATTAAGTTTTAGTATTCCTTCTTACGATGTGGGTTTCTATTAAAGAATCATTCAAGTAGTAAACCATTTATAACCCCGACGAATTTTGAGGGCGAATTTCATTTTAAGGGGGGTAGAATGTAACACCCCGAGATTTTATGAGAAGTATTCTTTTTAATTTATTTCAAGTATTGTGTTGTATGATACCCCAAGATTATATTGTGTTATACACAACACTGTATTAGCTTTCATTATATGCAACAATACTTTTGATCGTGTTACACACAATTTCAACTTTGTTTGATAGTAGTTATTCTACAAAACATTGAGTATATATATATATATATATTAAATTTATTAATGAAATATGGTTGGATTTTGTTATACACAACAACAATTGAGTCGTGCACTACACGCAACCCTGACTTGGAATTCATTACACGCAATCACGACCTTCCTCGATAGCGTGTGTTGTATGTAATACCAGGTTTTACTAAACAACGATATATTTTTATAATATTATTATGAACTAACCATTATTAATAGTATTAACTAAATTTTGACTTTTATAACATTATTATTCAACTTACAAATTTTCTAGAACATGGTAAAAGAACAAAATAATTTTTTTGGGTAAAATAAGTATTTTTAAAAAAATGCAGTTTTACCACCTTTTAATGGTGCACCCACAATAAATCTAGTATTTGAGATGTTTATAAGATCAATTTGAAAAAATAAAATTCTTCTTTGCAATCAGGATATATAAATTTACTTTGGATTAAATTTTCATATTATTCTGATAACTTTCATATTTTAATGAATAGTAAAAACACGCTATATTATAATTAAAAACAACTTTTTCTCATCATAATAATTTATGTGGTTAAATTATAATATTGAATGGTTTTAAAGTATAAATATAATATATTTTTACCATTTAATATAATTTATGTCATTATCATTGATTTTACATTGAATTCGTATGTTAAATCAATTCAATCTTTTGCAATGTTTTAAACAAAAACACGTTTTCATTCGACAACAGGATTAATTTTAATTTAATTTCTAAAACATATGTGTTTTGAATTTATAAATATGGATTCCATATTTGAAATTTTTTGGTTTAAATTATATTAATATACTACTTTTTATTTTTGTGCATTATTAATAGTAACTACGGTAAATTTTATTTACCATAGTAAAAGGTAAATCGGGTAATTAAGGGTAAATATAATATTATAAAATTACCCTAACACTTTTATTAACACAATTGGATGAATATATATCGTCCTAAGTCATATTTGGGTCTAAATAGAATCCATTAGAACCCACTTGGAGGTGATTAAGACCTTTACTTTATTTTATTTAAAGGAAAGTGAAATATGTCTCACTCATCATTAATAGTTAATATATTTCTAATATAAGGTTATATAGAATATAAATTCAGTTATAAATACTAATTTAAAATCTAAAATGTTTTGTTTCTCATGGTAATTTATTTGTAATTTTTAACTGTTATTTAATTACCATATTAGCATATACATTAATGATGCAGAAATTATTTATTTAGTAAAAAAATAAATAATATTTTTTTATTGAAATATTAATACCGATTAAAGGGATCAAAAACCTGACCAAAACATATTGGTAGTGAATATATACACCATAATAATCAAATTACCGAATATATGATCATTTGGAGTCTTATAAAAGTGATTATGACACTTATATTATTTTATTTTAGATGATGTCAAAGTTGTCACCTTCATTATTTAATAAATATAACAATTTAAAATTTGGGACTTTTAGTAGATAAATCCGAATAAATGTCTTATTATGAAATATGTAAGATTTATCTTCATCATAATTTTTTTTTAATTTTTATACAACAAATAAGTATATTTAATAATTATACAAAAATGTTGTAGTAATTATTTTATTAAGAGAAATATCAAATAAATGGTTTTTCAAATAGTAAAATAAATATTATATGAACTATTTAATGTTCTCAACTAATTTTCTGGATTATTATGACATTTTATGAACAAATTAAATATTTTAGTTCAAATATATCCTCTGTGTGGATTTTATTTAAATTCAAATAAATGAATAGTTTCAAAATTTTCACTATTGTTATTTTATAAAAATAACATATTATTAAATTGTTTAAAAATCACAAAAATATTTAAAAAGTATAAATTTAAATTTATATAGTCTAAAATGTCATAAATTATCTAATTATGGATAATTCACAGCACATAAGTAATTATTTATAACAATTTAAAATTTAGAATCTTATTACCACAAATAAAATTTAATATATTAAATAAGGATAAATCATGTAGATAATGTTTAAAATAAATACCCTACTTATCTAAATTTTATTTTATGATAATATTACAACCCTATCTCATCTAATATTCTAATATGAGTCATTTGTTGTGGTTTTTATCTGGGTTTAGATTTATTATAAATTAATATTTTTCATATTTCCAAAGGTGCCCCTCTCCTCCCTTATAAAGAGGGAACCCCTTCCCTCTTCTATTAACACCCTTTTAAGACTTGAAGCTCGGTCAAACCCTGTCCATTTCTCTTCTCCACTTCCCTAGAAACATTATAGAGGTTCTGCTATTCTCAAAAGACCAACTCTACTTCCTTAAGAGAAGGCATAAAGGAGGTGCATCGAAGAAGAGGTAATCTCTTCTTCCGATTCTCTCATGTTTCTTCGTACTTCTACTTCTTCTTCTTTATTTGTATCATTATAAAGTAATAACATAAGTATTACTTATATGCTGATATGTTATTATAAATATGAAACAATCTTATTTCACCTTCTATCCATCCTACGAAAAACGTAATCATCGTCCGTGCGTACGTACGGAATACCGTCTCCACGTCGTGGTGTAATCTGTTTTCGACCACCACCTTACTTGTATGGGTATAAGGGTGTAAATAAATAACTATATATGATTATTGTATATTTATATTGATTCTGAAATATTAAACATACACTTCAATACAATTCCACAATCATGATAATGATATCATCGGTCGTGCGTACGTATGGACTACTGTCTCCACGATGCGATGAGATTCACTCTCCATGTTAACCATTCATGAGTGATTATAAAGTATATATAATGTATAATAATGAAATATTAGACATAATAATGATATTTTATTTATGTATATATATATTTATGTCATTTACTTAATTCCATTCAATTCAATAAGGAAACGAAAATAGCGTTCATGCGTACGTACGGCCTACCGTCTCCATGAATGGTGTATTTTATTCCATTTATCAATCTATC
Organism: Viscum album; assembly: GCA_963277665.1. NCBI lineage: Eukaryota > Viridiplantae > Streptophyta > Magnoliopsida > Santalales > Viscaceae > Viscum > Viscum album. The sequence continues at coordinate 1,161,196,061 of OY728151.1, read as the reverse complement.
ATATATATATTTATACGCTGAATATATATTATATATAAATCATGTTTTACATTTTTGAATTATGTAATTCAGTATATATTTAATAATATCAAGAACAACAATTCGAAACATCTACATTAAATGTAACGATTTTTCCCAAAATACTACTTTAACATGGAAATTACAAAAGAACGGGTATTATAAAGTCATAAGTGAACCATATATGATATCATAACAATGAATATGATTATATAATATTTCAATTAAATTATTTAAATAATTATAAAGTAGGTTTTTATAAATATGAAGCATATCAGACCTAAGGTAAGGGATCATTATTTCAATCTCATTCTTATCTGAGATTGTGTATTCGTAAGTATTTACTGGGGTTATGATTATCATCCATGTCCATGTTTTCTAAAAATGTTTTCATAAAATTTTTAGAATTATTCCATGTATTTTTAAAGTAATTTTTACCCTTTTATGACTTTTACCACAAAATTTGGAAGGAATCTTTCTTTTGTTTACCATATGAGGTGTTTTTTGACTTTTCCAACAAAAGTACGAGGATAATGTTTTTTAAATTATACGGCATGAACGGATTTTTACGGTTTTATAACACCTTATTTTCATGAAGATTACTCTACAATTTTTCATGACTATTTTCAACAAAATCCTTTTCTTTAAAAATTTCATTTCATTTTGTGAAAAGAAAATGATTATTGAAGAAGAAAGGATATTTTCCTCAAGAATTCATTTCAAGTGTTTAATCAAAACCATTTTTCCATCTAAGATGACATTATTTAATATGAGTATGTTTAAATTATAAAGACTCTATGATTTTCATAGTTTCATTTTTCTTATTATGAAATGATATCCATTTGTTCTATATAAATTATGTGATGATGGGATGATATTTATGAAACCCATTTTATTGTTTGGGTTATGGTGAATGTTTTAAGTTTCTTTTGTGGAACAAGTATGAATGATTTCCTTATGATATGGGTGGGACCTATATCTCCATCCAATTCATTGGGTAAAGATATATATCTCATGAGATAGACATGTCTGGAATGGTATGTTAATCTGGTTCAGTGTTACAGGACTGAAAGGAGGAGTGAACTCCATTCAGAAAGGGACATTATCCACTAAGATGGTCTTGGCAGAAATGCCTTGGCTACTATTGAAATAATTACATGTGATAAATAGTTACCACAATTACATGTTTTATTCCAATTATATTTTATCATGATTGATGTTCCATTATGATATATTCCTTACGTACTTCCATGATTTATGTCTTTGTTCAAGATTTTGATGTTCAAATTTCATGTTCATGTTTTAGATTTCAAATGTTTATGGATTGTTTTATGTTCACTATGTTTTCCCTTACTGAGCATTTGAGCTCACCCTTTTTGTGTTTTCTTTTCCCCAGGATATAAGGAAATGTTTTAGGTAAGAAAAAAAGGAAGATCATTATGGGAGTTGTTGAGGATCTTTCACCCAGATTAGAAGATTATGTTCCATGTTTCTAAATTCACTAAACTATTACGGTCCTTTGGTGTCTATTTTTGTTATGAATTAAGTATTTCACAAAAGTAATGTAATTTACATGTACGTAAAGCTTTGTTCCTCTATAATATAAGAGTTATTACTCCAAGTAATATATGTTTCATAACACCATCCACTAGTAGTATCCAGAAAGTGATGTATTTAGAGGAATTACAAAATAATCAATACCTTACCAAAATTATATGACGTGATTTTATGGTTATCCACATTATTTATCTAATTTTTGTGCTCCCTAATATAATTCCTCTAAATCAAGTTTCCAATTTTGTTGATATACTTACTTTTGATACCAACTATAACGCCCCAACCTCAAAACCTAAGAGACTGTACATTATTTTATTACATAGGCATTATTATAGAGAATCAAATAATAAAGGGTCAATAATTTTAGTATTATTATAAAGATATATCACATACATGATATCCATAATAAATTGGGATGTCCAAATAAAACATGCTACACAAAAAAAACTAAAATAAACTGCATCCTTGAAATCTCAATAAATGTTCTCTTCTTGATAACCTCGGGAAAGAAACATAATAAGGATGGGATTAAATTCTTAGTATGTTTAAATAAAACAGAACAAATAATGAATCCATTTATATAGAATAGTAAATAACTAGTCACACTTTCCATTTAAATATCATGATAAGTCACAATAATATAGCAAGTATGAAACAAAAACACATTCCATAAATCAATAAAATCAGAATAAATTGCATCCCTGGAAAATTCAATGAAAAATATCATGGATAAATAATAACTAAACTAAATTAAGGATATAATTTCATAACATACATCATTTCTAAGTAACATAATAATCTATAACATCATGTCCTTTTATTAGATGGATAATACTGCGTATATAAAACTGTTCAATTTGGCATAGATATTTTTCTAAGGAGAACATGTCAATGCATTGAGGATCTATATAAAGTATGGGATCCACCGTTAATTTCCTGTAAAAATAATTCCTTATATTTAATAAACAAAAAAAATATTCGCTATAAAATAACAATATTTTATGAAAAATATATATTTATCAATAATTCCTCATTTAATCAAATAACTGTTAAAATAAACACCTTATGTAAAATGGTATTTCGTGTAGCCAGTACTAATATCCACTGTATGATATTATGGATATTTAAGTAAAATTATAAGTAAAATTTATTAAAATAATGTGATTGTTTAAGATAAAGTTAAAAAAATATAAAAATAAGTCAGATTTCAAAGAAAATCATTTGCGACAATCTTGATTAGAATAATCTTTAAACATTCAAAAGTATCCCATACCACATTGAAAATTTTAAATCATAATATAAAAAAATGACATTAAATGAATCATTTAATACCATAAGAAAAATTAGATTCATGATATAATAATCAAAATTATTATATTAACTAAATAATGGTTAATTGGTTCATAATAACCAATTAGTTTCACTAAAATGTAAATTGAGATGAAATTCCCTTACCTTAACTTTCATTTTGTTGTGTGGTATTTATACATATGTTTAGTAGATTTAAGTTTATTAATAACTTGTAAAAAATTTCTTTTAATGATTATAATACCATATATTAACTTCTTATAATGTCTCATTACCCATTTTTTAATAAACATTCATTAATTTGAGTATATTGGGTGTTTAATGATTAGTTTGTCGTGTATGTTTTAACTTGTTATTTGTTATTCATATCAAATTTATCATGGTTTAATAATATATATAATTAATACCATGACTTATTTGTCTTATATATTTAGTATATATATACTTATAGTAGTTCTTTATATTTGGATATTAGAAATCTAGTGCATTGTTCATGGAGACGATAGGCCGTACATACACATGAATGCTACTTCCATTTATTTGTCATGTTAAAATATTGAAAGATAAATTATACATATATATATATATTATAATTATAGTATAATATCTATTTTATATGTGTTACATTGGATTATAAAAACCATCCTTTCTATGTTTCATGTTTGGAATGAATGAGTCATATCGCTTTGAGGGGGCGGCAGTTCACACATCCAAAAACACAATTACCATTTTTCAGAAAGAATATAATATATAAGGATATGTGTTATAAAATAATAAAATAAGAATAAATACATAATAAATATTTTATATAACATATATAAATAATTTTTCCCTAATAATGGCCACCATGAGAGGTAGTAATGGAAAATGGAACAATCATCGTTTTGCGAGGCAGTAGTCTGCCTACACATAAACGGTATGCTTGTCACCCATTAGAAGGATATGAGTCTATGTGTAAGTTGAAATATTAGTATAAAACATCCTAGACTAATCAGGATATTATTTTTAATATTAAATTGAATAAAGAGAATTTAGGGAGTGGATAATGGTAATAAAATTAAAGTGCTTTAGGAATAATGATACATCTTAATCGGGTATCATCATTTTGTTTTTACCAAAAGACATCCACTGATTGATTTATTCACAAATAAAGGATTGAAGGAGGTATTAAATGATGTTGGGGAGTGAATTAGGATTATTTTTTCCAAACATAAGTGGCCACAGAGGTGGGGGAAGTGGAAGTGAAGGGGGCCTTTATAATGGAGGAGGGTGACAGACTTCAGATATTTTAAAAGAAAGGAACAACAACCACATATTGTTTATTGAAATAAGAACAATAATGGAACAACATCGTTCCTCGGTATGATAGAGTCGAATTATTTCCATCCAATGGATTTTTTTCAAGTGAATATGTCGATTTGGGCATATGTGTTATGGTTTATTCTCTTAATAAGATTAGTTTAACATTAATCATTGTTATAAATTTTAATTACCTTCATTAGTATTTTATGTAAAAAAATAGAATGATATTATTTTATATTATAAATTATTTTGATTACAAATATTGAATCCATTTTCTAAATTCCAATCATGGTAGTGGTATAAATAAAAAAACCATTAAATAGGATGACAATGCGAGTTTTTAAAGTAAAAGCTTCCTAAAGATTAATATGTTTTTGTAGACAATTTGAATGTGAAATTATATCCAAAGACCTAAATTTTATTTATTGATAAAAATACTAAGTAATTGAACTAATAAAAAAATATAATGTATAATATTTCATTGTAAAAAAAATAGATGAAAATGTAGTTTTTAGTTAAATTAATGTATATTTATTAAAAAAGTAATCTTCATAAAAAATTACCAAAACCTCACCCTATTATAATTTATATTTTTCTCTTATAAATATTATATTTTCTTTGAAATATTATATTTATAAAGTGGTCAACATTGGGATTCAAAATGGGTTATCCTTCAAAAGTAAGCGAAAAAACTTTTTTAAAAAATATAGTACTTTATGTGTAATATTGGGTTTGTTCTTATATTTTTCCTATATAAAATATACTGGATGATTATAACAATATTTATTTAGATACATGATATATAAAGAAAATTTAAAATCAATAACATTTTTAAAATTTAATTTACAATATAAATGTGGAAAAGTATTTTTTAAAATTAGGTTTTATGTGTAATGGAAAGATTTCAACAAAATCTAAAGCAAAATATGGTAAGGTTTTGGGGTGAAACATTATTTTTTTACACATTATAAATATATTTATAAATAATATAATATAAATTTATTTATAAATAATATATAAATATGTTTTTAATATAATATATGAATAATATAAATATTATTACAGATGTATAGTATTTATTAATCCATATATAAATTTTATAACTTTTAATAAAAATATTAATAATTACATTTTAATTTTGTATACAAATATTTATATATGTATAAATTTTTTTATGTATAAGTAATTTTATAAAATATTTATATAATTTCATTATATGTATATATATGTTTATAATGAATTTAAAAACATATATACAATAAGTTTATGTAATATATATAGACACACACATGAACACAATTAAAAATTTATATTAAATTTTTTAATTTTATATGAGATCTATTTTAAAAAAATTAGAGGGGGGTTTAACCCCCCCCCCCCCATCTAATTAAAGTGATTAGTGGTGGTTCATGATCCCCATTATATTTTTGAATAATATGGGGTTTAAAACCCCCTCTACTATCATCAATTAGAGGGGGTTCAACCCCCCAACATATAATTTTTTCAATTAGAGGGGGTCCTGAAATCCCCTGAAATTAATTAAATTATAATTCATTCAAAACCCCAAAATACTCTATGGGATTGGAGTGGGTTCATTAAAACCATCTAATATCTTAAATTAGAGGATTGTTAACCCCCACTATTTACATTTTTTAAAAAAATAAAATAAATATAAATATATATATATATCTAAATGAATATTAAATATATATATATATATCCTCTAAAATCCCACCAAATATATAGAACAATTAATTGTTAAACTAGAAATGTTTTTTTATATAACAACCTCTAAAATCAAACAAAATACTAATAAAATAATGAAAAAATTAGAGGGGGTTGTAAACCCTATTTAAATTTGATGGTTAGGGTGGTTGTGTATAACCCTTATAAAATGAAATTAAAGGTGGTTGTGCATAACCCCCTATAGAAACCCACCTCCATTTTTTAGTTCTCAGGATGGGTTAACCATATGACCTTGGGCACACATCAATTAATGCCAGACACTATGTTGGATTCGGAGGAGATTTCATAGGTAGGCTACACCCCCTAATAAAAGTCCATAATAACAAATAAAACAAACATTCATAAAAAGTACACATGATAAATTAAACTAACAAACATTAAAAATATATAGTTTGTAATCAATACAGTCATGCAAAGATGACGGCCCACTAGGCTGATCGCATATGAAAATAAAAATATTAAAATAATAAATGAATGAAAAAGTTAAAAATTCTTATCAAAATCCCTAATAAGAACCTAAATCCTAATATATAATCATCCTTGAGCTACCTCAACTCAATCGTCATCATCAGATCAAGCTCTTCCCACCTTATTCTAGTGAAAAGAGAGAGATCATCTTGGGTACCCATATGCCCTGACCACCCAATTGAGGCATGAGTAAATAAATTGGTACGTAACCAGAGACATGGTCCCTTAAATAACCATTATATTCAATGAATGTTCATGTGAGAATAGATGAAAAAATAAATAACTGATGAAATAATAAATAAATAAATAAGTCACAATCAACCACAATGTCCAATTACCATGATTGACCATACATTCTTTAACCATTGTTGGGGTATCTCTAAAAACATTATGATATCATACAAACCATATAAATTGAGGATCCTTGGTGGTAACATAGGAATACCTGTTTCTCAGTCTCATAACTCAGATGCCTCATCATTAATGGATTAATGACTATAACCAAGGCATCCCTGGAATCATTCCAAACTCCATGTAGAAGGAATTTCCCGATGATGAATCTCAAGTACCCTGTATAATCATAGAATCATAATCATTCTTCATGTCTTCATGGAAAATGGTTATATCCCATGAATCATGGGCTTCCCAAATAGATACAATTAGTATCACTGGCATGAGTGTATGGATCCTTGGGGTGACCAATCCATCAAATAGAAATGATGGTAATAAAATCCCCATGATAGGATAGTAAGAACCTATAAATTTCAGTATTCCATATGACATGTGGCATCTAGGGAGTCCAATATAGACCCAAGGTTATATCATGAAATCCTATGAATTTTTTAGATGGATCAACAGTAAGACACTAACATATATATTGGTCATCCATGATGACATCATCATCACATCCAATTGGTATCACATTAGTATTATATAAGGCTCAAAATCCAAATCCAATGAAGGAACTATAGGCTACTTTAGCATCATCGTCATATCACCTCAAGCATATAGTTTGGGTCGTAAGAATCACATCTATGCCTCTAAAATTACATTATAAGTAAATAGGTGAAATCATAAATACAAGTTAGAGGTTTTTTGAACATCTAAAACCATCCCCACTATCCACTACCCCTCTATCTCCCATCATAGGTATTGGATTTAATGTTACACCCACCACAATCTCTAACTAATACATTATTCACTCTCTTATTAGGGACAAAAGACACTAGGGAACCCACTATGGTCCCTAGGTTTCATCAAGGTTCATTCCCAACCTAAACCACCAATCGAGTCCCTATATCATGAAAATAGTTTCCAACATCATCAAATAATTAAATAAAACATTTAAAATTGATAATTAAATTTCACCAAAATTATAATAACATACTAAAACCTCACAATGTCATTTCACCTCACCAGAACTAAATCCAATAGTACCTGGGATGTATGTAGTGTCCCCCAACACCAACCCATGATAAAACTCTATTCCTAAAAACCAAATCTATAAATAATGTTACTTTATTAATTGTATAACCATAAAAAATTCATGGTGTTACAAAACATTGATGATTTTTTAGATGTTATTAAGAGATGGTTATTACAAGGCTTCCTCATTCTTGTCTTCATGAAGCCCCATCCCAATCAAAAAAATTCACCATACTCTGTTGAAATCATCATTGAAACCCTATACCATGAAATGAAAAATAAAATAAGAATGAAATAAAATAAAAAGGTAGGAATCAAAAGCATGTATCTTACATTAGATCACCATAAAACCCTAATAATTATACCCATATGGAGGGTGTTAAAGATGGTACGAAAGGGGACAAACCCACATGGAAAAATAAGATAAACAAAAGGAAATAAGGTTGTTTACCCTCTAAAATATGGTGATAAATATATCTCCCCCAAAGAAACCATCGATGAGATGGTGTTTTGTTGTATCTTATATGTCACCAACCTCCCTAACCCCTCCTAGTATCTCCTGATCCCTAGGTTGCCTCTTAAACATCAAACCTCATTACAAAACCACGTTTTTATGTATCTAATCCCTTGTAATTCAACTATGAATCTTTATTCACAAAATTACCCATCCATAATCCAAAAAAATCACATTATTATAGACTTTTAAAATATTATATGACCATGGGGTTTACAATCTCCCCACCATTAAACTTCTTTTCATCATGAAGACTTAGTGGGAATATAAACAAAGCTCCCAGCCTATATTGGCTAACAAAACCCATTAAAATGGTCATGTTCCATCCTTTAGTACTCAATGTTGTTCTTTTGTGTAACTCAAATTCACTAGCTTTTCATTTCTAAAAAACCCCAATTCAACTCTACTGTAAAACATTTTGTTTTTCCATGTTGTAAAAATGAGCATAGATTTTATTTTTTGGGGGTTTTGTATGCCCATGTGGGGTAAAATTATTAGTTGTTACATGAAAATGATCTCTGATAAATTTTTCACCTTGTTTTTTGTCCCATAATATTGTTTTTATCCTAGAAAAATAGTATTGTGGAAATAATCATTTTTTAAATTTTCATGATTTTATAATATTTAATTTATTAAATATCAACTTTTGGATGCATGTTAATTGTGTGTTATATATTGAATATAGAATAAAATTGAAATTTTGACTCCATGATTATGTGCATAATGATGTTTTTTACTATAGAAATTCATAACCCCTTGTTGGTGTCAATGCTGAGATCGTGCCCCATATTATTTTCCTTTTGTTTTTTCTTTTTCTTTATTTTCTATATTATTTTCCCTATTTTTAAGTCTCTACATTAATGGATCTCTTCACATTCACCCAATGATATTACATTCATCATGGATGAGAGATATGTATTAGGAGAGGAGAGAGGGAGATGGGGGAGAGGGAGGTGTCTTCACAATGCTTTGGTGGATTTGGATCAATGTGTGGCATTGAAAGAGTGCATATTGGACCAAATAATCAACAATTACCCCTCAGTGCTGACCTCCTCTTATGTTTCCTGAGGAGACCATGGGTGATATCTATGCTTCATTAGATAAAACAATATTTTTTTGGACCATATTGTTTTCTCATTTGGAAAACCAAATATCGTTGTATGTGATTTCAATAAAACATACCATTGGATGTAAAATTTTGTGTAAGATGATTTTTTGGGGACTACACTCCATTTAAAATAATTACACATCACGTAGTGGTACTAGGAAACATGGATGGTTCTCTGGGAAGACTACCTCTATAAGGGGGAAATGGTTGTATGGTGGTTTATAGAAAGACCCTAGGTATGCTCTGACCATTTAGTATTACTTTTCCAGACCCCATGTGTGCCAAGTCTATGTAGTAATACACATATAGTCCTTAGTTGTTCCCATTCCATGTAAAAGTATATGAAAAGGGTTGATATTTTGATGTATACATCGTGTACTCGAGGCACAGACCATATAATATTCCCCTGTTACCCATGTGAGTGTTCATTGTGATTTTCCTCCCTATAGATTTTATTTCACTTAATAATATTCCATTATAAGATATTTTCCATGATTAACATGATGGTATAGCCCTTACTGTGTATTGAGGTCTTCAAAGTGGTGGTACAGGGTAATGATGTCACGACAGATAAGTTTTCCTCAAATAATTAAATATAGTTTCCTGCTAAGAGTTGGATATTGGGTTGAGACCTATAATAGGGCCATGGTAATGATTAGAGGACATAGAATGGGATCCCCAAGGACCTCAATAGGTGTTTCTTGGGATATTACATATCAAGAAAGATTGTGAGGTAGGAAGGATGGTTGTTCGGTCCAACCTATGGTGACATGGGAAGGGTATGTGCTTTAATCCATATCCCAAGTGATGTTTTCCTTTTAGGGTTGGTAGGTTGTGATTTGATAGAGGGGTATTGTCTTTAGAGACTAGTTGTGACCAATGGTATAAAGTGGATTCCTCCAGATATGTTTTGATCTATAGAATCTTAATACAGATTACACTGGTTTTTTGTTGATTATAAGGATCCAAAAAAGGTATTTTTTACTTAAAATTATATCCAGAAGACCTTAGGTGGTTCCCAATATTTTTTCTGACCCTGATAAAATTTCCCTGTTTTCATAGATATGGTTGGGGATGACACCAATAACTCAAACTGATGTGTATGCCCTATGGGGATGAGATGATAATGAAAGGATGATGCCTTCAGCCAGACCATGATATGTATACATTTATTTAATTTATTCACAGAGTGTTTTGACAACATATTTGATGATGTGATGTGGTTGGAATTGAATAATATGGAGTGAGATTAGTGGATGGGAGCTTCCAAGATGTTAGATCTCGATGATAATACTATCATGGATTTGGAGCTTGGATTGGGGATGTCATTGATTTGGATCCTTACAATTTACTATTGGAGATTACATGGATTTGGAGGTCAGGTGATAGGTCATCCATAGGTTATATTTTTGGATTCATGGGGAAACTTTTAGAGCATCCATTGGTTTGGGTTTTAAATGACTAGGATGTTGTGGTTTATGTCTCTGATGTCATGAGGATATGATATATATTTCCTTGTATTATGATACATGATGATAACAATATCATGAGATTTATCCATTATTCTGTGAGATAATAAAAGGGGATTCCATGAAATTTGATCCTAGATAATAGGACTACCAATAAATGGGTCCCTGAAATCAGGAGTATTGGCTAGGTCTACCCAGGATTTGGATTACATAGGATTCATTGGATGCACAGTCATCAAGGCATGCTCAGAGACATCAAATCACTAGAATGAGAAGGTATGGTCAATATTGGCCATGGTCCTATGGATCTATAGTGGTTTTATATTATTTATTCTCATGTTTTTTCAGAACTTCCTTAGTCATATTTCATAAACATGAACTTAAGAATGTAGGTTAGAGGATCGTAATTGGGGGTGTCCTACTCCCATTCGAATTTTTTTCACCCCTATTCATTCATGTAAGTGTGCATACAAAACATATTTCTATTTTCATGTTGATAATGGATGCACAATAGATAGGGTGGATGCCATGTATTTCATGTTAGTGTGACTATCTAATCTATATGACGTATTTAATTTTATTATTTTATGTTTCTATTTATTTATAATATAATATATTCTAATTATTATGAATATATATTTGTTTGCTTTATTTTAATTTGATTGAACGCTATGGTATGTGGGGTATATTTGTTTCACAATACCACTTTAGACCCCCGCTACTAATCAACAACCTTTGGCTTACAAGGAGGTGTACATGAAGTCATATGGAAAACTAGTGTACTTACTATTTAAAGTGAGATGGGTTAGGACATTACAAAGTGGTATCAAAATGATTTTATTTTTCCTTACTATTCTAATATTTAGAAGACTATTTCTTAAGTAATCTATCAAAGATATTGTTGGATACTAGGCTGGCATGTTGATAATTCCAATACTCATAGGAATTCCAATTTATCTTTGATGGTATTGATGTTCTTGTTTTGTGTTTTTTTTTGAGGTTTCATTTGATTTTTTCATCATATGAGGCATATTTGGTTTGCATTTTATGATTTTTTATGGACTTTTGGATATTAGACTCTTGGTAAGAGTCTATTGATTGGATTTAACTCTTCCTATAAATGAAATAGATTTATAATGTATCCTCTCCAACATGTAGGATTCATATGTTATCTGGTCCTTGTGTTTGATATCCCTGATGATGGATTCTTAGTTGTTTAATGTGTCAACAATTTCTCATATGAAATTTTCCCTTTATAAGTAAATGGTGGAATTTTACTCAACTGTTATAAATTTTATATATACTTTCCTTATAATTGAATCTCATGTTGATATATTCTGAGACACCCATTGACAATAATGATGTTACAAACTCATGATCACTGTAGGTGTGGTGACCTTGATAGGTTAAGATGTAATTTAATGCCTTCTGGTAAAACCATTAGTGTTTTTTAATTTATTTTTGGTTGTTTAATGTTATCAATAAAAACCTATATTGTATTTTCACATATATCTTATAAGGTAATTAAATGTAACAAAACTACGTTTCTGTATTTCCTTGGGTATGAATTGTCTAGGAGGATGTTGGATGTTTGTGTGTGTGTTCCCTTGATCGGTGTGATGTGATCCTCCCTGGAGTATCCTGATGTGTAGATAATAATATATGATGGTTTCCCTAGTAATGGGATGTAGTCAACGTGTGACATAATTGTTTTTGAGACCATGTGAGTTGGTATATGTCATGTTGATGTTGTGGGTTTTGAAATTGGATCATGTATGAAATCCTGTGGGTTGTAACCTTCATTAAATTCTAACTAGAGGTATTGGCGGATATAACTAGTGACCATTGAATGAGAATATGCTAGCATGGCTATGTGGGATACCTGGAGTCCCTTATTAATGATTCAAACATGGACCTTAGTTTTGTGTTTTATTTAATGAATTTATCATGGTTGTATACTCGTAATGAGATTTGGGCATGTGATGTGTTACAGAGTATTTGACCCAAGTAGCATTATTCCATTCAGAATTAAAATTTCAAGCACCTATGGTTCTTTTGTATCAAGGAATTTTTAGATAGGTAGGACTCTTCAGGTGTATGGATCGATTGACTAGTAGGTGTCCTCTTGTCAGTGTAGTCAAATAAATTGGGGATGCTTGTGAATGGAATTGTTTATGGTGGAATCTATAAATGTGCACCAGGTTGATATGATTTGCGATAAAAATGGGAACCAAAAATTGTATAATGACATTGTGAGGTGGGTACTTAAATGATGAATCATGGAATATGTAAGGTGCCTAATTAAGAAGGGGAGTTTAAGGGGAGCTCTAAGCATGATGAGACTAACATGTCAAAAAGAATGGTTATCATTGATATGGTGGAATAAGACCCATATGACTGTGGCCTAGGTTCTAGAAATTGGGTGTTACATGACTATATGCCCATTCGTCCATTGACAATTTAGGAAACATCTATCGATAATCATGTTCCTATGGGTTTCTAAGCTAGTTAGTCGTTATGAGTGGGAAGATGGCTAACAGTATACAATGCGATGTTTGAAGGAATTAAAAATCTATTTTTGAGTTGAAATTTAATATTTTATTTCATGTTATATGGGACAAGGATATGTAATATGTGTCATGGTATGGTGGAAAAAGGGGTATACTATCACACACATTCCAAGGGAGACATAATTTCAATTGTTGGAAGTAATTGAGCATAGTTTAAGAAGAATTTTAACGTGTGGTTGGCAGTGAAGTCAATGAGAATAATCTCGATAAGTGGTATTATGTATGATATTTGGTGGGGATTACACCATTATACATTTGAGTTTGGTGACCCTCATTAGGAGTTTGGATTCATTTATTTTCATGGAAAACATTATCTCAAAGTTGGAATGGGTGGTGTTTTGGGGTTTCAGGATTCTGATAAAGAATAGGTGGGTTTGGCCATAGTAGTCATTATATTTGTTTATAGATGGAGAATGGGATATTGAGTTAGTGTTCGGTATCATGTAGAAGATAAGGATACACCTATGGTGGGATTTATCATATTAAAAAAGGTGATAATACCCTTCTTTATATAGGGTCATGGATGAAATTTAAACCATATTGAGTGGGTTGATTGACCATTAAGGATGTGTCTTGATGGGAGATTCCAATGGAAGGAAGATCTATGGAACAGACTAAACCATTTTATATTGAGTTCTATAGTGCGGAGCACCATGAACCTGATGATGAGTTATGGATGATTCTATGAGATCTCAGGATATATGAGTTCATTTTATCCCCATCTTGGAAGTCTGTTGGTAGTGAAAATTTATTCCTTAATCTTTGATGGATTGTACGCATCATGTATGGAGAGTTTTTTTAAAAACATAGTTTTCATTATGAAGTATAACTATAAGAGTTAATGATTAATTTATGACCTAGGTGCATCGTTATGTGTGGTTGGAAGACCACAAAAAGCATATTGTGGATGAGAAGTGTTACGATTGGTAGATTGTAACATCCCATGTTTTTTGGGTTTGTGAAACTGAGTTTGAATTTCAATTTTGTTGGTTTCATATACTTATGAGGTGTTATGTAGTTTTTTCTCTTATAATATAAAGTATAATAATTCTATAACCACTACACCAGTACGAAGAGAGAGTTTTAACCCTAGAATATAGGTTATGAGAAAATCTTATATGTTTGAATATCCATGGAATAATTTATATTTAATTAATTAAATATTAATTTATTTTTGTATGTTCCTTCAATGATATATTTTTAAAATAAATCACAGTAATTTAGAATTTTCTCAATTTAGGCAGAGATGGGTGGTAGTTTTTAAGTGATGAATAACCTCATCATGGATGTGTGGGTCAGGGTTGGGCCATTTTTTTTCCTTTTCCTCATTTTCATTTTATTATAACATTTCCTTCCTATTTCCTGAAATGGCTCTCCAAAAACTACTCATATTTTATTACCTTTATTTTGTTCATGATATTGTTAGAGGGAGGGAGAGGGAGAGAGAGTTGAGGGAGAGAGTTGTCTCCTAGGAGAACTAGAAGAGATGGATCATCATGCATTATCTATGGAGTGTAGAGCATACTAATGAATATAAGGTTTCCACCCAGATAAATTATTTTTTTGGTTTTTATTAATAATACCCATATATCAATAGTTTTTTATGTTTTATATCTGTAATTTGTTTGTTTAGTATCTCCTATGGAATGATCTGGGCCTAATAGAGGGAAAACGGAGATTTTAAGAGGAATGTATGGTTTTTATGTTTGGAAAGCCTGATCACATGCCAAGTGGATTCAAGAATATAATTTTTTTTTTCAATATAACTGGGAAGGGTAACATTTTTGGGACTACACTTCATGTACTAGATGTACACATCGTGTAGTGAAAAATGGCCATGTGGTTGAGTACTTGGAAAGATACCCCATGTAAGGTTGGTTGTGTAATGGTAATAAACTAATGAATATTGCTTCCTAGTCATGTATTAATACTTGGTTATATACCATGGGTTCCCAATCCATGTAGTATTACATGTCCAAATTCTGAGTGTTCCCAAATCATGTAGAAGCGAATGTCCATAGTTATAATTAGGAGTACACGATGGGTGCTTGGGGTAAATATGATGTACTCATCCCTTTATTACCATTTGAGTTTTTTGGGATATTTTTCATCTTTGATGGAAAATTGGAAATAATATGTGCCGATTATGATTATTTTCCTTAATATAATTGTATTATGGAACCCTTTTAGTGTCTTGAGGACTTCTAGTTTGTGGTTTGGGAAGAAAAAGAAAAGATGGAGTGTTTTCCAACAATAATTGACTCTAGTGGGATAATGAGGGTGGGAGATAGTGTGAGACCCATATAAGGATACATATGATTGTTAGGATGTGGAATGAGATTGAAAATTTCCTAGATTGGTGTTTCATGACACATTCCCAGACTTATAAGACTGAGAGGTGGTCACGTTTGGTGTTTGGTCCAACCTAGGGTAACTTGGTAAGGGGATGTTTTTAAGGCCATCTCAATTTTTAGGTTTCATATTTTAGGCCCCATATTCCATTATATGTTAGAGGATGTGTTGGGGGATACGTTTCTATATAGAGGTGGGTGTTCTCCTAAGAGACTAGTTGTGACAAATGGTCCTAAAAGGGATGCATCTGTATAATGTTGGACATAGAGGACCCTATGTGATATTCAACTACTTTGATTATTATTCCAATGGATCTTATAGGGCTGTTTCTTCTTATAATCTATCCCAATGGAACCTATGGGACCCCTATTTTTTAATCACCATGAGTAGTTTCCCCAATTTCAGGAGATATGGTTTTGAGTGTCCTTTAGAACCTAAACAAATGTTTCATCATGATGTGGTTGAGATGATGATGATGGGCATGGGAATTCAGACTAATTTTAATAAGTTTAAATTTATTTTATTTCTGATTTTACTAATTGGAATCCCTTGGGGATGATTCAATCTATTTAGGCATCCACGATTTGGAGTCAGATTCATGGATATGAGCATTCATGGAGTTGGAACACAGTGTTAGAGCCACTATGGATTTAGAGCTCGATGATGGGGATTCTATGGATTTGAAGAATGTATTATACTAGTGAAGATAATAGATATTTAGAGATCATATGATATGGATTCAATGTGATAAAAAATAATATTTAATATATTTTTTCTAATCTACCGTGGATATAGAGCTTAGATGATAGGGTTATCGCATGTTCCATCACCAGATTCTGGAGGATACTATAAGGGATATAGTGGATTAAGATCATAGTTGATAGGACAATATCCGGCCTAGTCTCTACCATTGTGGGAACATGTTAGGGGACACCATGTATTTTGTTCCAAGTTGATATGACCATCACGAGATTGGTCCCTAGAGTTATGTGGATTAGATGGGGCTTCCATTGATTTAGACCGTACATGTTACTTAGGATAAACGTTCAACCAGATGTGCTCAGAGACACCCTAACACTAGTTGAAACATGTATAATCAGTTAGGGTCAAAGTCTTATGGAATGATGATGGTTTTATTTATTCTCTTTTCATACTATTTCTTATCTAGGTTGGTCATATATTCGGACCATAAATATATATATGTTTTTTATAAGCTCACCAATGGGGGTAGACTACTAGTATGTATTTTTTAACCACACATTGTGATACTTGGAGTTCATGTAGACCTTATATATGCATTCAATTAGATCAGGGATTCATGATGAATTGGTCTGGGATCAAGGGTTTTTGGATCGAGTAATCCCCTCATGTGGAGTCGTAGGGTCAGGTTGGAGCAGCTCGAGACTCATAGAGACAAGGTGGTGGCACATCTCAGAGTTGGTAGTGAAACCTTACTTATATAGATTTATATGGTTAATTAGATTATATGTGGTTAGACCTATGGGTTATTGGTTGTTTGGTATCAAGACAGTTTAGATTTTTATTTATTATGTATATTTTTTATAGTATGTTTATTTTCAGTTTTTTTTTATTTTGTACTACACTTCTTATGAATATTTACGATATTTGGGTTATTTATCTATGATTGTGTACTCTGATATGGGGGTATAGTCTCTTCATAGTACCACCTTAGACCACCATAACAATTTATCATCCACTGATGTACATAGAGTCACACTTGAGGTGACCTGGGGAACCAGCCTGTTTACTATTCAGAGTGAGCTAGTCCGGGATGTCACAAAGTTATTGTAGATATGTCTTTATTTTGTCTTAATCATTCATTATTTGGTATATTGAACATTTAGGAATGTGTCATAGAATTTTATGGATACCATTATTGTTGATATATAACACAACTTTTGATAGGTTGTTCATGTTTACAAGTATGGTATTGATGTTCTTGTTTTGGATTTTTATGGTTGTATTTGATTTTTTTCTTCAAACAACGCACCTCTGGTGTAAATATTTTTATTTATTATCGACTCATATCCTCTGAACAATTTTGGAGAGTCCAATTATGGAATTTGAATCTTTTCTTGTTGAGGAAACATACATCTGATGCATCATATCAGGCATGTTGGATTCGCATGACAACTATGCCTATTAGTGTGTGATTTCACTACAGACATTAGCTCATTTTCTAAAGTTTCTGAAACTGTTCATAGTGAGTTTTTTAATATAAGTAATTCATGGAATTATAATCATTTTATATGAATTATATATGGATTTAATTTATAATTGAAGGTAATGTGGATCCAAAAAGAGATTCACATGGGTGATGATAACAGTATAGACCTTCATAAAAAGGATTTTTGGTGACCCTAGTGGGTTGTTATAAAATTTATGTCCTTATGGTAACACCCTTCAGGTTTTTTTATTTAGTTTCAGTTATTTAATGAGACTAGTAGAAACCTATATACTGTTTTTTAATATAATTTGGAATGGTATTCTATATTACTGAACCATGTGTCTGTGTCTCACTATATAAAGATTGTTTAGGATGTTTTCATGTATGGGAATCATTGACTAGTGAGACATGATCCACTAGGTATCATCTTAATATGAATATATTGGGAGATTATGGGTTCCCTAGTTTTGGGCAGTGGTCTACATGTGATGAAATTTCTTGTGGGAGCTAGTGAGTTGGTGTGTTCAATGTTGTTCTCATGGATTTTTCAACGAATCCATGTATACTGTCACATTGGTTGGGACCTTCTATGAGATTTATCTAGTGGGATAGGTGGTTGGACATAGTGACATAAGAATGAGACATGACTAGTAGGTCTATGTGGGATTCCTATATACCCATATTAATGGCTCATACTTTAGTGATTTTGTGCTTTGTATGATCAAAGGAATACCTAAAAGATGGGCTTCCCTAAGATTTTTTATTCCTTAGAGGTACTAGGAATGGATATATTCTTGTGAGATGATCGATGCACGTGAGGTGTTATCGATTATGTTTCCCAATAATTGGGATGTGTTGGGTATTTTGATAATGAGAACCTATATTTTCTGTGTGTCTAGACTGATTATGATTGGCATGGAAATGTGAGTGCTAGATCATATTGACTAATGGTAGTGTTTTTTCGTATGTATTGTTAGAGTGATTGTGGAAGCTTATGACTGGAGAATTATCAAGTTGTTGATATCTATGTGGATGTCATTAATGCACTCTGAGACAAGTATGAGTACATTCATTTCTAGAATAAACCATTGAGGAGGGTATTTATTAGATGAATCATGTCATGGGTTAGGTTCATGATTTTGAAGAGGAGTTCCATGTGATCTCTTAATGTGTCTATTCTAATGTCTCATGAAGCATGGTTTTTGTGGAATTAGATTCATGTGACTCACATAAGTGTGATTCATGTTATAGTAATCTGGAGGTACATGAATGTCTGCATTCTCATTCTCTTGAAATTAAGGTAGTGTACATTGATATGTGTGTTTCTATGGATTTGTGAATTTTTTATTGGCCACAAGTGAAGTAATGTATTTTTCTAAATAGTGTGATGATTGCAGGTATAACGGCCCATGTGTTTGAGTAAAAATTCAAGGGGTTCCCCCATGATAGGAGGGATGTGAGTATGGGTAGCTTTTCATTGTATGTTTGAAGCATGGGTGTACTGTGATATGCTTTCCTAGGGATACATTATGTCAGGGTTTGGAGGTTAGTGAGCATGGCGTGGGAGGAGCATCACATGGGGTTGGTAAGGAATTTAACAGGAATGTTCTCAAGAATAAATATAATGTAATACATATTGCGGGGAGTGTACTATTGTCCATTGGAGGGTGGTGACCCCTGTTAAGAGTTGAAATTTGGTAATTCCCTTGTAAAATGTTCTCATGAAGTTGGAGAAGGTATTTTTTGGTGGTGTAGGTTGGCACTCGGTAATATTTTGGTTTTTCGAGGATATTCATTATGTTTGTTTATGGGGGGAATTGGTCATAAGATTAGTATTTTTTTATAAGGTGGTTATAAGGATACCCCAATGATGGAGTGTATCTAGAAATTCATGGAGATAATAACCTTTTATGGGTAGGGTTAAGAAAGTAATGGGAACTATATAGTGTTGTTACGTGGACCACTAAGGATGTGTTTGGGTTGGAGGTTCTAGGGGTGGGGAGCACCATGGATTGGAATTGGATATTCTTGGTTTCGTTATATGGTGAGGGGAAACATAAAACTATTGATTAAATTTGGATGATGTTGTGATGTATCAAGATTGATAGGCTTAGTTATGTACTATCTTGGTAGTTTTCTAGTTGTTGAAAGTTGAAACTTAAACTTTAATGGTTTTTACACATCTTGTTTGATTTTTTCCTAAGGATACGTTTTTGTAATTTTGTAGTAGGCCATAATGAGTGGATGATGAATTGATGTCGAAACTATTTTAGTATTTGTGGTCTGAATACAATTGAGGCTTCTTATGTATAAGAAGTGTTATGGTGGAGATATTGTAAAAACCCATGTTATTATTGGTTGTGAAAATAAATGTAAATTTGAGTTTTTTTGTTTGAGGAGCTCATGAGGTTTAAAATAGTATTTTACAGATTCTCTATTACCTAAGATAAATTTTCTAACAACTCTTGTAGTCCTTGTATAAATTTTTAACCTGTTATTGAGGTTTGGTAAAAATATGATCCTATTTAATTTTCAATAAATATTTACTATTTAATTAATTAAAAATTTCTTTATTTGTGAGCATTCATTCAGTTAAAAAATTTTAATAGAGTATTAGACTAGGATTATGACTCCATGGATGTGTCAGAAATGGGGTATTTTTTCTATTTGAGGCATAAATTCATCATAGGTTATGGGACCAAGCCTGTGATCCTTATTCTTTCTTATTCTTTTTTTTTCTCTTTTTCTCTACCATTACATTAACACCTTCCTTGCATGGATTTCTACAATTACCAAAAATGGAATACATTTATTGTGTATGAGATGTTAGTTTAGGGAGATAGATATTTATATTTGTAGGGAGAGAGGGGAAAAGAAGGATGTGTCCCCATAGAGCTCCAGGGAGCCAGATCATCACATGGTAGCTGTAGAGCAGGGATCAAACTGAGAAATTTGTAGTTTTCACCATGCAGTATTCCCATTTTATTTTTCATCTATAAATCCATATATAGAGATATTTATTTACTTTTTAAAGAAATATTATGATTTCTATGGACTCCAAGGTGTCGATCTATGTTTAATCTGGAAAACATGTGTCTTAAGAGGATCGTAGGGGTTACCCATTCGAAAAACCCGATCAGATCACATGTTGTTTTAAGGACACGCGTCATAGGTCCTTAAATGTAATGGAATATTTTGTTGTTTGGAATATATTACATGTGCTCAAATTACATTTTTTATAGTGGAAGAAGTCAATGTTGCTGAGTATTTAAGTTATCACCCCATGTGAGGGGGACAAGGTCTTGCAATGACCATATGCGAAACACCAGTAAGGATTTTTCCATATAGTAGTACATGTGACAAATCCTTGTGTATCCTAGAAATATATTAATTTAAATACACACACTAGGTGTTCCAATTTAATGTATACGTACTATTCTATAGTGGATATTTTTCCATACACATCGTGTACTCGTGGTACACACTGAGAAAAACCTGTTTTTATACATTTGAATGTTTTGGGTGATTTGGTACCCCATAACCAAAATTAGACATATGTTCAATCCATTTTTATCATTTTATACATATATCAAAGTAGTGGGACCCCTGGGGTGTTTCGAGGACTTCTAATAGGAAGATTAGTGTGATCAAAATATGATAGATGGGTTTTTATCAAGTAATTAAATCTTATAGTCTCATAAGAGTGGCACATGGGGTGAGACCTTGATTAGGGTTAATAAATGTTTTTAGGACATTTAATTGGATTCCCAAGGTCCTTATATAATGTATCATGGGATAAACCAAGTCTCGTAGGATTATCAGGTGGAAAGTTTGGGAATTTTTGCCGATCTGAGGAATCATTGGAAGGGGATGAGCTTCAGAATTTTTTTTTTCTTGACATACCTATATTTATGAGAGAAAATGAGATGTTAGAGACTGGGTGGTGGGATGTGTGACACCCATGTGATGGTTATTGTCTTGAAAAAATTTCTGCGATGGAGGATCCAAAGAGTTATTCCTCGGTATTTTTTTTACCCAAAGAATCTAAAGAGGGATTCCTCTACTTTTATTCCAAATATGAGGATCCCAAACAGTATAATTCTTCTTATGATAACACATTGTATGCCTATTTTGGGGGGGGGGGGTCTTCTATGATTTATAATCCATATGAATGATCTTATGTTACTATAAATATGGTTGTGGGTGTCACCTAAAATCTTACCTGATGTGTAATCCCAATAGCACAAAGATGGGGATGATAGTTGTGGGTTTTTGGAAAAACCATGACATGTTAACTTTTAGTTTTTATTTTTCACATTTTCAAACACTCTAGGATGTTATGATGTGGTTAGGATTCCATCATTTGGATCTAGATTCACGTATGGGACCTACCATGGATTTGGATCTTACAGATTGAGATACCATATATTCAGAGCTCAGTGATGGGAATACAATGAATTTTGAGCTCAGTGGTTGGATTAAAATGATTACACACTATAATATGGGTGTATAGTTTCCTCAGAGTACCATTTAAAACCCCCTACTAGTCGACAACCTCTGGTGTATGAGGAGGCATACATGACGTCATGTGGAAATTGGTATAGTTACTATTTAAAATGCTTCATGTCAGGATGTTACAACTCATATGATCCCAGAACACAAAGATATCACTCCATAGTTCCCATCTAACTCAATATATCCACATTTTATAACCTACAAAATCAACCATCCCTATGTTCTCACATTAATAATACTTTTATTATCATATCTAATTCTAATCCACAATGTTTTCCTCTATCATAACCACCAAACATAACACCCATCCCTCATTATGTAGATGTTCTTGGACTTTTTTCCAATTTATATAACCCTAAAAACATGAAAACATTAGATTGATCTTTGTACCACTCCTTTTTTTGATACCAAACTAAAGTAGATGAGCATCTATCATCCATAAATAAGGCTCAAACATGTTGGGTCATAATTAAAAATCCATGTAAAAAACCTGAAGTATACCTAACATACCTAATATGATGTTCCCAATGTGGTTTCTAACCTGGCACAACCAATCACATGTGAGAACTACAGTTAAACCTCTCCTAGTTGAATCATATTGAAAATTATCAGTTCCAGTTATGGATGCACTATTGAATCCCCAATAATGGATCCTTAAACACTAGATACATTTTTTGATCATATATATATTCTCACCTAATTTCAAACAAACTCTTAGTTCAATACCATGGATTGATCTTCCACAATCCAAAACAATCATTGTTCTTTTTATCAAAATGAAAACTGAAACCAAAAATTCAATCATGCTTGGATCATCTCAATTTATCCTAATACCAAACCATTATTTTATCCCATCCAATTGAACATATGAATTTTCTCCTAGAACTTTTTGAGGAATCTAGTTGAATCCAAATCCATTTTCACACCATCATTAAAATGATATAAAGACCATCCAAGGGCTAGTCCTATTATACCTATTTGTGAACCATATAATGACGATTTTAATTAATAAAAATATCTATCTCTCTTGTATTTAATCACTAATTAAAAAATATCATACAACACCTTCTCCCATATTATGAAAACGTTATCCATATTACCCATCAAAATTCACCTAAAATAAGGGTCATGCCCTCATCAACCAATGGTGAGCTCCCTGGCATAGTGCTTCACTCAGAATAATCCTTTAGGGAACCACTAATGAGTTACATCATCAAAATATCTTCACTCCTCCTATACAAGAACCTAATCCTATTAATACCTAACCAGTATTCACCTGGATTGGTTGTGCCACATCACCCGAACCAATCAGATATACCATCTACCATAGAGGGACCTTTGTAATTTCAGTAATATAATGAGTCATTATGACCACAAGTGTTTCATAAATCTCATTAATCCTCAACTAACACCCTACCACTCATTGATTTACTATTTATAATGGGTATCATATTTCAATAGCATGCACCATGCCGATATCTTTAAACTTAATGAATTTATGAACTCATACAACTATATAAAATCACATGACTAACACACCAATGAGTAACACCACTAGAGATGATACTTGAAATGAAATCATTATCAAACTAGTAGTACCCTTTGATCCCTTATTGATAACTGGGAACTTTTTGAGTCCAATGTTTCATCACATTATAACCTCCATTTAGGCATCATTCCCAAAATCATGATCACTTTACAAGCTCTCACTACAATCCAAAAAGAAACATCCAAAATTACGAGGGTCAAGAACTCATCTAATACTACCCTCTAAAACTAAACATTAATACCAATGGTATTAGAACTAAAGGTCATCATCACATAAAAAGCCCAGGCATCACCATTCCTATGACACATACCCTATACCACCCCACATGCACTGATCTCCACCTAAAGCATTTACATATTCCTCCTATTTATATGGAATCCACAACAACAGTATTACCCCTCACATGGGTTACCCTTGGTAATATCATTTCAAATCACCCATAATACCCATATCTCTAACAGCTTGAGTAGTATCATAAATAATTAGGATCTCCCCCTAACCCATAGATCACATCTCATGGAATACATGTCTCATGGGAAATACCTCTATGTAATTATCTTAAAAATCACACTACAAATCACAACCTAAAACCTCTAAATCAAGGATCTTAGGTAATACTCATAAGAATAACATGATGAATAATGTTCTATGAAAGAACTAGTCCTCACGGAGTATCTCCCTTTAGGAATACCCCCTATAGTACCCAAAATCTCATACTGATCCTCACCGAGTAACCACATGTATATGTCACCCCCACAAGGACCACATTCCATTTAGTTATAACTGATAAAATAGTATATTTCTGCCATGATATTTGTTCAGGTAATCATATTAGAAGGTTTGGTTAGGTTGAATGTTACCAAGAAGATATATTGGAAAACTTCATATTGGTTATTATTGACACTTTAAATAACCAGAATTATAGGATACCCACCACCAGATGGATTATTATAAACGAATCCAATTCATATATCAACCTACTAGGGTCATCATGAATCCCTTTCACTATGGTACTACATCATTTTCATCAAAATTCATCAATTAATATGTACACATAGCATAAATCATAAGAAAATTCATGTGTAATTCATCCATGTTTAGTAGAATTCCACCAAGTAATTATATAGGGAAACACTGTACAAAAATTTCCTTACACATTAAAAAAATTATAATCTGCTGCGAGTGATAATAATAACAATAGATAATACATATGTCTTGTGAACCCTAAATTCCAAATATTATTCATGATAGATGGTCTCTTGAAAATGGTCTATGATTTGAAAATCAATTTCATACCAAGAACATCAAACATCCATGAGTGTCACTCAAAGTAAAAGTAATAAATAATTGAAACATCAGAATCCATGAAATTATTAACATAAACTTAATAAATTATTATTTTTAATAGATTAATTTTTCTTTATACACTGGTATGGTATCCATCATAGACTTTGAAACATCCCTAGGTCACTTTTCTACCATCTCCTAAACTTGTAGGAAAAAATAAAACAGTCATAAATTCTATGATATCTATAAAATAAAAAATACTTGATTCAAAATTGTAATTTCCCTATTCATATGCCAATCAATTGATTCTGTGACCTATTCCCCCACGTGACCTCATTCATTCAACCCTGAATGATGGATAATTCAGACTATATATTGGTATCTAAGGAGGAACCATTGTGAATCTATAAACCCTAATCAAAGTGTGAAATAACAGATAAAATAACAAAGTATCATTCATCAACAATTAACATTAGAATATTCATGATAAATGAAATATAAAAATAATAATAATATTCAGTGTAGAATCCATACTTACATACAACAATTATCACCCATCTGGGCGATCACATATACAAATAAAAAAATGAATAAAATAAAAGTGTTTTTGGGTCAAAATAATATATGGTCCTCTCCTCAATCCCAACATCCAATACCACTCGATATCCCTTATCTTGATCATCAACATCTGACTAGACCTTTACACAACCAATGTATACAACAAGTGGGAGGTTTTCTCAGGTACCAATGTGTCTGGCTTCTCGAGTAGGGTCTGAGTACATAATATAATAGGGAAACAATAACATGAACTCATACATAAATAATTAATGAAATATATGTCCATGTTATATACAATGAATAAATAAGAATATTCTTAAAATATTAAATAAATAAATCACAATTACTCTATGGGTCTAATGAAACTAATTGACCATAAATACTTCGGCCAATGTTGGGATTTACTTGAGAATGTTGTGATATAATTCCAACCATATGAATCACATGTCCTAGGGTGTAACCCCGACAACCCTAGTTCTCAAGATCCAATATCCTACTTCTCATCATGAGTGGATCAGAAGCCAAATCTCATTCCACCTCTGAATCTCTCCGAAATATAGGTATAATGAATAGATCAAATCCAATCCCAAGAACCCTGAGAAATAAATGAATCTTAATCAACATCCCAGTCACCATTCTAGTTTTTACGAACCCAAAAATCTTGGGATTCCCAAAATGATAAAAGTAGTGTCGCTAGCTTGATGATCCAAATCCTATGAGTGGCCTAGGCATCCAATAAAAATCATAAAAATAATTATTATTAATAAGTCTAAATAGAATTATCCTAGACATACTATATAACCAAGGGACACATGGAATCCATGGAATCCAATATATAACTAAGGTTTAATCACAGAAACCTAAGCTTTCTTGGAATTGATCAACAGTCAAATCTTATGATACCTGATTGGAATGCTTGATGATGTCATCATTTCATAGTTATATCACATTAATATATTAAAATATCAAAATAATGATCCTAGGAATAACAATTGGGAATCCTCAACATCAAAATCACATCACCTTAGCCCCATAGCAAAGGTCCCAAGAAGCACAAACATGCCTCTACAACTGAATAAGAAGTAAATATGTGAAATAATAAATAAATGGTAGGTGTTGGCTAAAGGCATAAACCCATCCCCACTCTCCCCTAACCCTCATGGTAACATAAATGTTAATAGTTCTATGGTGACACCCCCTACCACATGTAAGCATTCCCATGAACACCCTATTTCTCGGGTGACAAGTCACAATGAAACCTATTATGGTTCAATATGTTACCTCAATGTTTTCTTGGAATCCTAGGAATTTTTAGCATAGAAGATAAAATTAATCTCATCTCCATTCCTAGGCATACTTGTTTATCTCGATCATCAGACGTATCTTCCAATATTTTTGGGGTCTAACAACCCAAGTGGTGAAATCCTAGTTGTATAATAACACTCACCCCATGGACTTTTAAATGATCCCAATGGATCTAGGTTATATCTCATGGAAAACACATTGGCAATGAATCCCAAGTTAGAACTCCTCTCTAATGAGAGGTTACTAGTCCAACAGTCACTAGGACCACAATGTCATATTCCATTCATTTTACAATTTGTAGTATATGAGGCTTCTGAAACGCACGGCCGATTGTCTCCTATCGACCGGTCAAAGTTCCAGTTCTCTGTAATGTGTATAGCAGCACTCGGGTCGAATCCTCGGCGATGATACTTTGTAATAGTCGTTTGTTTTTAGTTGATTGTATTTTGATTGCGGGGGTTTGTTTGTAGAGCTTAATTAAAATGATTTATCAACTATAATTGATTTAAAATATTGATAAATATTTTGGTGAGTTCATTATTAGGGAGTTAATCTTGTGATATCTTTGAGCTTTGCTTTATATTGCATTTAAATTAACACCAACTTCACAAGTTGACGTCGATTAGAATTCCCAAGTGTTAAAGCATTACTCCAAGACTTAACATAACTATGATTATAAAATAAATTAGTACTTGTTTATAGTAGTGTATTTATGGTTCCTATAATCCATGGAAACCACATGCTAAACAAAACATGTCATTAATCCATTACATATTAAGTCCAATATACACAATGTTAAATTAACGAATACTCATTGAGAAAATACTCTCAATCACATAACATCCCTAAATTTTGACTCACCCCAATGAGATATTTTCATAGCCATTTGGTTGTTTAATATTCTGTTTATAATAATTATGATGATAAATTAATAATAGAATAAAAATAAAGGTATTAGAATAGAGTGGTACGTCGAACACGCACACACGAACAATGATGATAATTAAAAACAGATTTTTGATTGAATGAGGAAGAAAAATAAGGGAAAGAGATTCAACTGAATTTAAAATATTTTAAGAACATTAATATTAATCTACAGAAGGTGGATGAGAATAAGAGATATTTATGAAGAAACTTGCACTAAAATAGAATTACAAAATAAAGGACTTACAAAATTACAAAAACGAAGAACACAAAAGTAAGTGAAAACAAAGAGAGAAGGAAAGGTCTCGTAAGTGAAAACTTGAGTATAGCAGGTTCTCCCAAGCCTTTGGAAAGTATTTTTTCTTTCCAATGATATCCCCTCTCTTCTGAAATGCCAGACCCTCTCAAGGAGAGAAGGGGAGAGTATTTATAGCCCAAGGAGTGGATTGTTTGCATTCCCAATCTCCACCTCCACTTGCATCGCTAATTTAGCTATACAGACAGCCGAATCTCTGAATATATCCGTCTTAAAAGTTGTAGATAATAAACTTGTCCGACTACTCTCACAATTTGGAGTAATTTGGAATTAAGGATAAAAAATTATGGCTATTTTTTAAACAAAGTTAAACTGCCCATTTCAATCCTGTCTTTTTGAAGTCCAAAATGTGAAAGGGTTTTTTATTATGAAGATGCCTTCAAATCTGAATGATTTATTCAACAAAGTCTTCCACCTATATCTACTATTTTACAATGAAAAATCTCAGCTCAATTGGATGCTTACATCAAGAGATATGACATTCATACTATGCTGATTTTAATTCTTTTCCAGAATGGTGGGCTGTATTTTAGAGCATATGTTGGGCCCCTTGTTTTTTGAGTTGGGCCTTGAAAATTTATCCAAGACTCCTTAAATTGTCCCCCGAACTATGGTAGAGAATAATGGAATTTGGACTTCAGTATATAGCCCAGTAAATCGATCTTTATGAAAAGTCCAGTTTCTTCACAGATTCATTGGTCTTGTTTGTAAGGACCATATGACCCTTCAAATGGAAGAATTGGCTCATAGTACCTTATAATGTAATGTTGTATATTTAAAGGGGAACCCTAAAAAATAAGAACCACACAATTTGTATCAGTATAGTGATAGTTATAACTAAATCAGTAAACTGACTCAATTGGACTACTTCTAAAAATGTTCAAAAATTTTACTTAATATTAAAACATTAATATTTCACACATATTATCCACATTTCATATAAAATAAGTAAAGGGAGTATATAATAAGTCATGAAAATATTAATAACATCAACTCCCCCATACTTAGTTTTGTGTATGTCCTCATGTGCAACAAATATAAGAACATGACAACATCATTTTTACTCACCAACAGATATTAAAATTTGGTTTTCTCCAATCAGGGGAGCTTCAGATTATTTCACTCATCCATTTTGAAATCCACCACAAGTTGTTACAGAAACAATGTTCCAAAACTAATTCCTTTTTTCATGCTCAAATTTAGAAATGGAAAATGTGGACACTCAAAACTCACACCTCTCAAGATAATAAAATTTATTTGTGGAGGTTCACTCTTTCACCAACCAAAAGTAAGAATCTTAGAGTTTGAAAGAGCTCTCAGCTTACAGTAACTATCCAAAGTGCACAAGAATCAAGAGGTATTTCTAAGGGGGTTTTCTATGGCTATTGGATGGTTGTAATATAATGTCCAAGAGTGAGAAGAAGAGGGTTCAAATACAAACATGGAAAAAGCAATGCACAATTTTTGAAATAAAACATAGATGAAAATGAAAACACATATTTACAAGGGAATGATTGTGTGAATGACAGATTTGTGGATCTACAATACTAGTTTATAGATGTATTCTATCTTATATGGGTCCTTTCTAAATAACATATTTTTGTAATTAATTCCATCTTGGATGAGGTCTAAAATTTATAATTAGGCTCCTAATGGTATTGATATGACCTAAGGGTGTGTTGGTTCGATTATATGTTAGTGTTTGGGGTGAGATCATGATACCTAGTTTGGTCGGTCAAAGAAAAAAAATTTAGAATTAAATTGTTAGTCTAATTTGAACATATGTGTGTGTGTTTTGATTATCTTCGGATTTCCATGATAATTAGTAACAATTAACAGTATATGAGATAGTGTTTTTATAGGTCTGACTATGTGTTTTTAAGAATGGTTAGTAAGAGGAGGACAGGTCAATGTTCTTGTGAATAATTTGGTGTAATGAGATGAAATTTTTATCAAGTGTTTCATTAGACCTAGGGAATTATGTTTTAGTCGGTGATCCAAAATGGGAGAAATAGTATGTTTCTAAATGATCCCTATTGAGTTGAAAATATATCTAGAATACTATATGATCGGTGATGGATTGATGGAAGACATCTTAATGTCTTAAGATAGGGGAGTGTGGTTAAGCATTGCCTTAATGTCTTGGTGATTATTACAAGTTGTGGCTCATGTTTTATGTTTATTGTGATTTTCATGTCGGGAGTTGGGAAATAAAATGGTTTTCAACATTCTAGGTTAAAATATGATTTTATGAACTAGGTAGGTTGATATTATTGGAGAAGTACTATTGAAATTTATCAAGAATGAGAAGTACTATGGTTTGGAAATTTGGAAATCATATGTCCTTCGTGCAGTATGAAATTCAATATAAATATTAATTTTTTTCTATGACATATTAATTTATATATATTTGATGGGAATTATAATTTTGAGTGATTGAACACATTTATGAGATGTTTTTTGACTGGGGACGAAACTTGATTGGGTGTTCGAGTGCTCGAATAAGTGTCGGTGTAGGGTTAGGTAGCCATGCTGCTAAAATGTTAGTTACATGCCCCCAAAATGGATCAATCTTGAGGTTTGTGGTGTTTTTTCCCATGTATGAGTAAGTCCATGGTTTAGATATAAGGGGATACTCCAAAATGAGGAAAGGGGTTATGTATTTGGCCCTATAACGTGGATGTTGACTGTTTTGCAATTAATAATGTTACACCATATTATATCCATGGTTGTGTCCAAAATGACATCTCTTATGTCATGGTGGGTAACTTTTCGGTGTTTCTAGGGGCATGTTTAACTCTCGGTTTAGTTTGTACCATGGTGTGAGGTATGATGATTAGTTGAGTGTGGTAAAAATTAGGACTACCTGTGGGAAATGGAGAGGGTGAAATTCACATGTGGAACATGTGGTGCTTGGAAAATGATGATGGAGGCACCACTTTGTCACTAATCATGGGCATGGAGCACTATAGATATTCCCACTAACCATAGTGAGTGGGGTAGGGAATCATAATGGTCAAGGGGATTTAGGAGGTCCTTGTGGGGGGGTACCAAAGGTTTATTAAAGAATCTACCCCAATACGCACCATAACTGGTGGTTATTGGTACGCATTTTCATGGTAAACCCTAGGGTGGAACAATATGGATTCCATGGGTGGGGGGATTGTGTTTTGTACCAATTTCTGTTGCATTAAAAATTTCCTCACATTATTTTTTAAGTAGGGTAGAATTGATAATTTAACATTCGTACCCCTACTTTTTTAGGATGATATGTGTTTATGGGTAGGGCCATTTGGATGTCTCTGGCCCCTCTATTTGTTCCATGGATCCCCAATTTATAGGTATTGATTTTGTTGTTATTTGGTGGTGGATTAAGGATGGTTACTCTTCTCCACTCTTTCGATTTTTTTTTCCATCATAGCCGTCAAATTTTAGATGATTCAATGAAAATTTCATTGGTGCATGGTGAAATCATTCAAATATGATACTTATTTTTTGTTTCACGGATAAAAGATGGATGGATTGGATAAAAAACCTCATTTATACATGTTTTAATAAATGTACATATCCACAAGAAATTATTTTAGGGATTTTATTAAAGTAAGGTAAATTGACTATTGATTAGTTGCTGTGTGTTTGGAATATTCCCCAAATGATAGTGGGAGTGTGTTATAAACCATACATGAGTGTCTGTTCAAAATTTTAGTGTTATGAGGTCACCTGATAATTTATTAGAAATTTATGCCTATTTGAATTAAATTGTAATGAAATTATTAATTGGTATACATGATTTTAATAATTAATTATACATTTTAATAGTTAGTTTTTAAATTTTATGTATTGATATTTATGTTAGGGTGGTTATTAGAGGCTTGATAATTCTTGAGAGATAATTTTTTTGGTTATTCTTATAATGCAATAACTGCATGTTTGATATAGGTGTTCCCTTGAGCTTTCCCCAATGTTAAAAACATTTGTATTTTTATGTCTATTATTTGACGATTATCTAGCTTTATGTGATCTAAATTTCAATTAAATACATTATTTAATTAAATGAAATTATTATGAATGAATGTTTAATATGTTAATAGCCATGATACACCCTTACATTAGCTTGGTACCTTATCCACCCATGTCTAAGGACTTGATTATAAAATTTAATCCTTTTGATATATAAACCCATATGGTGAAAACTTAAATGAACTATGTAAACCTTGTTCCCCTTAGTAAAAGTTCCCTTGACCCTCCTGTTAGAGGGATGTGGTGAACATAAGTGAATGTCCAAACTTGGGCATAGTGAACCCTTCAGATTCCTTGAATCGTTTAGGATGAATGATATGATTATGGGGTAATTGTTTTCCCCTAGATTGTGAGTAACCTGGTGGGTATGTACTGGGTAGTTTATGTATAGGTTTGATGATTGGACTAGATAAATATGTCTTGGATATTGAGATATTATTTTATCCTTCTCACTATATATGTGTCTATATGGATTTTCCTAGGAGACCAATGAGGCCTTGAGATGTTTATGATTGTGCAAAAGGATGTGACACCCTATTAGTGATTGGTGATTACCCAAGATGTAAGACTACGACTAATGATCCTATATGGGGTTTCTATGATTGATGTGACCTAGGGGACTCTAGAGGGTGACATATTGTCCTATTTTCCCTGAGAGTGTGCATATAGGAATAAATAGTGATGATTTTAGGTGTCAACATAGATCCTGAATAAATATTTGATCCTAATGTGTCAATATTCACTATGATGTGAGAAAAAACAATAGGAACTCTCATCCCACAAAACTTAACCCTTTGGAATTCATAGTAATGTATTCCTATGAATCTTACACTAAGTCGATTACATATTGATGTGATCTTAGGGAGAGTGTGTGCACATTATGTCTATTTGAATTCCTAGGAGTTCCTCATAAGAATCTATTATTGATCTTGATAATATTATATTTCCTTGGAATTTCTCCATAGAATCAACCTATAGTTCTATATTTGTAGAAACCTAGTCTTATCATGCATAGATATTACATCTTTTTAGAGGAATTTTCATTATTTTATAACAACATAGGCTTGAGGATTGTAACAGTTTAGTGCCACTGAGACTAGAAAAAATCATTTTATTTCATCAAATATATTCAATATATCCCATTATGATTGTCCCAAATAGTATTATTATTTTAAATACCCTACCTAAATCTATTCTTTACAAACTAGGGAAAGGAAAATTTAGAAAGGGATAGCATAGATGATCAGTGGGGATAAAAAGGGAGACGTAAATATAACAATAGAATTTTGGTATTTAAAAAGGATAATAATATTTTAAAATCTTTCTATACATATCATAGATCATAAAAATGAGTCAAGGAATAATAATAAGAAGTTTATCAGACATGAATCATAATGATTTCAAACAACATGAACCATGATAGCATATCATTGACCTAAAACATAAAATTTTGGCATGCACATAATCATAGAAAATCATTTCCATAGTAGTTAAGGCCCACATAAAAGGATATCATTGTGTAATGGGTTCACTCCACAAATAATCGTAGAATACAAGGTTCACATCTGAGACCATCATAGTTGAAAATATCCCTTACGAACAAGGTATACTGCACATTTTCATTTCTATCCCATTAGATATAAATTTTTACCCAATTCATTCAAGGAATATAAAGGTATCACCTATCAAATAATGAAAATATTATGTAACTATTACACAACATAAAAAAATAGTATTCATATCATAACCCATTAAATGAAATGGGATACATTATTAGTTCATAATCTCATAACCAATGGAAAAGAGACATGATTCATAGTCATTTAATTATTTATTATAGAATAGCCCATGAAAAGAAGATTGTTTCATAACAATTTTCTTAGGGTGTAACCCATTTATGATAATTAGGTTTCATAAAAATCATTACATTATAGAAACCCATTTAGGGAAGGAAAAAAATTCATCCTTCGATCATATCTCTTATAAATAATAGGCAACATCAACAAAAGTCATCCAAAATGGAAAATTATATGGTAACATCATTTTAAATTTTTTGGAGGAAAATAAAATTCCCATGAAAATATTTATTAAACAATAATAATTAATAAAACATTTTGTAAATACTTTTAATTGAAAATAACCTTTTGAAACATTTACATGATTCTTTAAAATCCATTTAGAACATTTCTTAATGAAAATAATCATTCCACGTTGAATTTTTTTTCTAAAACATAAAAAGTTTTAAAAATACTTTTCATGGAAGGAATCCTTGAAAACAAATACTGGAATATTCAAATATAATAAGTTTCATTATGGAATAAAAACTCACACATGTCGTATATGTTAAAACTAAGATTCCATTCATATTTTCATTAAAATAACAATGGTAATTACTTGGAAAATAACATGAAAATTCAATTCGTATCATTTTTTTAAAATTAAAAAATGGGTAAAAATCATTTATTAAATAATTTGGAGAATATTAAAAAAATTGAAAACATTTTTACAAAGCATGGTTTTGGATGAAAAGGGAGTTTTTCGCTAAAGAGATATATAAAGAAAGTTTTTCATAAAAACATTATTTTAATCAATTGAGAGTATTAAGAATGAAAATTAAGGAAAATATAAATTATCATCAAATAAAATGAAGAAAAAAATAATTAGTTTCTTATGATATGGACCATAATATTTTAT
The DNA here is from genome assembly GCA_963277665.1 of Viscum album. Lineage (NCBI taxonomy): Eukaryota > Viridiplantae > Streptophyta > Magnoliopsida > Santalales > Viscaceae > Viscum > Viscum album. The sequence continues at coordinate 1,161,160,868 of OY728151.1, read as the reverse complement.
CATTAGAAAAATAATCCTAAATAGTCCTGATAAATGATGATACTGTAACATAAAATCATCATCACTTTGATAACATTGATTTGTATTCCCTATTAAGGAATTAAATTAGTTGAAACCTAAAATTTATTGATAAAAATTAGTTAAATATATTATATTTCAATTGGTTTTCATATACACTTCACAAAATAAGGTAGGTGTATAACATAACACCTGTCTCAAGGAAGCACAATTAAGACAAACCTACCATGCCACATCTGTATCTTTTGAATCATAGACCCCATTAATGATATATCCAAAAATAGATATGTAAATCCAAATAATTAATTTTATAATAATAATAAAATAAATTCATCCTATATATATATAAATTTATAATAAAGGAAATAGGGGGTGAATATAGCATGTGTCTCCAAAGAAGTAAAAAAGTAAAACATAAATTCATTATTGCATTTGTAATCTTTTGAATTGTAAGAACCAATAATGAATAAAATAAAATAATACCATTAATATAATTAAATTATTTATATTATTGATCTAACATATCAAAGGGTCTAAATATATGCAACAAAAATTGGAAGAGCGGTGAATTTATATATATCTCCCAGAAATAACAGAGATACTAGAAATCCCTTACCATAAATCTCGAATTCCTTCAAACACATTTGATAATATTATAAAATAATTATAATTTTGTAATAAATATATTATAAAAATATATATTTATATATGAATAATAACATATATAATTTATATATTTCCTTTTATTAATAGTTTTTTAACAATTATATGTAAATGTCAGGTTTCGTGCAATAATAGCTTTGTTTATCATATAACTTTTGATTTATTATTTTTTCCTCTAAATTTGATCATGGTTACAAATATCCATATTATTAAAAATTATATAAATATCATATATATTCAATGTACAGTTTTATAGTGTGATCCCTAAAATTTAGAGAAAAAAATTGAAATACATCATTCATGGAGATGGTTGGTGAAACGTACACATGATCTTTGTTTCCATTTTCCCAATAGAAAAAAATAATGGTAACTAATATGTTAAAATTAAATAATCACTTTTATTTCATATATATATAATATTTTCATTAAAACTACTATAATGAGCTTCTATTTAGTTAATTAATTAATCTAATAGCTTCTTGAGGTGGTAGTTCATCACACACATGAACGATGTTATGATATTCTCACAGAATGGAATTTAAGAAGGAACATGTGAAATAATGATCCTAAAAGAATAATAACATCATCTGTATCATATATATACAATATATCCAACATTATATCCCTCTATGATAGTTTTTGGTGAATAATAAATAACATTAGTTTGAGAGGTAGTAGTTCATCGTAAAGATGAATGATGATTTCATAACCCATTTGAATGAAGAAGATAATGATTTATGTTATGAAATTAATTTAATATCATTTAATTATATATAATATAATTATTTTATTATATCAATATGTTTTAAAAATAATTTATGTCGGTGGTGGTAGAAATAATATAAAACTCTTGATTAGGGATGTTACCTCTACTTTGTAAATTTTTTTTTCAACAAAAGGATTCATAAGATAAGATTTATGACCAAGATAATTCATCTAGAATGATAGTACAGAATAAAAGAATTTATTTGGGTAATTTTTTTCTAAACAAAATTGGTTTGGGAATGTGAAGAAGAGAGGATGGGGGGATCCCTTTTATAAGTGAGGTGAGTGGAACACTCGTAATGTTTTAAAAATAAAAAGGTGTACCCAGATTTTCCAAAATCCAAAAGGCTCCAAATTTCACCATTATCAATCCCACCATATTTTATATCTAAAAATGTCCAAAAAATGGTTTTTGAAATCATTAAGGTCATTTTAAACCTATAACTATTTATTTTGACAACCAGGTAAACCCAACACTACCAAAACAATGGAGCATAATTTTTACTATTTTTACAATAAATTATTGTGAAAATCAGTTTGGCCTTATTAGATATCATAAATTATTTTTATTATAAATATTTATCCATTTTTTTAAAATTAAATTCACATATTTGGAAAATTTTATATTAATATTGATCCCGTAGTCGTGACGAGAAAGCTATTTTATAAAGAGTAAAATATTAAAAAATATAAAATTTTTTTATATTAAAATTCAATTTAAAAATTATTTTAATAAACTAAATTATATTCATAGATATGTAATTGAACTATATTTTACATTAAAACCATCATAATTCAATATTTATTTTTCTGAATTCTTTAAAAGAAATAGAAATTCTTCATAAAAACAAGAATTTTCACTATTCATCGAAATTTTATCTACTTAGAAAATTATCAAAAATTTACAAAAATATATTTTTAACATGATTATTTAAAATATAAATTTTATTATCAAATATTTATTTTATATAATAGGAATAAATAATTATAATTTAATTTTGAGAAATCTGACAAAATTACATTTGAGAAAAATGCAATTTTAAGTGTAAAATTGGATATAGTTTTATCTCTTGCCTCGAAAAAAATAATAAGAATTTTAAAATTTTTATTGAATATATATAATAAATATATTTAATCAAAATAATTCTTTAAAAGTGATATTTTTTAATTTGTTGATTTAAAACATATTTGTCAACATAAATATAGTTTTTTAGGAAAAAATTCCGATATTTTATAATTATTTTTATTTTCTTTTATAAATAATTGGTCACCCAAGAATTTTATTTATAAATTTTTAAATCATATATTTTTATAATTTTGTAATTCATATTCATAACCTCTGTTTAATATCTTAAGTAATAACTATAATATTAAATATTAATATGTTTATTTTTATCACATTTCTTTTAAATAATGTGTTGTGTGTAATGAAAGATAAACTCAGTGTTGTGAATAGTTAAATATAAACACAGTATTTCATGTAAATAAAAATAAAAAAATTAAATTTATTTTAAATAAACATATTTCATAAAATCTTGTGGTGTTACATTCTTCCCCCATTAAATTAATTTCATCCTTGCAATTTTAAATTTTCCCCAGTAAACAAGGGTTCATCATTTGAAAATACCTCTATAGAAAACACACATCATAAAATGGGTTAATAAAACATCCTATTGAAAATAGTGTAAGGGATGTGTGAAGATTATCCTGAACAACAACAACTTTGTTTCCAAATAGGATAACATAGGTGGCAAGTGAAAACATGATAAAAAAATTGAAAACTAAAACCTAAATACTAATAGGGAGTGATTGAGAACTTGGTAAGGAGAAACATAATGACCACAAATTCATAAACCATATACGTGTGAGTAATTTTATTGATATGATCAAAAATGATGATAACATGATAACAATTTATTGCAATATCGTTTTCTAATTTTGCGTAATTTTCAATAGAATATATACATAATTGATTTAATTCCTTTTCATAAAAATAATCCCATATTTTTTTTATCAACTTTATCAATTTTCACTTGATAACATACCAAAAGTGATGAATTTTTCATTTTTGAAGCACTATATAAAAAATAAAATATAATGATAAGTATTTAATTCTATCAATTTTTATTATCAAAATAATGATTATCACAAATTATGCATAAATATTCACATAGGGATATAATAAATTTATCTTTAAAACCTCATCCTAAATTCAAGTTGATCCATTTCATAAAGGGTTAAACTTATATCCCTTCCAAATTCCCATATTTATAAATAACGAAACTAAAATTTTCAATATAAACTTATCGTAAATACCCCAAATAATATTATGTATCTATTAATTATGAAATTCATAACATGTTAATTCTTTTGTAATATATTTTATTAAATCCTATTAATAAAAAAATTACAATAAAACCATAATTAATACCTAAATACTTCCCAATTCCTTGAATAAAACAATGTATTAATGACTATATTACATAAATTAAATAATATTTTAAACTCCATCAATGATAAGATAAATAATTTTGACTGTAAATCATTAATCACTTCTAAGGTAATCAATTATATCCAATTATTTTTATTCATATCAATTATATCATTATCCCAACTAGAAACCATTTTCTCAACTTCAAGTACATATTTAGGGTTTTCTTCCCTTAATCAAAATTTCAAATTTCCATTAATTCAATTTTATAGATCATCAACAACATTAAATAAATTTTTGAAAATTCATAACATAAACCTAATGAAACACAATAATTATATATTTCATGATTCATAAAACAAAATTCTTGAATTCCATTACATAATCACTTAAATCATCCAACTTCATCCTCAAACCATCAACTAGTTTCCAACATCTTATTACTTAATACATATTTACTACAAAAATTAATATGAATAATGTCTTGAAATTAATCAAAATCAATTGAATCATGTTTCTCATGTATTAAATAAACAATACTATTAGAATAAATCATACCTTTTATATTCTATTTTTAGTCTCCCCATCGTCAATAGTATAACTATTACTCATAAAACATTGATTATTCTATTCATGATCATTCCACATAGGATATAGATTCACAAGAAAGCCATATTATCAACTTTTGAAACATTAAATCAATAATATTATCTTCAAATTAAAATTATTCTCACCTATTAAATTAACCAACCTATTCATTTTTAATCTATAATTACTTTCTCTGTTTCATTTTTTCCATACTCAACAAATAATCCCATTACTATATAAAAATCTATTTAATTATTCTTCCCAAATTTTCGACCTATATTATAATATATTTTATTTCATTCATTGTCTCCACCACCCAAACTTTTGACGAACAATATCCTTTTCTCCATCAGTGAGTTTGGTAGTTCATTAAGGTGACATGTGTTAATAATATAACCTAATAATTAATTAGGAATAATCAAATATAATGATTACTCCAATTTTCATCCAAATTGGTTCCTTGCCAACATATTTTCTATCATAATCAATATTGACCAAGTTACATATGATTACATCCTTTGACTGAAACCAAAAAAATGGTGTGAGTAAAAATTATCATAGCGGTGAACTGCAAAATCAATAAAAATCACTTATAGTATGTCTAGGTAATAACACTTTATTTTTAATTTATGAAATTATTCGATTATCTTAAGTATATCATAGTCATTTTATATTTAAATTTTTCATGAACGTTCATAATGAGATTCTTAATTTCAAATGAATATCCCATGGGAGTGTCAAACCAAGTGTGAAGTAAGGGCCATTGTTTTACACTAGGTGACAATCAATTCCAGTTCAATGTTCCATTTTTTGAGTTATTACCACTAAAAACCATGACAATAGATCCACACAATGTTATAGTATCATGATTGGGATGTAATGTTTTTGAAAAAACATTCTATATCCATAACCAATTTTCTAGGACATCAACATATACTTTTACTCTTATATTGAATTATCCTTGCAGAATTCTGTATACCAATTCTTAGCGATATCCTATAGGGATCTCACTGATATTTTTTCATTATAGTTTCCAAAGTATAACTTAAAAATTCCTTTGATACCAACTATAGAGACCATGGGTTCTCATATATATATATATATATATATATATTACATTATTTTTTAAGAATATTCATTAAATTACACACACACGTGCCAGAGGATGGTAATGTTTTACATTCATTAGATGCTATAAAAAAATAATATTATTTCTTGAAATATTTTGAACATGTCTTATAAAGATCATCCCACATAATACTCTTTTTAGATACACCCTACCCAAAACCATTCATCATAACCTATGGAAATAAAACACCAGAAAAGGTGTGTTCAGATTCTCCGTATGGATTAATAAGGGAGATGTCAATAAAACATGATCATATGGTTATAATAACATGATAATAACATTTTTCAACCATAACCTATATATCAAAGAACCTAAATGAGAGTCGTTGATGAAATATTGGTATACATAAGTCATTAGGAAATCAAATAAAATTAACTATGAGATCTTTATAATGACCTATGACCTTGAATTATGCAATATACATAATCATAGAAAATAATTTACATTGTAGTAAAGGATTTAGTCCCATGATTTAATATTAGAGTGGGATCACTTCCCAAACCATCACAATAGTTAATTTTCACTCCCAGTACCATCATAATGGAAAAATTACCTTGCAGAACTGTGATTGCTCCACATTCTGGTTCTGTATACCTCAAGAGATATAAATCTATGTCCTATTAATTTATGGGAGATATAGGTTCGAAAAGTCACATAATGAAAATCCTATGTACGGGTTCTAAAATATCATAATGAATTCATCCAATCATGACCCCTAAAATAAAATGGTTTTCATAAAAATTTCATCATATGATAAATTGTGTAGAAGACACATGTTTTATAATCATTTTATCCCTCCTTGATATCATAACCCATGAAAGGTATTAGGTTTTATAAAATTTTCATCATATTTTAACACATAGAAGATAAGTAGGTTTTTTAAGAACCTAGATCTTCGTTTCAGGTATGTTTTTTCTTTTCTGGTCATTTTTTAGAAAAAGATGAAAATCTGGAAATTTTGGAAGTACACAACATGTACATAATAAGTACACACCATGTACATTAATGCAGCGCAAGTTCGTGTGCTGGCCATGTCCGGGCCACACCCACAGTGTGTATGGGCGATGTGGAGGCCACTTAAAGAGGATTATGGAAAGGTCAAGTAAATGTTGTGTACCCCAGAAGTACACACCGTGTACTTTCTTTTTTTCATTAAACGGACTGGGGTCACGCCTAATCGACATAATTGTTTTCTTCTCATGGTTCTTTGATCGGGTGTGCCCGTACAGCCGCAGACATCCATGGAGCCACCGAGCCTCTATCTTTTTTCCAAATTAACCAATGTCGATTGTGTTGGAACTGAATCAGTGAGCTATTCCTTCTTCTTGAGTTTCATTCCATGATTTTCTCTCTTTCTCAAGATATTGTGGGTTGACTATTTTGGGCTTATTCATAGATCTATGTCATTCTAAAGAGAATCAAGCCACTTGGATCATGTATACTGATCTCCTAGCATCAATGTAGGTGGTTTATGACTTACCTTTAAATGTTATTGAGTTTTATGTGCAATTTTCACCAATACCCATGAACGTGATATTGCGTGTTTACGGTTTTGCCCCTTTTTCATTCCTACTTTTCTTGTATGCTTGTGTAGAGGTAATTTGATCATGTTTGTGGATAATTGTTGTGATTGGATGTTTTTTAAGCCTTTTTCTTGTCATGACCGTTGGGTCTTGTTAACCTTTGGACGCTATACCAGTTTTCTATGCCTTGTGACTGTAGTATGGAATGATATTCCTAATATTCTTGTTTCTGTAGACTGGTTAGCCAAGTAACTCTATAGGTGTACATTGGCCTTATATAATTGTTATGCACTGACTGGCATGGGACCATGGGAACTTGGTGCTATATACTATAAGGGGTAGACCGAGTGAGCTTCCTGGAGAGTCTTGAATATTATAGACTATACGAGGATAGATCGAGTGAGCTTCCTTAGAATGTATTTAACATTATATACTACAGGGGTTAGACCAAGTGAGCTTCCCAGAGAGTCTTGGAATTTATAGACTACAAGAGGGTAGACCTAGTGAGCTTCCATAGAGATTCTTTACCTTGTTTAAATCTCATTAATACCTTTTCATGCTATAGAAGGAATTGACTGATTGATCATCCTTAGAGAGTCTGTGATAGACCATAGTCTATTGGAGGAATTGACTGAGTGAGCTTCCTCAGAGAGTTTCTAGACCTTGGGGATACAAGAGGGTTAGACAATGTGATCTCCCTCAGAGACTCCCTGACTACCCTAGACTATAAGGGGAATTGACTGAGAATGCTTCCCCGGAGAGTATTATTATATCATATGACCAAAAAAGAGGGATTAGGCTAAGTGCACTACCCAGAGGGTTGTTGGTACTTCGTGGATAAGACTAGAGGGGTTGGTTGTGAGTAATTCCTAGAGGGGTATTTGTTGTGGTTAGCTGATTGCTTCTCTACTGCTTTTTGTTCTATGGATTGATTATTATTGTATATCATCCTGATACTGCTTACTGTTTATTGCCTGCTATTTACTGTTATTGTTTACTGCTTACTATACTATTACCTTCCATATACTCACTGACTGTAAGGCATATATCTTAAGGTGGTTGTCTTCTGGGATTAGTCTCACACCCTGTTTGGGCAATGTTTTTTCCCAAAAAGACTATTTTTTTTGTATGTATAGACAAGGGCAAGTGCCCTTCGTCTTCTGGTACATGATTGCTTTGGAGGAGGAGAGTATGGAACCAACCTGAGGCTAGCGATGATGAGGAGTTGCTTATTTGTTTTTATTTTTTACTTTGTTTTAGTATTGTATTCATCATTTTGATTTTTTGGATTCTTTCCTAGACATATGTATCGTGCATCATTTCATATATACATGTGTTCTCTATTTGTTTATTGTTTTAGTCTTCTACTGTTTATTGTTGTTGGATATTGATTGCATATACTATTGTATTACATTTTTACATCCGTTGTGTACTCTGCCAATGAGGGAATAGTTTCCCCATAGTCACAACAAAGGCCCTCATTTCTAGTCGGTAGCCTCAGGCGTTTGGGGAAATTCGCATGAGGCCATGTGACCAACCGGGTACGGGGTGTCTCTGGGTGGCATCTGGAACCGGGACGTTACAATGTGGTATCAGAGGAATTATTTTCTCTTGATTTACTATTTGGATCCTTTATCTATGGATGGGACTGATTCGGTAATTTGTAATAGGCAGTGCCGAGAAATACCTAACCCATGTATAGGGAAAAGCCTATCAACCTCATTTATTGCAGTTTTCTGGTTTTGAGATTTTACGGTTGATATGACTTCACCTAGAGTGATTCACATGACTTGTGTTGTTATTTTTGTTTCTATTTTTATTCTATTTCGGTCGCAACCTGATCATATGAGGGTATTCCATCTCATGCATCATATAGGCACTTGTTAGAAATCACATGCCATGCATTCTTTCCATGCCATCTAGGGTGCATTAACGATTGCTTGTTGTTGTGATAGATTTTGTGTAAATTATTCATGCTGTTGTGATAGATGCTTGATAGAATCCATGTCGTTTAATAGAAAAAATTTCGTTGTTTTGTACCTTGCTAAAATGAATGCCGAATTTTGGTTTTTGAGGTGTTATGAGCCCTCATGAATCAGAACTTGGTGGATATTTGACTTGTTTTTCCTAGAATATGACTGTATGAGATGCCAACCATTGATTCGTGGGGATTATGGCCCTCACGGATCGGAATTTGGCACCTCTATGTTTGTTTTTCAGTGTTTTCTAGGCTTTCGGTGCAGCTTCGGAGCTACTGCCCAGAAAAAGCTTGAATACATGGTGTGTACTTTATGACTACAGGCTGTGTAGTTTCCAGACCGTGTCATTGACTGTGTGAGAATAATCATGGTGTTGTGAAAAAGTTTCCAGGAACACATCGTGTACGGTAGGTACACATAGTGTAGTAGTGGTCCGTGTACCCGGTCGTGTCACTAACAACACAGGTTGGGGAAGCTAGTGTAGTACACACCGTGTTTGGTATGAACATTCTGTGTAGTCTTGTTCTAGGTGCCCAGCCATGTTATGAACAACACGGGTCACTGTTATCTCTCCTATACACGCCGTGTTTGTTCGGAACACATCGTGTAAGGTTCATTCATGTGGACGGTTGTGCAACTAACAACACGGGTCACTGAAACCTTTCCTAGTATATGTCGTGTCCTTAGTGAACACGCCGTGTAGTCTAGGTATAAGAGGACCATGTGGGTTAGCCGTATAAAGAGACTCGGGAAAGGGAATGGAGTTGAAGTACATGTCGTGTGTGGGGATAGTACGCTGTGTTGTCTGGGGTGTTACACAACCAGTGGTGGAAGAAGTACACGCCCATCTGTCTGTCTTAAGAGGACACACTGTGTAGTTTTTATATATACCATGTAGTTGTGTTTTGTAGAACTTTTTTTCTTTCCTCCTGTTCCCATCTTGTACTCTTGTGTTATAAGTCTTTGATAATCCTGATCTAAGGTGGTCTTTTGATCTTTCAAAACAATGACACCGAGATGTCCTCCGGTTGTACGTCCGCTGCCAGACGGTGATCAGACAGCGGATATGGCCGATTAGGGACCTCCTTTAGATCTTCCTTCTTTGCCAGCCTTGGCACCAGCAGTTATACCCATTGCATGTGCTGATTTGCAGTTGAGGGAGGACTTCATGAGGATTATGCAGACCATTTAGGGAGAACCACCTCATGCCCCGTCATTGGATGAGTTGACATGGGTTTTCCAGCAGTAGTATCCTCCTACATTTTCATGGGATGGAGGACCCCAGGTTGCAGAGTCGTGGTTAGAGACCACGCTGAAAATCATAGAGAATCTGGAGATACCTCCTGAAAAAAGGGTAAATTTGGCTACTTATATGCTCAGAGACACCGCCAATAGGTGGTGGGAGGTGATCTCACAGTCAGGGTGCCAACAAAGTATGACATGGGATGAGTTTCAGCGCATATTCTACGATTACTTCTTCCCAGAGACCTTGAGGGCCGATCGAGCTCGGGAGTTTATGAGTATGGATCAAGGTACTCTTTCTGTTATGGAGTACTCGTCTCTCTTTACCGAGCTGTAGCACTTCACGCTGATTACAGCAGGTGATGAGTTGTTCCTTTCTATGAGGTTTAAGGATGATCTCAGGAAGGAGATCTGTTCCTAGGTGAATATCTTCAGGTTGACATCGATATCCTCTATCTTCAAACGGGCTCTAATCACTGAGCGTAATCTGAGAGATTCTAGAGCAGTGGTCCAGGGCGGTTCTACATCCAAAGTTGGTATCCCTCCTACTGATAGCAGGAAGTGCCGCAGAGAGTCTACTCGAGGAGATTGGGGTAAGCGGAATGTATCTTCGGGCAGCCAGGTTATATGCTACTAGTGTGGTAGGTATAGGCATACTTGGCCCCAGTGCCATAGAGACCCGATGGAGTGCTGATCTTGTGGAAATATGGGACATCTTCAGCATTTTTGTCATATCTTCTCACCTACATCTGGTGGTAGAGGTTCTTCTATGACCCCGTTTATAGGAGATGTATGACCAGTTTCACACTAGTCTGGGAACTGGAGTTCATTCGGCCGTTCGGGTCGAGGTGGAGGTCGCGGCCGTATTGGTCAGTCACCAGGTTACCAGCGACAGCAGAGTGGATTAGCTCAGAGTGGTCAGCCAGGGGCGCAGGGCTGCGGTACTGGCCAGACTTTCACCGTGGAGCAGGGCTATCAAGAGCAGGATCCTGGCCCTTCTACAGTTCGAGATACGATCTTAGTAGCCTCAGTTTTATCTTTTTCTCTTTTCAATACAGGTGCTTCACATATTTTTATCTCGGTTGATGTTGTGGAGAGGCTTGGTCTCTGTATATTTTCATCTGCCGACATGTTGACTCTTGATACAACGTTTGGAACGGGGACATCTAGTGTATGTCAGTGCAGAGAGTTCCCTCTTGAGATTGCAGGGTGTCACTTTTTATCGGACCTCTATGTCCTAGAGATGATAGGCTATGATGTCATTCTTGGTATGGACTTGTTAGTTCCCTTCCAGGAAGTTGTCAGTTTCTATCACCGTAGGGTGTGAATCGTATCACCAGAGCTCAGATCTTTTCTTCTTAGAGGCGAGTGGGATGTCCTGGTGGGTAGAGCTGGACCAGAGCATCATGGTCTAGGAGGAGTTACAGCCCAGGTTTCCAGTCTTTATCTGGATGACCAGGGGACTTCGTAGTTAGACTTTCCTCTAGGGGTGGATTGTTTTAGAGATCTCTAGCTAGAGGACTTTATAGGTTTTCCACCAGAGCGTGATGTAGACTTCTCAATTGAGATCTTCCTAGGAGTGGCACCGATGTCTATTCCTCCTTATTGAATAGCTACACCTGAGTTGCAGGAGCTCAAAAAGCAGTTGGAGGAGTTGCAAGCAAAAGGTGTCATCCAACCCAGTACTTCACCTTGGGGTTCGCCTATCCTGTTTTCAAAGAAGGTAGATAGCACCCTTAGTCATTGTGTGGATTATCAGAAGTTGAACCTGTTGACGTTCAAGAACCGATATCCCCTACCGAGGATTTATGACCTTCTTATCAGCTTTGAAGAGCCTGATTGTTATCAAATATCGATTTGAGGTCCATCTATCATCAATTGCACATTAGACTATCGGATATAACACTTATAGATTTCAAGAGAAGGCATGGTCAATAAGAGTATATGGTAATTCAATTCGGTCTCACGAATGCGCCAGCAATGTTTATGGCACTGATGAACCGAGTGTTCCATCCATACGTGGATTCCTTCAAGGTGGTTTTCGTAGATGACATCTTAGTGTACTCTCACAGTGGACACTACCATGCTACCCATCGTGAGATTGTTCTGAGTACACTAAGAGAGCATTAGTTATATGATAAGATCTCGAAATTCCACATTTGGATGGAAAAGATTCACTTCATAGGTCACGTTATCTCAGAGAGAGGAGTATCAGTAGACCCAAAGAAAGTGAGAGCTGTAGTTTCCTAGGAGCAGCTGAATAATGTCTTTGAGGTGTAGAGTTTTCTAAGGCTGGCTAGATACTACATGTGTTTCATACAGGATGTTTAATGCCATGGAGCACTGCTGACAGGTCTGACCAAGAAAGGGGCGAAGTTCTTATGGTCAGATTATTGTGAGATAGCTTTTTAGGAACTGAAGAGGAGCCTGACATTAGCATTGATACTAGTCTTGCCACAGTTGGGAAAGTTCTATACAGTCTATTGTGATGCTTCACGTGTCGGATTAGGAGTTGTGCTTATGTAGGGTCATGGAGTCGTTTCGTATGGGTCTCGGCAATTGAGGCCACACGAGAGGAACTACCCGATGCACGATCTGGAGTTGGCAGTTGTTGTTCATGCTTTACATTGTTGGAGACAATACCATCTAGGGGAGCACTTTGTGGTTTCCACTGACCACAATAGTCTCATATACATCTTCACTCAGTGTGATCTAAATCTGAGATAGCGTAGGTGGGTCGAGTATCTTAGGTCCTTCGTCTTTGATCTTTTTTATATTCCGAGAAAGGGAAACGTAGTGGCAGATGCGTTGAGCAGGAGACCTCAGATTCATGCAGTTTAGGAGGATAGCAGTTAGTTGTAGCTTATGGATCTATTCTCTGAGATGCACTTGGAAGTGCACGATAGATAGGTACATACTTTTCTTTCTTCTGTAGCTGTTACCTATACCCTTCTTGATCGGGTACGGATGAGGCAGCTATCAAACTCAAAAGGCCTAGTCCTACGGGAGAGTGTGTCAGGAGAGGACCCCATTCCTAGATGGACAGTGGGCGAGGATGGGATCTTTCATTTCCAGGGACACGTATGTGTTCTATTAGACATACGCGAGGAACTGAAGTGGGATTTTCATTCTTCAATTTGGGCAGTTCATCTAGGCATCACCAAGATGTATCCTAATCTACACCGCCAGTACTCGTGGCCAGGTATGAAGAGAGATGTTTTTGTGTTTATCCTGAGATGTTCATCTTGTCAGTAGTTGAATCTGGATCATCATCGACCAGAATGTCTTTTACAGCAGTTACTCATTCCTGAGTGGAAGCAGAACGATGTCACGATGTACTTCATGACTGGGTTACCGAGGTCACCCCGAGGGAGTGATGCAGTTTGGGTTATCATCAACAGGCTTATGAAGGATTCTCACTTCTTGTCGATCAAGGATAACTTCATCATTGATGAGCTGGGGAGGTTGTACATATGAGAGACTGTACATCCTCATGGACTTCCACACTCCATTGTTTCAGATATGGATGCACGTTTTACTTCTCAGTTCAGGCAGGGTCTTAAGAAGGCTTTGGGTACACAGGTACATTTCTGTACATCATACCATCCCCAAATAGATGGCCAGTCTGACCGTACGATCCAGGTGCTAGAGGATATGTTCTGATATTTCATTCTAGACATCGGAGGATCTTGGGAGAAGAATATAACACTTGTGGATTTTTCTTACTACAACAGTTTTCAGGTGACTATTTAGATGGCACCTTAGGAGGCTTTGTACAGTAGGCCATGCCGATCACCGTTGTGCTAGCTGGAGGCAGGAGAAGAAGAATTGTTAGGTACTCATCTTGTTCAGGAGACCTCAGAGCAGATAGATTTGATTCAAAAGAATATGGCTACAACACAGTCTTGACAGAAGTCTTATGCTGATCACCGGAGACGACCTTTGGAGTTTGAGGTCGGGGATCAAGTCTTCCTACGTGTCTTACCGAGGTTGGGACACAATAGGATTCAGATATAGGTTAAGCATTCACCAAAGTACATCTTTCCATTTTAGGTGTTAGAGAGAGTTGGGTTGATTTCCTATCGGTTTCAGTTACCTCAGAGGTACCGAGCTACACATGATGTCTTCCACTTTTATCATCTCTGACGTTACTTTCCAGACTCGTCTCATGTCTTTCAACCTGAGGAGGTTTAGCTTGAAGCAGATGTGTCAATTGAGGAGAATCTCATCCTGATTGTTGATCACAGTACGAAGGTTCTCCAGGGCTGGTCTATTCCTCTGGTACGGGTGTTATGACAGCACGGGCGAGTACAAGAGGAGACTTGGGAGAAGGAGGCTGATGTACGATCGCAGTGGCCAAATCTTTTCATCTATTCTTCTTCTACACCTCTCTAGGGAAATTTGGGGACAAATTTCTTTATGGGGGGATGTTTGTAAGAACCCATATCGTTGATTCAAGTATGTTTTTTCTTTTATGGTCGTTTTTTGAGAAAAAGAGGAAAATATGGAAATTCTCTAAGTACATGTCATTTACTTTATAAGTACGCATCGTATACTTTGATGTAGTGCAAGGATGTGTGTTGGACGTGTCTAGGCCACACACATAGTGTGTAAGGGAGATGTGGAGACCAATTAAAGCGAAGTACGGAAAGTCCAAGTACACGCCGTGTACCCCTAGATGTACACACTGTGTACTTTTTTTCATTAAATGGACCGGGGTCGCGCCTAATCGATGGAATTGTCTTCTTCTCAAGGTTCTTCAACAAAGATAGACAGTATGTCCATGAACATCCTCCGATCCCTCGAGTATCCATCTGTCTACTAAATCGACCATCGTCGATTGTGTTGGAACCGCATGGTTGAGCTCTTCCATCTTCTTGAGTTTCATTCCATTATTTTCCCGATTTCTCAAGATATTATTGGTTGAACATTTTTTGCGTTTTCATAGATCAAATCCGGTCTAAGGAGAATCAAGCCTCGTGGTTCATGTATATTGATCTCGTATCATCAAGGTAGGTGGTTTGTACCTTACCATTCGATGTATTTTTCTTTTATGTGAAATTTTCACCAATACACAAGAACGGGGTATTGCGTGTTTCTGTTTTGCCCCTACTGTTTTCCTACATTGCTTGTATGCTTGTGTAGAGGTAACTTAATCATGTTTAGTGGATAATTGTTGTTCATGGATGTTTTTCCCATGCCTTGTTCTTGTTATGATCATTGGGTCTTCTTAGCCTTTGGTCGTTATACCTGTTTTCCATGCCTTGTGACCGTAGGATGGAATGATATTATTGATATGATTGTTTCTGTAAACTGGTTAGGCAAGTAGATCTATAGCTGTACTTTGTCCATATACAATTATTATGCACTGACTGGAATGGGACTGTGAGAACCTGGTGCTATTGACTATAAGGGATAGACAGAGTGAGCTTCCCAGAGATTCTTGAATATTATAGACTATATGGTGATAGACTGAGTGAGCTTTCTCAAAGATTATTGGACATTACAAACTACAGGGGGTAGACTTAGTGATCTTCCTAGAGAGTCTTGGATTTTATAGAATATAGGAGGGTAGACCGAGTGAGCTTCCTCAGAGAGTCTTTAATTTGTTTGAATATATTTAAAACCTTTCCAGGCTAGGGAAGGAATTGACTGAGTGAGCTTCCTTAGAGAGTCTGTGATAGACCGGAGAATATTGGAGGAATAGACCGAGTGATCATCCTTAGAGTGTTTCTAGACTTTGGGGATATAATAGGGTTATTCTATGTGATCTTCCTCATAGATTCCCTGAATACCATAGACTATAAGAAGAATTGACCGAGTGAGATTCCCCAGAGAGTCTTATAATTTCATATGACCAAACCAGAGGGGTTAGGATGAGTGCACTGCCCATAGGGTTGTTGGTACTTCCGGGATAGGACCAGAGGGGTTGGTTGCGAGTACTTCCCAGACGGGTTCTTATTGTGGTTAGCTGATTGCTTCTCTACTACTTGTAGTTCTGTGGATTTTTTACTGTTTATATCATCCTGCTACTGCTTACTGTTTACTGCCTGCTATTTACTGTTACTGTTTACTACATACTGTATAATTACATGCCATATAGTCACTGGCTATAAGAAACAAATCTTTGGGTGGTGGCTTGCTGGGATTAGTCTCACACCCTGTTTGGGTCATGTTATTGGGCCCAAACAGACTATGTTGTTGTAGGTATAGACAAGGGAAAGTGCCCATCGACATCTGGTACATGATTGCTTTGGTGCAGGAGAGCATGGTTCTAAGATGAGGCTTGCGATGCTGAGGAGTTGCTTTTTTTTCTTTTGTACTTTGGTTTAGTATTGTATTCAGCATTGTGTCTTGTTTGGATGCTTTCCTAGATATATGTATCATGCATCATTTCATATATACATGTGTGATCTAGTTGTGTATTGTATTTTTCTTCCACTGTTTATTATTGTTGGATATTTACTGCTTCTTCTATTGTCTGCGTTGTTTACATCTGTTGTGTACTCTTCCAATGAGGGCATAGTTTCCGCACTATCACACCCAAGGCCCTCACTACTAGTCGGCAGCCTATGGCGTTTGGGGACATGCGCTTGAGTCCATGAGACCAACCGGGTACAGGGTGCCTCTGGGTGGCTTCTAGAGCTGGGATGTTACAGCTTTCATAAACATCATTACATAATAGAAAAAAAACCATCCATAAAAAGAATAAGAATGGTAACATTTGATCAAATCCCTATTAAGGCCTAGGTATCATCAATGGATGTCATACTATGTGGAAAATGATTTTGATAGATCATTTAAAACATTACTTGAGGAAAATAATTTTTTATTAAAAATCTCTTTTTAAAATTAAAATTCATAAAGCATTTTTGAAATAATTTATTTTAAGTTAAACATTGAATCTTATAATGGAATCATTAAAAGTCATTTATAAAATTTCTTGTGGAAAATAACATTTCCTCTTTGAAAAAATACTTTTTAAAAATAATTCATTTTAACAATTAATTTACTTAATAATAAATTATAAAAAATAAAAATTATTCATCAAATAAAATAATGTGAATGATGGTGGTAAATTTGATTAATGAATTACACTTTAAAACAATGATCCCTTTCACATTTTTGATAAAATCCTAGTCGGTATTATTTGGAATATTTTATGAAGGATATTTTTAAAAAAAATTGAAAAAAATAAAAGATGGGTAAAAATGACGTTAATAAATTATTTCTATAATGTTTAAAACATTTTTGAAACAAAAATTAGAAAACGAGATTTTGGATGAGAAGCATTTTTTGACTAAAGGGAAAAATTAAGACAATTTTTCATAAAAAAAGTATGTTAACCCAACTATATATTTCACAATAACACATGATTTAAAACATAAGGTTGTATTTAATAAAAACCAAATGATAAAAACATGTAGTTTAATTCAGAAATAGGTATATTATATAACAATATAAAATTGGAAAAACATTAGCTTTATTGGAAATTTTCATAACATTGTCACACTTAAAACTAAATGGGATAACCTAGGGACATACAAAATAAAATTTATATCTATAAATCCCGTTAAGGGAATAAAAAGAGAATAAAATAAAGATAATAAGAGATGTTAGAAAATAAATATTTCAATATTTCATAAAAAAGGGTTGTAATCATAATAATTAATAATTAGACATGATATAACATGATAATCATAAAGGCAACAAGGTAAATCAGGAAACAACACAAAACACTGAATCATAAACTTATGTCAAGGATATCTACAAATAAATCATGTTCCAAAAAGTCACATAATGAAATAATAATCACTCTCTATCCCAATATGACTTCTCATGATACCAAACTATAAAAAATGCATTGGATCACTTTATAATTTCAGGTGCACCCGTCACATTCATTTCATTCTCATTCTTATGTGTCCCACACAAACATGGATTGATTCAACATGTTATTTTATTCTAAAAATAGGGTTGTATAATACATAAATTTATGTCCTATTTCAATGAAATATTAGTGTATAAATATGAACACCCTTGATATGAAATGGGTATGGTATTCATTATTCAAATATTTTGGTATGGAAAATCATGGTGAAATTTATGCAGCATAACAGTGTCACATAAAAATTAATAAAGTTAGTTTATGGAAGAAAATTTGTCTATGATCTATTGGAAATAAAATTGAATGTTATAGGGTCATTGAAAGACATATCTCAACATTATTATTTGGAAATATTAGACAAAAGATAATAACAAAACTTGAATAAAGAAGAGAAGTTGACGTTTACTTACCCTGAGAGTGTGACAAAAATACTTGGGAGGGGATTGTTGTGAACATGGGGGTACAATGGGAGGACTCTAGAGAGGTTAGTGAATAGTAAAAAAGTTCTAAAAATAATTTCAGTGAAGGAAAATTTATGAATTGGTTGGTTTGTCTATGAAATTATGGGGGAATTATTTATTTTTTCTCAAACATAGATTTTGGGCTCTCTGTATTAAAATAAAAAAACCACAAGCCATCCCACATTTTTCTCCCATGGATTATACCAAACTGGGTCTGTTCATTATTTTATAATTATAGGGGCATAACTAAATTTAAAAAAACACTTTGTTATGTGTAAGTGATTCATACTCTTTTTGAAATGGTTTTGAAACCTACAAATATATTAATGGTTCTGTTGAATTTAGAAATTTCTTATAAGACTAATTAAATAATCATAATATCACATTATTTTAAATTGAAAACATATATTTGGTCTTGGACACACATTATTGTATTTATTAGATTACTTTTGGGTGATTATGATGTCATAATATACACCATATAATTATACATTATTTATTTCCAACCTAAAAGTTAAACTATCTTATAATATTATGTAAAATTTACAGTTGGATAATTTCAACATTATAATTCCAAAAATAATATTCTTTTTAACAAATTGGTTTCTAAATATTTATGTTTTCACTTTTAAAATAAGAATCCACATTTATAGAGTAATGCGGGGTTTTCGACAAAAACTATTTTTGAACCCTTATAAAACTTACATTCGACATCATAAAATTAATAAGATCATTTACATTTTATAAAAATGTATTTATTAATAAAAAATTTTGTAAAAATTTTTTTATTTAAAGATTCAATTTATTCCAAAAAATAATTTTCTTAATTGAAATTGAAAATTTCCTAAAAATACATTTTGTGTTTTATCACATCATAATATAATTTTTTTAAAACAGATTAATTAATCATTTATAAAGTAAAAAAATAAGGAATCAATTTAATCACCATTTTAATGAAAATTAAATATCAATACTCATTCTATTTGGGTCTCTTTGTTTATTTTTTGCAATTATTTTTACCCTTAATTAACCTTTCTACCTTTTATCGTTGTAATTAATATTTACTATAGTTACTATTCATACTATTCAAAAAGTAAGTTAAAAATATTACCTAATATAAATTAAATTGGAAATTTTTTTATAAAACTAAATTACCAAATGTGTAACAATATAATTTAATATAAAACCTGCAAGCATGATTGAATGTGTTTTTTCGAATAAATGTATTTTTACAAGGAAAATATTCTTTTACTTTAACTATTTACTTATTAATATCAATTATATGAATATTAATTTAAAATGAAAGATATATAACCTAAAATTTTAATTTAAATAATTCCCAATTAGGGGTTATTTTTTATTAATTTAAAATTGATAAACATTATACATTTTAAAAGTGTTTTGGAATAAATTCATTTTTATGCCTAAAAATAAACTTATTCTAAATTCAAATATAAAGATGGTTTAAATTTAATAAATTTAATAATATATAGTTAATTAATAATTATTTTCCCTTGAAATTAAATTAATATAATAACTTTAAATGAATTAATTTATCAAAATAAAGAAAACTTTGAATAAAAATTGTATTTATATGTATTCACTAAAAGATATTTATTTTAGAAAAATACGAAAATTTAACCCTATGTTATTCATGATATGATGATACTGAAAATGGATCTTATTTTATTAAATACAATTTTAAACTTTTCTACCAAACGTTCTAACATATTTTCTCATAAAAATACATATATATTCATTTTTGAATAAAATTAATTTTGAAGAAGAAAAAGACATTACCCAAAATTGATTGATTATTTAATTATAATATAAATATACTTATGATATATATATAATTAAAAAATTATTTGATCTAATTAATATTAAAAAAATTTATGGATAGTTCAAAAGGATCATGTTTAAATATTCATTGTTTGTTTGGGTTCACTGTTGTTTATGACATATGGTATCGAACATAGTTATACATTTCATAATAACTCAGGTTGTTGCAAAAATATGTATTTAAATATTGAGTAAATAAATATTGGATGATTAATGGATCATGTGTACTATCATGAAATAACTATAAGAGAATAAAATCCAAGCTTTTATTCCTATATGGATCATAATATTTTATCATTAGAAACATAACCCTAAACATCTCAATAAATGATGAGATTGTAACATAAGATCTTTACCACTTTAGTAAATTAAATTATATGAAATGTCAAGGAATAACATTAAATTATATAAAACAATATAAATATAATATATAAATTTATGATATTATAGGTAAAAGGGATTGTATATTCACCTCATAAAAGAAGATAGATTCATAACATAACATATGTCTCAAGGAAGGAATATGATACAAGATTTCCTTACCATTGTAGTATTTATTGTATCCATATACCCAAATATAAATTAAAATAAAATTAAAAATTAAATATCATGAAAATGTTTATATTAGTGATATAATATGTCATATGGGTAGTATATACACCACAAAAAAGAAGTGAGTGGTGAGTCTGCACATGTCTCTAATAAATAAGGGTGGGAATATAAAATTTCCAACAATAAGTCTCAACTTCTTTCATACATGTTAAAACCAATTTTATAATAGTTATATATTTAATATACATATATTATATAACCATGAATATATACCATTCAATATATTATTTACTTATGACTATTTATTACCCATTTATTAAAAATTCCATGATAGAACTCCATTATTATTCATATCAGTTTTTTTATCCTCAAACATTTAACTGTGTTAAGTATTCTCCAGAATCATAATATTTATTTCAATATAACATATAGTCACTATATATTTATATATATTGATCCAAAATGTGATACATAGAAAATGAAATACACCATTCATGGAGACGGTAGACCGTATGCATGCGTGATTGTGGACTTCATTTTCCATAAAGAAACAAATACATAATGATAAATAATATATTAACATTAAATTATAATTTTTATTTAATTTATATTATATATTCTCATTAAAACCATCCTTATTATCTTCTATGCAATTTTTGAATGAATCACATTGCTTCATAAGGTTTTAGTCCTCAGCATACACGAACAATGTTATCATGTTCCCGCTGAAGGGAATGTAACAATGAAAATGTGACATAATTATTAAAAAAGCATATTAATATAATAAATATCATATATAAAAAATAAATTCCAAATCATATCCTTTCATGAGATGTTTTGATTGAAAATGAATAACATTTTATCACGAAGAGGTAGTTCAACTAACACACAAACGATGATTTTGTAACCCATTTAATGGAAGAATATAAGTACATAGTTTATTCCATAAACGTAACAAACATTCATTATATTAAATATTATTTTTATTAAATAATCATTTTTTTAGTAATAATATAAACTTGTTGGGGAAGAAATGAACTAAAATTCTTGATTAGACACATTTCCTCTTCTTTGGAAAACAACTTTTGGTTTCCACCAAAATGAATCATACATTGGACATAAAATCAAGATAAGTATTATAGGATGAGATTTTCGAATTAAGGAATTGATTTGGGAAGGTATTATATGATCCAATGGTTTTTTGAAGTGTGAAATAGAGAGGATATTTGGTGGATATTTATAAGTGTGGTGAGTAGTGCATATGTAATTTTTGAAAAGAAAATAGCGGTCCCACATTTTTTACATTACAAAACACTCATAAATGGACCATTCTCTATCCAAGATGTTATAAGGTCTAATTATTTCCAAAAAATTGGTATTTTAATTTTTTGGGTCATTTTTCTGTCGTGTAGTTTTTGTTTAACCTCTAGGAAAACTAATTTTCAACTTAACCGTGTTAAATAATTTTTAATGTTTGTACTATTAATTATGGGAAAAATTGAAATTAATAGATAATATTAATTATATTTATTCAAAATATTTGGAACATTTTTACAAATTCCATTAAAATAAGTGAAAATATTTAATTTAAAATTAATCTTTTTTTCACGATGAAAATGTTGTTCCCCTAGGAGAAAAATAATCATATATATATATAAAAAATTAATAAAAGTTCAATATAAAATTAATTATAATTACCAAAATTTGATCAATATATATATATATATATAATTGAACTAATTTCACCTTTAAACTAAAATTAAATAATAATGAACTTTTTAAATGGTATTAATGAAATTAAATATCATTAAAAAATCAATATGTTTTACTATTCATCCAAAAAATTATCTTCTTAGAAAATTAACAAATATATAACTGAAGATAATATTCAAATGTAAATTTCAAAAATAATTTTCACCTATTAAAATAAAATTCCCACAGGTGAAAAATATTAATTTTAAAAACCAGTGTGTCATAAGATACAAAATTACATTTTAGAAAATTATAGTATTAAGCATAATGTTTTATATATTATTATCTATTTTAAAAAAAACTAACATGATTTTGAAAAAATTGATTAAAAATATATAATATATACATTTTATTAAAATCAATCACCAAATGTGATTTGTTTTAATTACAATGGTAAAACATGTTGGGTCATATAAAAATATTTTTTATGAAAAGATTACATAATTTTCAAATAGTTGTTATTTTACTTCCTAATTAATTTTTCACCAAAGAATAAATATTATATACATGTGTAAACAATATATTTTCATAATTTAGATAATAATATTCATACCCACTTTTCCAAATTCTACGTGATAAATATCATGGTAAATAGCATTATCTTAACAGTATTTCACATTTCGTTTAATCTTGGTGTTGTGTGTAATGAAAACTACACATAGTTTATCATGTAATGAAAGGCATGACTAGTTTTGTGTGTATCATAATATTAACATAATATTTAATGTATAAAAATATTTTAAATTTGAAATTTTTTTCAAAAAAAATTTCCCAAAATCTTAGGACATTACATTTTTCACTTTTGAATAAGTTGCATCCATCAAATTCAAACACATTTTATGTAAATAGGGGTTTGACATTTGAAATTCCCTTTGTGTGAAACCCACATCATAAAAAAGTATAATATTTTTTCTAGAAAATAGATAATGGGATGTGTGAAGTTCATCCATAATAACATATACTATGTTTTGAAATAGAATGACATAGGTGGAGAGTGAAAACATGGACATATAAGAGAAAAATAACACCTAGATACTTTTAGATAGTGATAGAGAACATATTTAGGAGAAAGTTGGTGAAGAAAAACCCCTAAACCAAAGGGGTGTGAAAAGTTTATTGATAATGTTTGAAACTAGGTACTTATAGAATAATTTATTTTTATTCTATAAGGAAATATTTAAATTCATTTTTATTGTATAATAAAATTAATGTTATTTATATAAATTAAGGTATCTATACTAATGCAACAGTAACCTGGTCATTAGAATAGTAATTTGACCATTAGGATTAGTAATCTGGGAGTTAGAATAATAAACACACCATTAAAAGTATAAATATAATTTTTTTGTCTCATATGTGATAATATAATATATGTTTATCATGTAATAAGTAAAAAATGTAGTAAAATGATAAATTATGTTTTGGTATATTTTTGAAACACAAATTTTTATTTAAAATTTTTATAACTAATTTAATTATTCAGGAAAAAATTATTCTAATAAAATAGATTCCAAAATTTTTATTTTGTTTTTTATAATGATAATATAATTTTATGTAACCTTAAAAAAAATTCAATGTGTAGTAAAATCGATTATAATTTTACATTCGAAATTTTTCAAGTAAATGATTATTTTAAATTAAAATTAAACATATCATATTTAGAATATATTATTCATTAAATGGATCCATTTTTGAAATATACACATCAAAAAAATTGGGTCAATTTTATGAATTTCACTAAGATAATTGATTAATTTTGAATGGTGAAATACTTTAATTTATGATAGTATTAAAAAAGGAATTATTGAGTTATGGATGATATATAGAAGATGTAATAACTCATTACATAGAAATTACATACACTATTTTCATTATTTAGTCATGGTAATCAAAAATATTGATAATCTTGAGACCAAATAATAAACAAATGATGTAAATAATAAAAAATACCCCTATCCTCTCCCTATAAATACCACCCCCACCACCCTTCTCATCACACCTCAAAATCCTTTTAACTTATCTAACTTCTACCCAATTCACTTCCCAAAAATATTACACTTTTCCAATACCTTATGTTCTCATCAAAATTCCAAAATGGATTGACTGAAGGAGTTTCTCAAGAAGACATTATTCAAGAGGTAAAATCCTTCAATATTCTCTTTTAAACTCCTTCATTATTTATTCATTTATACGTTATCCTCACCTACACTATTCCAACTATAATGATAACTCTAGTTTCATATAAATAATATAATTTTATTCTATTAATATAATATCCATCATCAATCTTCTTCTCTTCTCCTCTAATTCTAAAAAAATGAAAACTTCATCTTGGACATGTTGATTCTCCACCTTTTTTGATAACGAGTTTTCATTTTCCTATACTTCATTCATTTCAGTTCATAAAACCATTATTATGGTTAAAAAATTTTGAAATTTTATATTATAACAGGTTTAATGTTATATAACTAATATATATATATATATATATATATATATATATTATTAAATAAAACAAATTTTTTTGTGATTTTCGAAAAAACATCCAAAAATAAACCAATCATTTATCAATAATATTTATTCTAATAATACATCCTAATATTAGAAAATAATATAAAATATGGTATAATTCAAAATTTTGGAATTATATTAATACAATTTCGTTCCACTTCTATATTTTTTATTCTATTTTACAAGAACCAAATAATTATAATCAAGGAAACTGACCATAAAACCATGAAACAAACTATCCCAAAACACTAAAATTGAACTTTATAACTCACCCAAATTCCCATACATGAACCTTATGAAATTAAAATAGATCAATTAGACGAATAATAGGTATTGGATTTATTAATTAATGTATCTAATTTGATTATCCATGACATTAAGTATAAGTGGAGATCATTTTTAGACATAAGTTAAGGGGATTTTGATCACAATTTATATTAAATGGATTAAACATATAAATCATTGATTATTTTAGGATAATATTATTTCTAAAATGAATTTTTATTATATTATATTAAATTTTTTTATTTAAAATGAATATAAATATTCCATTAATTTTTTAGTTCTACCTTCAAAGATATGATATTTAAAAGAGACGTTACGCAAATCCTATTTAAAGCCTCTTTTTACAAGATTCAAGAAAAATGTTTTTATACAAATATGGTATGAATGGAATTTCCGTTATTCATGAAGTTTTATGTTTTTTAATATTACTCTATAATTTTTTTAATTTTATTTACAAATTAAATGTTTTCATTTATGAGTGTGGGGCTTTTAAAAATGAAACTTTATTTCTAAATGGAAAATGTATTTACTTCTAGAGTGTTTATTTGATGTATGATTTACTCATTCTGATATTTTTTTGATTATTGTAAACTGATATGATGATGGTTTTTTCTAAGATAATTTGTGGTAATGTGTCCCATTATATATCTTCAATTCATTGGGTAAAGGGAAGGATTTTACCTATTAGGATTTACCTATGAGATTATGGGAATATACTATGGTGTTCATTCTAAGTGTAACTATGAAGGTCACTCCCTGTGTAGTCGTGAGAGAGATCAAATATATAATAATGACATGGAAATTATTTCACATGTTACCTTTTATGATTTATTTATTATTTTTATGGTTTTACAGGAAACTTACTATTTTATTAGGTATTCTAATGAGATTATATTTTATACCGAAAAGTTTTAATTCTATGAAAATGTTTTCATTAATGGAATAATGATTTATTAATTCTTTTTTATGAAAAATTCTAAAAATTTCACCCAATATTTTTTAATATTTTTTATTAGGTATAGAGATGTTTAATGAAAAGGAAAAATTCATGTTTAATTACATTATGTTTTTATGGAACAAAATCATGTTTTATTTTGAATATTTTTAATTGTCAAAAAAATTGATATTTTGTATAATTTTAAACATTTTAATGTATGAGTTTTTATGTAAGATGTTATCACATAATTGTCTAAAATTGTGAACCTAAATTATATTTGGGAATGTATGAAATTAAATTATTGTTTAATTAACTTGATTATGTAATTCTTATGGTTGGGTCCTTGCAGTTTGTATCAAAGTAAGGTTTTGATAACTTTTGGGAGTAGGATAATTTTAATTGAATATCCATAAATTATTTATACTTTATGGTTTAGATGAATAGATATATAATTTAAAGACTACCATATGTTTAATCTAGCATATTTCTGTTAAGAAAGGTATTCGGCAGAAGAGATAGGGTTGCTGAAGTAGGAAGGCACATTGAGTATGATATCCTTCTAAATTTGCATCCTGGAATAGTGGGAATTAAAAATGAGAAGGTTTTTATAGTAATTGATCAGTTTCTGTAGGCTATAAATTTCTGAAAAATCATTTGTGATATATATATATATATATATCAACTATAGATGAATATGTCAGTTGTGGATCAATTTTTTTGGAAACACCCATCTGTATTTGGTGGATATCTAGATTGAACGGTAAAGAAAGGGGTTAACAATGACCTCAAAAAGTTTTTTCATATCATGGGTTGCTCAAACCATGAAAATGATAGTATTTATATTTATATTTTTGAATGTCAATCCGACCGATGGTGGTTGATGGTCAAGAATATCAGGGATAGAGAAGAGATTGGTGCTTTGGAATAGTAATAATTCAAAAATATTTTCCTTTAGAAATATTTTACTAAGGAGATTTGAATTTGGATGGAAAAAAATTATTTGAATTGAGAGAGTAGGATGATTTTTTGGCTACATACAAAAAAATCACTTGATTTGAAAGCTACTGCTATAAATTTTATATAGGAACTGGATCGTAAAATCAATAATTTTTTAATTTGTAGTAAAACCAAAATATCTATGGGAATTAGCTTCTTCTGAAATAAAAAGTAATGAAAAACTTGTTCGGTTTGTATATAATGTAGAAATGGAGTTTTTTGATGATCGTGTATTCCTTTAAAACCAGTACAAAATAGAGTTCGAGGTGGAAGGAAAAAGAAAATAATTTAAGAAAGATGTTTTGTGGTAAGAAAATAAATTTTTATGTTTGTGACAATAGTGGAAAAAACGCACTAGTGAATACCTTTAAAAGTGTGATTTGTGTTTATGAGGCGGTAATTTCTATCTTATGGATCATATATTAAACTAAAAAGATCATGGTAGTGAAAAGAATAATTATGATATGTAGATAGTAAAACAATTTAAATTTAATGATATTGGTCATTATGCAAACATGTATCCAAAGAGGAACATGATTGATGGGAATCTGCCAGAATATAAATTGAATGGTGTAGTGAAATACTTTAAAAATACATTAGCAGATGTTACACCATAAAAAATTCAGTATGATGTCTGTTTTTTATTTATTTTTATTATGCTAATGTTCTGTTTGATACGAGGTCTACACCTACTTTCCTTTCATTGAAATTTTCTTGTAAATTTGAAATTCCACCTCAATAAATGAAGCCAAAACTTGTGGTAAAAACACCTAGGAAAAATATTAATGAAAAAAATAAATTATAAAAATCATCATGAGGATATAAGTGGAAATAATTTACTTACTAGAATTGTTTTCATTCTCCTATTATAATTAGATGATATTATGGTTATGGATTGGATTTTCGTTTACACTTCTAAGATTGATTGTATTGCTAAAGAGGTGTTTTTCTGAAATATAATCATTTAGTATAAAAATGAATACATACCATTGAAAATATATAAGTAAGTAAAGAGGATAATAAATTATGTAAATTAATTTTATCATGAATATACCTTTCAAAATAATGGAACTATTCATATTAATTATTTTTTGGTGGTAAATGAGGATTTTGATGCTTTTACTAATGAGTTTCCCAGTATTGTACCAATTTGAGAAGTTCAATTTACAGTTGATCTAGTTTCGGGTGCTAAAACGATTTCAAAACCCCCTTATAATATAGTTGAACTAAAACGTATAGAATTAAAAAAGATATTACATGAGTTTCTAGATAATGTTTTTATTTCACTCCAAACATAACCTTGGGGTGATCTTGTTTTTTTCAAAATATATATGGTTTGATAAGGGTTTTCATCCACAATAGAGAATTGAATAACATTACTTTTAAGAATAAGTATCTATTTCCTCATATTGAAGATTTGTTTAAATTTTTCCAAGGAGAGCATAACATTTCAAAGATTGAACTCATGTAGGTCTACCTTCACCTAAAGGTGAAGGAGGATGACCTTATGAAAATAGAATTCTAGACTAGATATATTCATTATGACTTTATAATTATGCCCTTTGTATTGAAAAAATCTTCTAAATTATTTATGAATATTATTAACAGAAAATTTTAAGAATATTTAGATGAGTTTGTGGTCTTTTTATTGATGATATTTTGGAAATTCAAAAATATATTAGGATCATGGAAAACATATTACTTTTTTTAAAACCCTTAATGAAAATAATTCATATGGGAAATTTAGAATATTTTATTTTTCATTACATAGATTTATTTTCTTGGGGATATTGTAAATATGGATGGCATAACAGTTGTTCCGACCCAAATAAAAGTTATGATTTATGGTCATTACCAAAAAATGTTGCAGAGATTTGTCATTTTTTTAGATTAGGTTGGTATTACTAATGGGTTTTTAAAAACATTTCATGGTTATCTATCCCTCTAACAATGTTAACACAAAAGGGATTATATGTATTTTGATAGAATAATTTGATATCTATTTTCTATAACTAATTTTTTTTTTGGGAATACCATACTTTTAGACATTCCTTCTATAAATGGGTAATTTTTCAACCATAGTGATGCTTCATTAAAGGATCTTGGTTGCGTTTTGAGGAAAAATGATCAGGTAATTGATTACGCATCAGGGAAAATGAAACCTCAAGAGATAAATTTTCCCACACATGATTTGGAAGTAGTAGGTTTATTTTTTCTTTAAAATTTTGATGACATCATTTATATATAGAAAAATGTGAAAAATATACTAATCATTACTGATTTAAGAATATATTTATTCAATATGGATTGATCCTGAGGTAGATAATATTGCTAGGATTTATTAACCAATATGGTATCATGAATAATTACCCTCGCAGAAAATAAAATAATGTTTTTATTATTTGATTTGGAAAAAATAATAATTCATTTACCATGTTTCATTTCGAACATGACCCCTTGGATAATGATTAGATGAATTTATATCTTTGACAATCTTGGTAGAGTAAATTCATCTATTTTATTTTTGGTGTATCTGCAATCATCACTATTAGATAGAAATGAGCATGCACATAAAGAAACCATGAGTTATAAAAAAGGTATAATTGGTTAAAAAGGGTTTTCATGCAGCATTTAACACTGATAAAGATTGTGTTTTGATATTTTGGAAGTGATAATGTGTGTCTTTTGATTCAAAATTGAAGAAAGAGTAATTATGTGAAGTTCATTGTTCATTATTTTCAGTTCATCCTAGAAGCACAATTATTTACAGAGATCTTCGAGAGTATTACTAGTGGGATGAAATTAAAAGAAATATTTCTATCTTTACCATGAGATATTTGATATTTGAAATGTTAAAATAAGAACAACAATTAGATAAGGGGAAGTTTCATCCATTTCCAGTTCCAAAGTGTTAGTGGGAAAATATATCCATGGTTTTTTTGTGGGATTTCCAAAAACATCTCAAGGTAATAATAAAATTTGGTTTATTATTGATCAACTTACTAAACATGCACCTCTTTTTTCTGTTCAAGATAGTGTGCCTCTATATAAACGTTATCAATTTTATCTTAAATAAATAGTCACAATACATGGAGTTCTGATATCCTTTTTATTGAATCTTGATCTCTGGATTAGTTATATATTTTTATGGGCCTTCCTAATACATTAAAAAATGAATTAAAATTATTTATTTATTTATATCCTCAATTAAATGGATAACCAAATATAAAAATCATGAAATTGGATTATATGGTTATAGACTGTTCGATGGATTAAAAAGGATATTGGGATCAACTTCATTATTTGGATTATTATTCTTGTAATAAATTTTATAAATATAGTATATTAATGGAACCATTGGAGGCATTATATGGAAAGTGATGTCGAATACTGCATTTTTGGAATGTAGTTGGTGGAAGAAATTTAATGAAACTTGAATTAGAAGATAAAACAACAGAGAATGTTCATTTGATTCAACGACACTTGTGGAAATCTCCATGCATATTGAAATGTTGTCTGAATAAATGGGGGAAGGATATTTCATTCGAGGTTGGTGATCTAGTCTTTCTCAAATATTCTCCATGGAAAAGTGTGATGCATTTTTATAATAAGGGAATTTTGTTTCCATGGATTGTTGAAACATATGAAATTATAGAGAATGTTATATCAGTTACCTACTATATGGATTTTCCACTGAGTTATTCCAATGTACACAATGCTTTTCATGTTTCGATGTTAATAAAATGTAATATAGATTTATCTCATGCTCTGAGAACTGTGGTTTTTCAGTTAGAAGATGACCTTTCATATGGTGAAATAATCATTCAGATTCATGATCGAAGAGAACATGCAATGTGGAATAAGGTAATTCATCTAGTTATGGTTTTATGGAAAACCACAAGTTTGAAGAAATATATTGGGAATCCTAAAATTTGATGAGTGAAAGGTATCCTCAATTGTTTAATAAGTTAATAAAATTACCATGAATAAATATCCTAATGTGAGGGATACTGTTAAATCCTAGGTACATATAAAATAATTTTTTCTTACCGGAATTAAATAGTTAAATTAATTATAAATTTATAATGGAATAAGTTGTATTTATATAAATTAAGGAATCTATACCAATGGAATAGTATGCTATCTGTTTGAATTGTAATGTGATGATTTAGAAAATTAATATTGCAATTAAAATAATAACCTCATCTATGAAAGTATAAATAAATTTTTTTTATATCATAAGTAAAAATATAATATTAGTATATCATGTAATCAGTAAATAATTGTTCTAAAACTGACAAATTAAGTGGTAGTATTTTGTGGAACATAATTTTCAATATATAATTTATAATTTAATAAATTTTTTTAAAATAAAATATTTTTTTATAAAATAGTATCATAAATTAATATTTTGTTGTGTTATAATTAAAAAATAGGTTTTTGAGGTCTTAAATAATTTTTCACAGTGGCCTAAAATAGATTATGATATTAAAATCATTATTTTTTTAATAAATGATAATCTTAATTTAAAATTAATTTCAACTTATTTAAAAAATTGCCTTTACAAAATGGAGTAATTTTTTAAAATATAAACATTGAAAAATGGTTAGGATTACTTTTTTGGATTTTTCTAAAATAGTTGAATTTTTATTGAATAATGAAATAAATTAATTTGCATTATAATTAAGTAAATGAATTATTGGGTCTTGAATAATTTATGGATGCGGTAACGACTCATTATTTTAAACTAAAATTCTTTGGTTACTATTTTTAGTCATGGAATTCAACAGTATTAAATTCCTTGAGACCAAATAATATACAAATGAAAAACATAATGTAAAACACCCCTCTCTTCTCCAAATAAATACCACCACTTATCCTCACACCTCCAAAGACTTGTATCCTAACTAAATTATTTCCAATTCACCTCCCAAGACACTTCCCCGTGTCTAATACCATCCAGTATCATCAAATGTCTAAAACCAAGTGCATTGAGGAGGTTCTCAGGGAGACGACATTAAAGAGTTAAAATCCTCCATCATCTTTTTAATTGTTTCTTTCATTTCTTATAAAATATCCTAACCGACACCATCCAAGGTTTCTTGATAAATCTATTATCATATATATATACCATAATTTTATTTTTTCAATGGTTTATCAATAATCAAAACTCTTGTATTTTATTCTTATTCAAAAAAATTGAAAATAGTGTTCATGACGTATTGATTCCCCGCCATTATGGATGATGAGTATTCATTTTTTTATTTACTACCATCAATTATCATAATAAAAAAATTATTATGGTTTAAAAAGATTTAAATATTTATATTATAACTTTTTAAATGTTTATAAACTAATTTATTGATATAATATTAATTAAAATTGAATTTTTTTATGGTCGGAAAACTATCCAAAAATTAACAAAACATTTATCATTGATGTTTCATCAAAAAAATCGTCTTTATTTTATAAAAAATTATAAATTGTATCATTAATAATTTTTAATTTATATAAATACCATTTTATTCCACTTCTAGTGTTTTTATTCTATTTTACCCAAATCCCATAATTCTAATTAGGGAAATGGACCATAAAACCATGAAATGAACAGTCCTGGTATGAGAAAATTGAACTCGATAACTCCCCCAAATGGCCATAAAAGAACTTTAAAAAATTATAATAAATAAACCAAATGAATAATAGGTTTTTGATTTTGTAATTAAGGAATTTAGTTTGATTATCCATTACATTAATTATAAGTGTATAATGCTTTCAAACATAAGGCAAGGGAATTCTTAACCCAATTTACATTATTTAGGTTAACCTTTAATTTCATTGATAATGTCTTGATAATATTATTTTTGAATATAATTTTTATTATATTATTTTTTATATTTATATACAGTGAGTATACATCTTCCATTTATTAGATTAATTCTCACATCAATGATAGGATATTTAAAATGGACATTCCTTTAAAATACTCTTTAACACCTCTTTTTAAAAAATTCATAATAAATATTTTATAAACAAATAAAACATGAATATTATATACAAATTTCATGAATATTTAATGTTATTAAGTTTCCTTTATATGTTTAAAGTTTTATTTAAAATAAAATGCTTTTAATTATGAATGTGTGGCCTTTAAAAAATGAAAATTGATTTCATCATAGAAAAGATATGCTCCTCGATAAAGTCTCCTATATGCCCGATTTCTATGTTGTGTTCATGTTATAGGTATTATGATTTGTTATAATGATGGGTGGTTCCATGTTAGACTGATGGTGGGTGATCCCATTATATAGTTCCAAGGCATTGGGTAATGGGGCGGAGTAAACCATTTTGGTTTCTCCTAAGAGAATATAGGAATATACTGTTATGGTTATTCCATGTGTAACTATGATGGTCAATCCCTACATAGTTGAGATAGCTACCAAATATATAATATTTACATTAGAATAATCCGAAAATTAACTTTTTATGATTACTTTTTTCTTTCTATGAATTTATAGGAAACATATGATTTCATATAGTCAGATAAAGTTCTTATGTTTTATGTATAAGATTTATAGTTTTGTGAAAATATTTTCATTCATGGATAAGCAGATTTATTATTCCATTTTTCTCTTATGAATAATTTTTTACTCATCATAAGGTTTAAAAAATTTTCTATAGAGTTTATGGATCGGTAAATGAAACAAAAAAATCATGATATAAGAAATTATTGTTACAGAAGAAAATCATGTTTCATTTTAAAAATATCATATTTTGAATAAATGGATATTATCTAGAAGTGTCTACTATATAATATGTGATTTTCTATGTATGATGTTATGAGACAATTCTATAATAATATAAACCTAAAAGATCATTGTCAGTGTATGAATGTAAATTGGATTTTAAATTAACTTGATTGTGTAATTTTTAAGGTTCGGTCCTTACAAACATCATCATAAATGATGATAATAGAACAAAATAGTATTTATATAACATTATCCAAATGTTGGGGAATATTCATTAGATATATACATACATGATTTTAATCCATATAATAATCCCAATATCTTCATCTGGTTGTGACTTGATAAATTTAAACTTAATCTCTTACTCTATGTGATAATTTTTCATATCTAATGTGATAAATAAGAACCATAAAAGAAGGATAAGTCAATCATAATGTGACTACTTATTATCAAAAAATAAAAATAGTTAGATTATGTTATGAATAAATATTAATATGGTTAAATAATATATAAATTTCTAAAACATCATTTAGAGAATAAATTAAACCATTCTATAAATAGTGAATCCGACTACCCTTCCATAATTAAAAATTTGGAAATAACATCACACAAAATCTCAAAATAAACCATTAATTAATCCCCAAAATACATGAAGTGGATATTATTTTTCATATACAAAACATGTGAATATTATAGTAACATATTTTCTTGACGTGAGTAAATGACCATAATTATCATAAATCATTAATGAAAATGTACAAACATCGTCATTCCTTAAAGAAAAACCCATATTGTTAAATATATTCCGTAATTCCAAAAAGGTTTTAAACACAATCAATGATAACACAAACCACTTTGTCCATGAATAATTAATTAGTTCCAAGTCCATCAATACTTTCCAATTTACATTACTAATGTAAATCATTTCTTTATCCAAAATAAACATCGTTTTCTCAACATCAAGAACATGTTGTTGGTTATCTTACCCTAATCAGAATATCAGAATTCCATTAAATAAATTATTTTGGTCATCATCTCCATTCATCATATTTTTTATAATCATTAATTTAAAAATTATACTCCAAAATCCTTATATATTTTATGATTCATATAACATAAATCATGAATCCCAAAACATAAACACTTCAATCTTCCCACTTACTTCTTAAACCATTAACTGACATTATCTTCTTATTCATTAATACCAATTTCATACAATTTGAAATACTAATCATGTATTTATATATATAAACCTAAATTAAATCGTTTTTCTAACATTTAACATAAAAAATACTACTGTATTATCCCACAACATTCATACATAACTTGTTGTCTCTTAATCATTACTAGTATAACCATTACACACAAAACCATACTGATATTGTTTATGATATTTCCCCTCAGGACATATAATTGTATAATTCTCATACTTTCAACATTTGAAACATTCAACCGTTAATGATATAATAGGGAGAAAATTATTCTATCCATTGAGTTTACCGAACATTTCATTTTTCCTCAATAATTACTTTCATTGGGTCCTCTTTTTCCATAATCAAAACATTTTTCATTCTTATAATACAGTAACTTGAGTGATTTTCACATTCTCATTACATAGTAAACTAAATTTTCATTCACCCATGGTCCCCACCACCTAAACTCTAAAAAAACTATCATTCATTTCTTTGGTGAGTCAAAAAGTTGGCTAAGGTTCATGTTTTTAATCATATATTTTGATAATTTATTAGGCATAGTCACAATATCCCTTAACTTAGTTTCTATACCATTTGGTTTCTCATCAACGCATTTCCTATAAAATTAAATATTTAACTAGTTTCTTTTGGCTTCTAACATTGATAAAAAACAAAAACCATAGTTTGAGTAATAATAATCCTAGTGAAGAACCACACAATCAATTTAAATTACTTATAGGATTTCTAAATCACCAAACCATTGGTTTAATCTAGGACACCATATGTTTATCCTAGGATATTCATAGTCATCATCTATTTAAATCTATTATTTTTGTTAATAAAGAGTTTGTTAATTTAAATATAATATATCTCAGGTTTGTTAAACTAGGTTCACCGTGAGGTTCATTTTCATGCACCAGGTGATAATCAAGTCCAGCTCAATGCACCCTTTTTATATTTATTACCTCTAGGTACCTCTATGATTGATCCACATCCACTTCTATTATCCATATTGGTATGTAATTTTTTGTAAACCACATGAAATAAACTTTTCCAAAAGTCAATGACATTTTCCAGTACTTTTACTCATCCTTAGACTAGTCCTTAGAGACATCCCTAGACATATCATTCGAAATATCCTCTAGGGATCTCACTAATTTTGTTCTTCCTAGTTTCCAATGGTTAACTTAGACATTCCTCTAATACCAATTATAGTGACCTAGTCATATCATACATTAATATTACATCTTTTTATATGAGTATTCATTACATTACACAAAAATAAACAAGAGGATAAAAAACATTTTGGGCCTTTAGACACAAGATATAACAACCCTGCTTTTATTACACACATAAATATTATTTATTACATAATAACTTCACTTGATACAACATATAATATTGAGCGTTCCAGCGGCTTTGGGGCATATGAACATTAAATAAAAACTTAAATAATAGAAGACAACATCTTATTGAAAACTTCTTTATATGACCAATATATTCCCTCATACTTAGCATTGCAAGGGATAACCTAAGGACATGCATAAAAAAGGGTGACCTATAAAGGCTAGTAAGGGAATAAACATGGAATAACATTAGGAATAAAATACATGTTATACAGTAGGAATATAAATGGATCACAAGAAAAACATGAACATAAAGGCATGATAAAACATGATAATCATAACATGGAAATATGGAAACAACACTTAACATGGAATTAGCATGAGCCAAGGCTCATTGCCCATGGA
This sequence comes from Viscum album, assembly GCA_963277665.1. Taxonomy (NCBI): domain Eukaryota; kingdom Viridiplantae; phylum Streptophyta; class Magnoliopsida; order Santalales; family Viscaceae; genus Viscum; species Viscum album. The sequence goes on along the minus strand of OY728151.1, from coordinate 1,161,123,616 downwards.
GCATGATAAAACCCTCTTTGCACAAGATGTATGTGTAAACCCTCAATGAACATGAATTTTCATGAGTCAAAAATCATTTCAGGTGACGTATAATGATACTATACTTTACCCAATACATTGGAGCGCTATCAGGCTGAACCCTTCATAATCATTTCATATCATGTATAAGTGTGCCACATAGATCATAAAACATGGATTCATTAACATCATAATTAATTCCAAGTGTAATAGAAGTGGAATAAATAAATTTAATTACACAATCAAAAAATAGATGTACATAAAGTTGAATACCCTTGATAGAGGAATGGGTAAGGTATTCACTAAAAAATGATTTTGGCAATGAAATTTTGGTGTAATTTCGACAGCATAACGACGTCAAATATAAATCCAAAAATGGGATAATGAAAGTGAAAGTGGTATATAATAATTTATACATTAAATGTATAGTTTGGGGATCATGGTACATTATATACCAATATATGGAATGAAATTTAGATGCATAATATAAAAGAATTACTAGATTGTAAATGAGGAGAGAGAAATTTCATACGAAATTTCAGCATGGTAACGGGTGTACATGGGAGGAATTAATAAGAGAGAAAGGGGTCTCTAATCCTTAGAAAATTAAGAGGGATGTATGGGGTAGGTGAGAAATCATACCCCAACATTTATAATTGAAAATAAAAGGGCATAAAATATTATAAAACATGGATTAAAAGAGAAAGGTAGGAATCCCTTACTTGGAAGTGTTATCCCAAAGGCTTGGGAGAGGATTCTTGAGAGCTTGGGGCCCCTTGGGATGATTTTAGAGAGATGAGGGAAGAGGTTGCACGAACTAAAATGGCTTTTAGTGAAGAGTAAGTGGAATCAGGTGTGGGTTTATATAGGAAAGGAGGGGAAATTCATTATTATTTAGGTTGGGATACCACACAATAAACTAATCAAAACAACAAACCATCCCATGGTTTCTTACCATAGTTCGTTCCCAAAGGGTATTGGAAAAAATATTGTATGAGTAATATGTCCAAACTTCATAAAATAATAGGGTTTCTTATGGTGAGGTGTGTAACACTCTGAAGGAAAACAATTTAAATAGACAAAATGTATTATAAGCCTTAAAGGGTCCACTAAAGCTTTGTAAATTAAATAAAAAACCCAAAATCAATTTATTTTAATGTTAAAACATATATTGTCTGAACATAATTTTTATAGTTTTTTATTACATCACTATTGGGTCATTATGATGTCATAAAATAGATTATTTTTTGAAACGGTATTTAATTTTTACCCAAAAATTCGATTGTCTCAGAAAATTATGAAAAATTCACTTTTGGATGATTTCAACATCTTGATTCCAAAAATAATATTCTTATTATCTAAAAAAATTAGATATTTTAATTTTTACTTTTAAAATAAACACCGACATTTATAGAAAATTCATGGGTTTTGACAAAAGCATCTTTTAAACCATAAGAAAAATTACAATTGCATTCATAGAATTATAGGATAATTTATATTTAATAAAAATCAATTTAATAATAATAATAATATTTTATTGAAATATTATTTAATTAAAAATTTCATTAAATCATCCAAATGTATTTATTAGTTTAATATTAACTAAAAATACTATTGGTGCTTTTAAAACTATGTACAAAGTCACAATAATAAAAAGAATATATATTTTCTATACAAGAGTAATATAAATAATCACAGAACAAGGTTCTTGTTACATAACCACGTAAAACACCCTCATATGACCTTAGGGTAGGGTGTGCGATGGTGATAGACTTTTGGGGTGGCTCTGATAACATTGCTCGTGTAGTAAACTCTTTCAACTTCCACTTCTCTGGTTGGTGGTTCTGCTTGAGCTTAACATATTCAAGCTCAGCTTGGGCTTGGTCAAGAGCAAAGCCCAATGACACCAACTCCTTTATGAGCTCCGATAAATTTGATTTGTATGGGGAAAGTCTACTGGATGGGGCGAACGGTTCCTTTGTCTAAGTAAATTTGATTTTTAAGGCCATATATTTATACAAATCATGTGATCACTGTTAAATGACTATATTAGCAACAGTCACAATTCTTAATGGTATTTTAAAATCTCTAACATAGAACCAAATATGTGTTTAAAATTGACATAATCATAAGAATACATTTAAATAGACCAAGAAGAATTTTCATTAATGAATTTTTGGGTCATTACACAAGACACAAAATATTCTTATTTATTGTAATATATTCATCATATCTCATATGTAACTTCCAATATAGTACTCTTCTAAGACATACCGTACATTAAATATTTCATCATATCCTAGGGAAAGGAATCATAAGAAAGGGTGAGAATAAATACCCAATAAGGGTAATAAAAGAATAAGCTAATATAACTTGATCATATGTGTATGATAATATATGAATATTATAATAACTTTTGAAAACAATGTCTTTTGTATTATATATCATAATTTTGAGTCATGGAATAAATATTTTCAGTTCAAATGACATGAATCATAAGGAAATCAAGGAACATGAACCATGAGATAATAACACTGGCATAATACATGGAATCGTGGAATAGTAATACGAATAGAAAATAATTTCTATAGTTATCTAGGTTCAATTATAATGCTATAAATGTAGAATAGGTTCACTCCCAAAACCCATAATAGTATTCATGTTTCCTTCCCAGGAGCATCATAGATAACAAATTCCCTTATCAAATTGGGTTCACTCCCCATTATAATCTTTTCTATCTCAAGAGATATAAATATTTACCCATTTTATTTATATAAGATATTGGTCCCACACATCTCATAATGAATAAAATATGTATGTCTTCCAAAATATCACAAAACATTCATTATATTATAACCTATGGAAAAGAGACAAGTTTCATATTAATTTCATTATTTCATCTTAGGAAAAACCATTTGAAGAATCTAGTTTAATAATCATTTAATTATTGAATAACCCATGGAATAAAAATATATTTCATAAATGTAATTCCATCATCAACAAAACCCATTCTGAGAAAGATTAAAATTGGTATCCTTTGAATGTATCCCAATTATGGAATTGATAACATCAAAGGATGTCAAATTACATTGAAATTGATATTAAAAGATCATCTAAAACATTTCTGGAGAAAAACAACTTTTCATTGAATGTTTTATTTGAACAAATCATAAAACATTTTTGAAATAATATTTATTGTAAATAACATAGAAAATTATAAAGAAAATATTAAAACATATTTAAAACATTCCTTCCAGAAAATATCACTTTGTCTTTGAAAACAAATTTTAAAACTGAAAAAATATTTAAAATATTTTTATAATAAAATAAACTTAAAAAAAATATATTTTTATTCAAATAAACAAATGGTCTTTTTGTATTAAAATTCATTTCAAGTTTTACACATTAAAAATTATTCATTTAAATTTTTTTGTTCAATATAATTGCGAATTATTTGAAAAATGATATGGAGATTCTTTAAAATTATTTTTTAAATATTAATAAATGGTAAAAAATTTCTCCCATAAGTAGTTTTTATAATGTTGAAATTTTTTGGAAATACTTTTAGAAAAAATGGTTTTGTATGAAAAAGGGGTTTTTTAGCAATGAGAGATATAAACAAGGTTTTTCTTAAATAAGGTATTTTGAAATGTTGTGTACATAAAGAGAAGAAAATGAAGGTAAAAATGTATTATCATTACATAAAATTTAGAAAATAAAATACATGAGTTCATTGAGATATGGATCAAAATATTTTATAAATAGAAACATAGTCATAAAAATCATAATATACGATGAGATTATAACGTAAAATATTTACCAAATTGGTAACATTAAGTGTAAGACACCTAAAGTAATAATATTAAATAAAAAATAAAATATGATGAGAATAAAAAAATTCATGGAATTACATGTCAGAGTCTATATATTCACCTTATAGGAAAGATAGTAGAAAAACATAACACATGTCTCAAAGAAATAAAATTGAGACAAAAATCTATTACTGATTTCGTATCTTTTGAATCGTAGACTCCGTGAAAGAAGGATACTAAAAGGGATACTTATATCCAAAAATTATCAGTATAACCATCATAAAATAGATTCTTGGGAAGTATATACACCACAAAAAATAAATAGTTGGTGAATATGGATAGTGTCTCAATGAAGTACAAATTGGGACAAAACCCCCTTACCACTTTTGTAATATTTTAAATCGTAATCCATAATAAATAATAACATAAAATGAAAATATATATATAATTAAAATATTTATATTCAAAAAATAACACTTAAATGATGAAGTCTATTCAGAACATAAAAAAATTGATTGGTGAATTTTCATTTTTCTCTCAAAAATAAAAGAGAGACTAAAAACCCCTTACTGAAATTCTCGAATTATTCATACATGTTAAAAACTGATTTATAATAAATATTTAATTATTATTAATCTATTAAATAACTGTGAATATATATATATATATCATTCCATATATTATTTTCTTATGATCTTTTATTACCCTGTTATTGACAAATCATTGTAAAATTCATGTTTTGGGCAACACCAGCATTGTTCATCATAAAAGTTTTGATTTTTTTTGGTACTCTCAAGTTGATCATACATCAATAATATAAATAATTATAACATATATATAAATATCATATATTTTCAACACACAATTTTTTCATCGTGATTCATAAGATTTCTATAAACAAAATTAAATATATTTTTCATGGAGACGGTAGGCTGTACGTACACATGAACGTTATTTCCATTACATACAAAAGAATGATAGAATGTGAAATAATATATTACCATTTTATAGTATAGATTATTTCTTATATATCACATATGTACATAAAACCCATACTTACAAACATCCATATAATGAATGAATGAATCTCATCGCTTTGTGATGTGGTAGTCCATTATACACACGAACAACATTATCATATTTATAAAGAATTGAACGTAAAAAAACACGTGATACCATGATTCCAGAATCATATAAATATATTCAATTTCATATATAAATAATAAATATGTCATTATATCCATCTATGATAGGTTTTTATGGAAAATAAATAACATCGATTAGTGATGCGATGGTCCGTTAAACACACAGATGATAATTTTGAAACCCTTTTTATGGAAGAGGAGAAAGATTTAGGTTATTATAAATAAATAATTATGTATAGTTTTATTTAATATAAATATTTTATTATATTTCCATTTTTTATTTATAATTTAATGAGTCTGAAGTTGAAATATAATAAATTATTGATTAGTGATGTTTCCACTTTTTCAGAAAACATCCTTTTGTTTTCAACAAAATACTTTTTAAGTTGGATTTATAAAAATAATATTCATTTTGGGATGATTTTATAGAATTAGGGACATTATCATTGTTGTTATTGGAAAAATAAAAATGGATTTGGAAGTGAGAATATTAGAAGAGATGGTGTGGCCTTTTTTAAGTGGGTTAAGTGGAACACATGTAATTTTTGAAATGAAGAAGGTATAAAAATAATTTAAACGTTCAAAAAAGTTTTAAAATAATCCATTGTGGAGCCTTGAATATATAAGGTTTATATAAATCCATAAAATAGGTGTTTTATATGTTTTGGGTCTTTTTTAACCCACTAATTTTTAGATTAACCCGGTGTGAACTCATTTTCACTTTAAACGTGGTAAATAATTTTCACAAATATTAATATTCATTATGGTTAAATAATAAGTAGAAATTATTATTAAACATAATTTATTATGATTAAAAATAAGTAATTTTTTTTTTAAAAAAATCATTCATGTAAATGGAATATTTTAATTTTAAATTAATCTCACGGTCATGAAGAGATAGCAGTTTTAAAAAGTGGAAAATTTTTGGAAACCTTACAAAGATTATATTAAAAAAATTAATATATAAATTTATTGCAATGACCTAAATTAGGTTGAAAGATATTTAATTGAACTAATTTTACCTTTAAACCCATCTCAAAATTGATTTGATATTTTTAAGTTATATTAAAAATGAAAATAGATAATAAAAACTAGTATTTTTCACTATTTAGTGAAAAAATTATATTCCTATAAGTTTCAAAAAAAAATAAGCTAATATATTGTTTATATTAATATTTTAAAAAATTATTTAATTTTATAAAATATTTTTTCTAAAATTTAAAAATTTTATTTTAAAAATAAGTTCAAATAAGTCAACAAAACTACTTTTTAAAACAATATAGTTTTGATCGTAAATTTAGATTTATTGATATATATATTTTCTAGAAAACATAGAATATGAATGTTAATCATTTTAATTAATATATAAAATATATAAACATCATTAAAATCAATCAATAAATAAATATTTGTTTAATTTATTAAGGTAAAACATGTTTGTCGGTGTGAAAATTGTTTTTTAGAAAACAGATTCTTTTATTTTCAAATATTTCTTACTTTCATTTATATTTACTTATCTACAAAATATATCATTTTATATAAATATTTAAAACAAATATTTTTATATTTATTTTAATCCATTTCATAACTTACATTCTAATTTATTGTTGATAGCAATCATATTACATAATAATATCTTAATAGTATGTCATGTTTTGTTAAAACACAGTGTGGAATTTAATGCAAGAAACTCCCAGGGAAGAATTTAACAAAAGATAAATTACTATTGCATGTAAATCATGATAAATTAATTATTATGTGTAATGAAAGAAAGAAAAATTATTAAATTTATATGAAGAAAAATCACAATATCCAGGGGTGTTACAATATAGACTATCATAGTGGTTTCTTAGTAATCATCCTATAGGTCTCTATGTATTCCCTAAGTGGTTAAAATATTTCCCATATGGATTTATGTGGAATTTATATTTGGTTTCTATGGATACAGGTAATGGTTGAATATTAATTCCTTGGGAAATCCCCTTAGATTTGGCTTCTTGCCTATATATAATGTATAGGATACTGTGATTCAACTGATGGGTCTATGTAATTTTCAAACTGGTTACCAAGGAATATGCGTACCAGTATATTTCGATTTCCTAGGATACCCTCTTTTGTACTAGTTGTAGAACATGTTGCTATAGATTTATTAGGACAATTATTGAACCAAATCCTACAAAATTGCCTACAACTTTCACCTGGGAATTGGTAATCTACCTGAGACTGGTGGTTTTGTATATTACATGATTAGAGAAATTATAACACTTTTCAAAATTGGAATAGTTGATCTTTAATGTCATGTTATATCCTAAGGATCAGTAGTGGTTATTAATATATGCCTTTCCATTTTATTTATTTGTTCATCTGAACATATCACATATGCATGTACTACATTTACTAGTTATACTATTGAGTAGGTTGGTGGTTCCCTAGTTAGGGACTAGGATGGTTGGTACTTGATCCGGTCTCATTTATCTGAGGTATTGGTAGGGAAGAGGCCTAGTGTTTCATAATCGAGTGAGATATTATGGATGGGACTTAAACATTGTGATGAGGTGAGACTCAGGCATTGTAGTATATCCTCGAATAATTTTTATTATTTTCTGTATTTTTTATATATGAAAAGCTTTGTGAGTGGTAAGGTTTTTATGGTGGCATGACCATGAGTATGTGTTAATACTTACTTTCGTATTTAATATTGATATATCATGTGGTGTATTATATGTTTATGCATAATCTTATTTATTCTTATTGATTTCATTACGTTATTTCAGATAATATTTCACTCTGATACAAGGGTATACTCTCATCATATTAACATTATAAACCCTCATAACAAGTTAGTAGCCTCTATCATATGAGGAGGATCACCTGAGTTTCTACTGGAATATTCTATGGATTGGGCACTACATAGTGGTCGCAGATCAGGGAAAGGAATTAAATATCATTATCATGTCATCATACATGATTATTAAAACATTGAGTTTTTTCTGTCATGTTCAAAGATTTTCAGCATCTTCTCTCACATCTCCTATAAATATTTTCCTGAGATAACTTTCATATACACCATACATTGAAATTATCCCCCTAGAGCATTTAGTTATTTGGCATCCACATCCAACTTCTTATAGTCTTTTTCATTAATGGATCCATTTTCCATATATTTAATAGTAATTCCACATATCACATAAGAATGAACTTCTATTCGATGATATTGAAAAAATAATTGAATATAGTAATTATATAATTATAAAATCATCCCCTAAAATATCAGAATACATTTATGACTTTAAAAGTTTATAATGTTCTAAACATTGATATAAAATCCTACAAAATAATAAACCTGGCTTTGACACCAGTAGGTATTAAATCAAGGGAACTCCCTGTGATTTTTTTAATTAAGGTAATTATTTTAATTTTTTTTTTCATATATTCCTTTTCAGTTCATTATCACATGGTAATATAGTTATCATATATATCTATAGTATATTCTTAATTCATTAATGTAAATAAAAATAGTGAATAGATAAGAATATTTCATGTTCCACCACTGATGTGGAGACTACATCCAAGGGATTATTAACAAGAAACTATAATATCATCCAAATTTAATATAATCATGTATTTTTTACAAGGTATTAGAGTGCAACTATTATCCAGCATAAATCAATTCCTCTTCCAAATCTGGGAAAATTTTTGTTACAAAAAATCTCTCCAACATATTGAGAAAGATTACATTTTTTCCATTTCAATTTGGAATTTAACATCATTAACTATATCCTTTAGGAAAAGATAATAACATTAAATAAAAATGATATAATATTATCGAAAGATGAAAATTCATCCACAATGACATTATTATATTAGATAATTAATTATTCTTTTTTATCTCTAATATATCCCCAAATATCAATTTTTTGTTAGTTTTATATTTCAAAAGATATCTCCAATATCTTATTAATTATATATTCTCCAAATTATATTTTTAGGTGGTAAAATAAATATAAAATGAAAGATAAGTTATTGAGTGTAATGACCCCCCAAGATCTAAAAAAATGAAAACTTTTGAATGGGATAATAATATTCCTTTATTTTTTTCATCTCCCAAACAATAACATGGATTACAGTCACCATGTTATGATCCATTAGTTAATGACCTAAATTTATAAAATAATTTCATGAAGATTCAACCATCCTAAATTTTATATTTCTTTCATATTTTATGATTTAAAATACTATAATCATCGTATGGTGTTCTACCCCTGCAATAGTGTGGTTCTATAGATCATTTTATAGGGTTTCATGGCTTTAAGAAAATTAATAAGACCATATATCTAACATTGTTTCATCGAGAAATGTAAAAAATACTTTTTATTTAAAATATCATCCATTATGGAATGCCTCACTATATTTTCTAATTTGGATAGTGAAATCGAATTTAACATTTCTCCACCTAAATCTGATCAACCACGTAGTTTTTTGTCCAATCTATTTTGGGCATTTTCATCACCAAATTCTACCTTAAAAATGCTTACTGTCATAATGTTGTTTCCATGATTTCCCATTTTTTGGGACATCATCAGTCCATCTCTTAATATATTAATTTACCACAATGTTTCCCTTTATAAATATACATAATGAGAATATAGATATTTTTATGAAAACATTATTTTTTCCAAATACACTACAATCCTTTTTAAAATCAAAAGTAGTAAATGCCACAGGATTTTCAAATATACAACATTTTGAAATTTTTTCTTCCCACCATAATACCTTAAAATTACCCCAATCATCATTGAAATACTAAAATTATAAATCAATATTAATATGGGGTATTTCTTCATCACTTTTTCTAATAAATACAAAAAAATACATCAAAACATATTTACGGATCAAAAATTAAATTTATGATTATTTGGGATTTATATATTATCTTAATGCATAAATTTAATAAAACTATTTTATACGAAAATACTTTTACGATTAAATTATAAAAAAATATAATTTTACATGTTTTTTTAATTTATTGTAATTGTGATTTCCTCATATATAAGAGACTCTAAAAAATTTTTGTTGATGAAAAAATAATACGGTAAGTGTTGTGTTAGAGGATAATGTTCATCCATGAATTTTTTTAAACCTTCATTACTAGTTTCCAACCATTATTATTAAAATGGTACACATTAGGTTACTATTATTTGATATGGTATTTTTTGTCTCCCTTTATTATGGTGTTTCATACTTCTAGTATTGTTTCATATGTTTAATGTTTGTTTGAAATATTGATAAATTTTAATAAATTATATCTCATTAAGTCTAGTTTTTTACAACAGCAAATGAAAAGTGAAAATTAGATGTTAAATTATTTACTAATTTATATTCATATAACTTCGTTTCCCTAAAGATGCATAATCATGAGTATCTTAAAATCCTTCAAAATACCAACATTTGAGCATAATGTAATTTAGTGAATCAAGTAGTGAAAATATAGCTTACTTTTTATATGATCTCATACATGCATAAACTGTATTAGTTAATTTTATATTGTATAATAAAAAACCACTTACATTATATTAGTTTCACGATTCTATAAAATTTTTATAAGGTTCATATAAGTCATGGTTGAAATCATTATCCTGTAACACCACTAGTAACATCATAGGAAGTTATATGCATAGTTTTATTTTTTAATAATGATTTTTCCAAAATAAGTATTTAGTATTATTTTGTAGAAATATGTTACCATAATGATTGGTTAAATAAAAATTTAATATTAAAATTAAAAAATGTAATGATTATTATGAAAATAAAATTATTTTAATTCATAAGTAATTATGTATTTTACTTATATAAAAAATGATTAGTGTATAATATATATATATATATAGAAATATATTTTTAATTAATATGTTGTCTTTATGGTAAGTATTTTCTTGTTTACTGTAAAAATAAAATAATGTTTAAATATGCATATATAAAAAATATGATAATATAAATGTGTGGTAAACCAAAATAATTATAAGGCCCCGACCTTAAACATTACTTAATATTGAATTAAATGAATAATTCATATTGAGGATCTTTTCAGGTTTAGATTTTTAGAGAATTAGGACATAACTATTACATCTCAAAAGATTACATAATAGACACTTCTACTAAACTTCAATAAAATAATTAAAACACATAAAAAGAAACATGTCTAGTTCCATGTTTTAGATAGAATTTATTTCCTTGATCCCATCCTTGACCCTATTCATCTTTAAGTCATGTGGAAAACATTTCAAAAACTTGGGATGAGCATAAGAAGCCCAGTAAAAGATAGAAAAAGAAGGAAAACTATTAGTTTTTCAAAAACAACAAGTAAACCATGAGTACTTTACCAAAGTAATACTTTTCACCTTTTTGAAGTAGTAAAAACTCTTCACTGAATAAAAGACAATTACTTACCCTTTTGTAACCAAAAGATTTCCATAAAAACCCTATAAGGAACACATAACATATAAAGGTAACATGGGATATAAACATACTTAACTAGAATAACCATACGGTCGACTTACACACATGCTTAATGGAATAGCCATACAACCGACGTCCATACCCAATGCGTTTGAGGTTATAACGTAACCACCCGTCCTGGTATTCACGGCACCACCCGTCATATGGTTTATCACGTAACCACCCGTAAAATGTATAAGTACCATTATTACACATAAAATACTGAAAATATAAACATTTCAATAACAACATTTCATTTTCAATCACAATAAGTAATTCCAAGATATTTAATTAATCAATACATTTCAAAAAATCATTTAAAAGAGATTTTTGAATAAAAGTGTCCCATACCACTTTGATGATTTTAATGGAATTATAACATTAATGTCCATATAAATAAATACTGACAACCATTTTGAAAACATGGACATTAAAGATAAAGATTTAGAATAATGAATCTTTAAAACATTTAAAATGATATTTTTGTTAAAGAGTTTTTAACAAAATGAGAGACTCTTGAATACAAATAATTACAGAATAAAATTTAATTTGAACTTTATAATATCATGAGAAAAAAGGGATTCATGATATAATATGTCAAAGGATAGTATACACACCATATAATAGTGAATTGGTGCATAACAACAATGATGTCTCAATGGAAATGTAAATTGAGATGAAATCCATTATAAAGATGGTATCCTTAAATTATGGATAAATATATCACATAATTATGTGTGAGAAATATAAATAAACTCAATATAATTGGATATTATGTGTGAAACAATCAGAGGTCATTCACACATAATCTTGGAAAAACAAAACCAATGACATAGATATTTAACTCAATGAAATGAGATTGAGTTATGATTTCCCATACAAGTTTGTAAGAATTTATCAATGAGATGATTATGTGTAGAAATACAATATCCACACAAAGGATTGTGTAAATTACAACATAGAGATTCCACACATAATCTTGGCATAATAAAATCAAGAAGAAGAGGTTTAACCCGAAGAATTTAAAGTGGGTTAAAAAGTTCCCTTACAGAAATCCGACAGCCTAACGTCGTCACTTTAAAATTCAGAAAATGAGTTGATGAGAGAGAAAATGGTATCTAATCACTTGGACATAAAATTTAAATAAATAAGGATATAGAATAACAGATCCCAACATGATAGTATGTGAATTAAAAGACATAACAATAGAGGTCTTTTAAAAAGAGGAGGGTGAAAGGTCCCCTTACCGAGTTGGGTAACTTTCGAAACGTACACCCCATGGAAGAAGGGTCATACAATGAAGATGTTAATACCCATAAATAAAATTATACTACACAAATTGTATAATATTGGGAATTACATACACCACTCAAAGGAAATAGTGTCAAACATAGCATATATGTCACAAGAATAAAAGTGAGATGAAAAATCCCTTATGAAAACTTAGCAGCCTAACGGCGCCACTTAAAACTTCAAAAAATGGATCTATGAGATAAAATAGGGTCTCTCATAATATGAAAATAAAAAGTTAAGTTTTAGGAATATAAAATTACATCCCCAAATATAATAAAGATGATCTTAAAAGAAATAACATAAAAGGGAGTACTTAAAAAGAAAGAGAGAGGTTGGATCCCTTACCTTGTGTCCGACATGACTCGATCGTTCTTTAATCTCCTGAATAATAAATTTTGTTCAATTTATAATTTCATAAGGAACTCCATTAAAGATTATTATTCAGTTCATATCACATATTATAATGTTATAATAATTTGTTAATAAATCGAAGTCATATCCGATGTTTATGTCGATGTTCGGTACATGAGCAAAAATTGAACTTGTTGGAAAAAAATTTCCATGTAGTTATAGGTAAATCATCTCCAGAATAGTATTAATGTTTTAAATATCATATATATCCATTATATATTCATTTTTTACTATTCCATAACATTTGGAGATAAAAAAATTAAAAGCATCGTTCATGGAGACGGTAGGTCGTACGTACGCATGAACGCTACTTTCATTTTTTTGTCATATAAACAGAATTAAAGTTAAAAGAGAGAGATATATATATATTATAATTCAAGAATGATATCCATAATTTAGATGTAATATGTGACATATATATCCATTATATATATGTACTTATAATAGTACATAACATTTGATGATAAAAAATGAAATGTACCGTTCATGGAGACGGTAAGTCGTACGTACGCATGAACGCTACTTTCATTTCTTTGGCACATTAAGGAAATTAAAACATGATGAGAGATATATGTATATTATAATTCTATTATAATATATATGTTATATATATCACATAAGTTCATCAATTTCATTCGTTATACATTCCTTGTATTGCATGAACGAGCCACATCACTTGAGGGGGTGGTAGTCCACACTTCCTCAAATGAAATTATCGCATTTGCACAACATGAAAAGCATAAAGGTATGTATTAAATATAAAATACAGAAGCATAGAGAGGAAATAAATATAATATATATCATAAATAAATATAGTTCCATCATAATGGCCACCATGAGAGGTGGTATGAGATGATAGAACAATCATCGTTTCGTGAGGCAGTAATTCGCCATCCAGAGAAACAGTATGTTCTTTACCCATTAGACGGAGGTTTGTGTCATTGTAGCTCGAATAATCCTCATAAAAACATCCCAGTATATTTTATATACTGTTTTTGTTACAAAAGAAATAAATAAAAATAGTTTAGGGGGTGGAGAAGAAAAATAAAACAAAAGAACACTAGGGAAGACATTACCTTAAAAACGGGTAACTATTTTTGATTTGAGCTCAAAGGGTTCCTTGGGAAGAATTCTGCCCAATGTGAGGCTTTTAGGAGTAAGAGCGGGATTTTGAGAGACAAAATGGGCAGGGGTTGGCCGAGCCAAAGGCTTGAGAGGTGTGGGTAAGGTTGTAGAGGTGGGGGTCTTTTATAAGAGGGGAGGAGGGGCACTCTTGAAAAGTTATAAAAGGTTACATTCTTATAAAATTATTTTCAGATTTTAAAGGTCCGAAAATTATATATTTCTAGGATAAGGTGATAGGAGTTTGAAATACAACGATCCAATAGGGTTTTTATAGGTTTAGGTCTTAGATTTTACATTATCTTTTCATTTTATTTAAATCGTTAAATAATGAGGTAATCACAGCATCATCATGGTGTCATAAATAATTTAATTTATTTAATGTCAAAAAATTATAAAAAAATATCATGATGTAGAAAATATTTTTATCTTTCTAATGATTCTTTATATTCAAAAATTTAACTTGTATAACCGCATTTAAAAATTTTGTTAGTAAAACAACTCATGTTTGTGACATTTTTATTTTAACTTTAAATAAAAAGTTATTTATGTCATTTTCCTACCGAAGTGGATCCATGGGGTCCCTATGTTGACCCATGGATTTTCTTGGTCGGATATGACACATCCAATTTGGGAAGGACATGTGTATAGGTCATTTCATATTATTAAAATAATATTCTTACCTTAAATTACACTAATTACCTCTAATCGCGATTAATAAAACTTAAAAGTTACTATTCACCAAATAATTATTTTAATCCCATTAAACCACATTTTAATTATTAATGACAACCATGTATGTTGGATTTTTGAAAATCAAATCACATAAGTGGAAAAGATTCATTTAAACAAAAAATCAGTTTCTTTAACTACCACATAGTCGTTTCACTATTCATCAAAAATTGAAGTTTTTCAGAAAAATACCAAAAATTTACCCAAACTATATTTGATATTCCAAATTCAAAAATGATTTCTATTTTTCAAAATTCAAAACATATAAGTTGCATTAATTAATTTAATAATTAATTCCTGCTGTCAAATCAATTAGAGTGTTTTTAAGAAACAATATCTATTAAAAGATTGACACTAGTTTAAGTCCAATTTCAAAGTGAAATTAATTACAATGACCACTATTGGATTAAATGGTAAAAATATATTCTAATTTCACTTTAATACCAATCCAAAAGATAATATAATCCTATAAATAAATTAGATTAAAAAGCAGTTTTGAATTAAAATACAAAAAAATTCACTATTCATTAAAAAATGATCTTTATCGGAAAAATACCAAAAATTTACAAAAAGTAAATATTGATGTCATGATTCTAAAGAAGAATTTTATTTTTTCAAATATAACATATAAAATTGTCAAAAGTGGATTTAAAATAGGTTTTCCATCAAAAGGCGGTTAATCCACCGTTTAAAGAATATTAGAATCTTTACGGTTAAAATTGGATTCATTCACATTTTTAATCCTCTAAAATTTATTGTAAAAAGTAAAAATATTTGAAAAACATATATAATCATTTTGGAGTTATTTCTGTTCATTCCCGTCATTACAACAGTTAGGTTTTAACTACCATTTAAAATTAAATTATTTTATTATTAGAGAACAACATAAGATTTCAAAGGAACTCATTGTTGTGTATTGGGTAATCAATCGATCATAGCGTTCCCTTTAAATTAATATTAAAATTTTATTCACAAACAGGGATAAATATGAAAATTTCATATTCTTTATTTACATGGGGTGTTACATCCTTCCCCCCTTTTGGGAATTGTGTCCTTGAAATTTAAAAAATTGGGCTTGGAAACATCATTGAAAATCCCAAATCGGGACAACAGTTAGTAAAATTATCACTTTAAAATAACGAAAGAGAAGTACAAAGGTCACCAGAGTTAACCCATACTAGGATTACATGTAGGAAAACATGGATATGGAGGAGAAAACAAAGTGTCATGTTCGGAGGGAGTGTGATAGAAAACATGTTTAGGAGAAAGTTAACCACCAGAAAATCACAAACTTGTGATGGGTTAAACGGTATTGGATCCCCCAGTAGGAAAAGTTAATGGACCACATTTTTTTTAAGTTACTTTTCATTGAGGAATTTATTTTTGAGCTTAACTAAAACATAATGAAACATTCTTACTTGTCATGTAGACTTTAAACTTTTACTAGATTCCTTAATCAAACTCATATTTTCTCCAAAGGACGAGTATTTAGGATGAATTTTTTACATTAAGAGAGCTATAATCAACTTCTAGAGAATCACCTAATCCACAAAAGAGAACTGTATACTTCCCATGTCTTTAGACCTTAACCAAAACTAAAATAAAAAAGTTTAGTATGAGATCAGATAATACCCAAAAAGGATAATCCTTTATAAAAAGGAAATCTATTCTTAATCTCCAAAATTTGTCCAACAAGACCCAATGTTCAACGAAGACCAAAAGTAAACCAAACTAAGATTGAAACCCAAATATCTGAAGGATTTAATCACATTGTCTTCCAATGTAAATCTTAACATTTATATCCAAATAACACTGGTTACTCTTAAAGTCTCACATAGAAAAGTAATTATCCTAATCACATATTCTCCATGATAGGATAATCATTTCCATGGATAACCCAAAATAAACTTATTCTTGATTCATAAAATCATCTAACTATAAAGAATTAGTCATACTAACTAGGGACTTCACGTAGTCCAGTGGTAGGTGATAAATACCAGTCACACTTTAGTTTTGGGTTCGATTCCCACAGCTTTGTCTGACGTGACGGGTTGTCACACGGTCTGCGTGTTGTCCTATTTCCAAAACTATATAATTCTTATAACATTACCCAAAAAATGATAAAATATTCAAAAATAACCATAACATAATTTAACCTCAAGTTTACCTCATTTCGTTCATATTCCATCATAACATATAGTAACCCATAATTACCTCAAAAGTAAGGATCATATAAACCCTAATGGTTACCTTTATAATTATTAACTAAACTTCCACATCGAGTTGGTCATCTCATACATGATGCATTAGAGAACTCACCGAGGTTCAAGTGGTTGATCATGACTCCTTGATAGTTGGTTTAGAACAACCACGAGATTCCTCATTGAATCCCCCATTTCATCCAGTCTCTTAATAAGAGAACCACCACAGTTTCCTTCAAACCCATTATCACTTTGGTTCCTGCTAGATCCACCCATTTACTAAAAACATAAATGTTAGTGTGAGTATTTCAACAATACCATCATGTACTAATGAGGAAGATAAACACTAAGATATACCTACTCATTAACTTTACCTAAAACTAGGACTCTTTCTGAAATCCTAACCATTATGGTAATGTCACTTATGCTTATAGGATACCCTAACCTCTAAAGTTATGTAAACCGACCTCTGATACCAACTATAAGGCCCCGGCCTTAAACATTACTTGTTATTGAATTAAATGAATAATTCACATTGAGGATCTTTTCAGGTTTAGATTTTTAGATAATTAGGACATAACTATTACATCTCAAAAGATTACATAGTAGACACTTCTACTAAGTTTCCATAAAATAAAAAAAAACTTAAAAAGAAACATGTCTAGTTCCACGTTTTAGATAAAATGTCTTTCCTTGATCCCATCCATGACCCTATTCATCTTTAAGTCCTGTGGAAAACATTTCAAAAAATTTGGATGAGCATAAAAATCCCAGTAAAGGATACACAAATAAGGAAAACTGTTAGTTTTTCAAAAACAGCAAGTAAACCATGAGTACTTTACCAAAGTAATACTTTTCACCTTTATGAAGTAGTAAAACCTCTTCACTGAATAAAAGACCATTACATAACCTTTTGTAACCAAAATATTACCATAAAAACCATATAAATAACACATAACATATAAAGGTAACTTGGGACATAAACATACTTAAAAAGTTTTGACAGAGTGTCAAAAAGGATAATTCTAGAGATGTTATGTTTAAAGATAAAGGAAATAGTATATATACTTTTTCAAATTATAAAATTATATTTTTTACACAAATATATATTTTTTATATTAAATAAAATAATTAGTCTATGTATGGGAGTAATTTTAAAAGAATTCTATTTTTCAAAAGATATTATTTTTTCAATATGAATTTTTTTTTTTGAATTCATATTTTGAAACTATTTGAAAAAAAATTTCATGAAATAAGATTAATTCAATAATTTTAAATGTGTTTTGGAATTTTAAATCTATCTATTTAAGTGAAAAATATCATTTAAAATTTATGGATGTTACACGTATGTATGGATATTTCCATTCACAACATATTCTACAAAAACTGTACATGTTTTATGTAGTTTTATTGTCATGTGGATAGGTTTATTCCTATATATATGTATATATGTATTAATTTTCAAATTATAAAAATATTTAAACAATAGGGTAAAATTAAAAAAATAGTTCATGATCAAAAAAATATTAAAAATTTAAAACATGGACTTTATAAACATGACGTTGATGAGGGGAGTAAACCCAATACTCAAAGAAGGGTAGGCCCTCGACAAGATTCAGTTCTAAACATGTCCACAAAATTTTAGTTTCTAGTATTATAAATTATATTTCTGAAAAACCACTTGATGATTTTATTAATTAAAATTATTTCAATGTATGTTTTCAAATGTTATTATATATTTACGTAAAAGAGGATTTCAAATTAATAGGTATATTTTCAAATATTTTTGAAATATTTTTTCTATGTTTTTATTTTGAAAACATAATATTTATATTTTTGAAGTGTTCTTTATAGTTTTTTTTAATTTGATATAAAAAATGCTTTCCAAATTAATTATAAACATTAATTATGAATAGAGTTTCACAACTCTTTTAAATCCCCTTACTGGGAAATTTTATTTGTCACTCCAAATTTTTAAAATGTTTTCACATGATCATTAGGAGTCCCATAGGAGTTTAACATCATTAAGGAATTTTCAAGAGCAATGTAAAAATAAGTTATTTATTTATTCACATTTTAAACATTTAAATTTTGTAATGGTTTATCATTTTAATGAAAAACCTATACGGGAAAAGATATTAATTATTGTAAAGTACTATATATTTTTTATGTGTTTTTTTGTTAAAAATATATAGTATCTTTTGTATCAGATTTGAATGCACGGGTCTCGGGTTTCTACACTTTGCATTAGATGAACGGTTTTTATAACATTGGATATTATGAAATTTTAATTTTAATATAATTTATGATTTAAATTTTTTCCATCACATTACTAGAAAACTAAAATTATAGATGATTCATAGGTATATATAGATTTTATATCCATAGCTTACCTAAAATTCTAGGATCTATGAATTATATTTTTTTCTTATGTGTGATGAAATAATTTCTATAGTGAGATTCCATTTATGTGTGGTAGAATGTTACAACCTATAAAATTATAAAAAATTCATTATTTTTAATAATGATTTTTTATTAAATAATTATTTAATAATATTTTGGAGCAATATTATACCTTAAAGAGTAGAAAAAATATTAATTTTATATTAAAATTAACAATGTAATTTATATTTTAAAAATTAAAATTTTCATTTTCATTATTAAGTAATTTTTCTTTTTACTTTTATAAAAAGGATAAAAGTATATTAAATATATATATACATACTTCTAATATGCAGTTTAAACATATAGCCTTCATTTTTTTATCTATGTGTAAATATCTATGAATTATACATATAGAGAAAATAAGTCAACATATATATGTGGTAAACCAAAATAATAACCATGTAGATATATATACATATCCGTATGTATACATATATAAAAATGTGAAATTGAAATTATAATTTTAGGTTATAAATATATATATATATATGTGCAGAATAAATATGTATATATATACTTATATTTGGTATATATATATTGACGTATATTATATATTGATGGTATAAAAAAATATGAACTTATTTTTATGTGGAAGAAGTGAATTATTTTAAGAGGGTTAGTTTATAAGAAAATGGATAATAATATGATTATATATATGGTTCTTGAACAAGAATAGAATTTATAAAATGAGTGAAAAAATTGAAATATTGGTGGACAGTGACATGTGGTGTGTGGTGAAAGGAACCCCAAAAGGGTGAGGTGTTTGAAGTGTATAGAGTGAGGCACCAACATATATATGTGATATATATTTATGTTAATATATATATTATATATATGTTATAATATATCTAAAAGTATATTTTATTAATATGTTTTATATATACATTAAAATATGTATGTGTTATAAGTATGCTATAATATATATATAGTTATATATATATATATAATTATATATATAATTTATAATTAAGTGAGATGTGGATGATAGAGCTCGACACGGGGCGTCTCCTATCCCACCTAAATAGCGATTAGGGATTCACAACCTATTTCCCCAGTCATTGCAAGCAATCAATGGCTGATTTTATTCTTCAATGATGCTTTTATTCTCACAGACGCATCACAGATTCAGTCATCGTGAATCAACAATCCACGATTTGTACCCTAAATGAGGTTAGTTCTCAAAATCTCACTTTTTACAGTTTAAATGGTTTGAATGTTGGTATACATAGAAAAAGATAAGTTGCTCATGTAAAAACATTTATGGAGGCGATTTTGAAAAGGCTTCAAATTGTAGTACACTCCATCATTGCACGACTAATCTTGCCTAGAGGCTCTGTGCCATGGAAACACAAACATCTTGTATAGTGGCAGACAGAAGTCTACGACTTCCCCTCTTGGAAGTGTGTCTCATTGGGGAAGGGATTTTTCGATATCCTCTTCCCCTCTGAAAAACTAAAGTCAGGTGCCTCGGATGTGGATCAATATCATTCAACCCTGGTGCGTTGACCATCAGTTAATGGGACCGAATGTTCAACCCATTTGAAGTAGGTAACTCTTCTGTTCAATCCTGGGTGAATGTTTATGGGTTAAACTGAATACATTGGCACCATAGGATATTGTATGACATTGATTTGGACTTAGGAGTACCGATTAAAATGGATAAAGAAAATAATTTTGCAAGATATTAGAACTATGCTAGATTTCTAGTAGAAGTTGATCTTTGTGCCACATTAATAGAAAAGGTTTACCTCTACATTGATGAAGTTGAGATTGAATAGAAAATTTCATATGAAAACCTCCCCCATTTCTATCCTAATTCAAATACTATAGGCCATGATGCCTCAAATTTTATGAGATCTGTTGCTTGTGATTTCCACTTCATACGTGGGTATGAGAGCATCTCTGGCTACAAAAAGATTCAATTTCAGGATGTTGGAACCTCAGGTGTTATTTTCTAGCATTCTTCTGTGTATGTTGTAAATATTTTACATTCTCCTAATCATGCTACTCAGAAGACACCTTTGGATGGGGTACAGAATACTCAACCTGATATAAAGAATAATCAAAGTAAGGTAAAATCATCTTCCCTCATTGTGGGGAATAGTGATGTTAGGGAAATTGATGATACCTATGAAGAGTAGAGTAAGAAACCCACTAAAGTGTTGTGAGAACTCATAATACTCGGTCATGGACTAAAATTTTCGATCAAGGAAATTCTGGTGAAACTCAGGATGATATTTCTCACACTCCAGGCCTGGCAGATATTGGACATATTGTGACTGCACAGGGGCCCACTTATGGAATTGAACAAAGTGTTCCCACTGCTGATTAATCTGTTATTTCCAGGAACTCTCTTACCTTTGAATCTTTGTACCTTATTGTTGATAAGAATGCTGGGAAGAGGCCAATGCTCCCAATAGTTGATCAGAATTTGGGGCTTGCTGCTCACACTGGTAACACTACTATGGTTCTTTCAACAGAGGTCCAACCTCTTGCAGGTGATTTTAGAACCATTGTTCCCCTCTCTCAACCTTCGTTGTCCGATTATCATTCCATGAATGAGAAACCATATCCATCTCTCAAATCCATAGAAGTGAAGGTGACTACAAATAATCCTTTTGTAATTATAGATAGTGATGCATGGAAAATTGAGGCAGAAGCAATTTTCCCTCCACTGGAAATCAATAGGGGACCTGCTACCTTGGCACATCCCCCATAGGAGCAGTTTGTCCCTCTACAGGAAACAGAGGAGAGTCCATTAGAGTACCCAAATCCTACCACAAGTGATGGAGTCCTCGATGGATTTTGGAAACAGACCAAAACATGGATACGAGGACTCCATCATAAAATTAGTGGCTGAGGACGTTTCCAAGAAGATCTGATTATAAGAAAGGATGAATCACATGTTGTAGACTCAAGCTTGGATGACACAGATATTGAAGACCTTCCTCAACTGGAAAGGGATCTTGAAGTGGTTTATTCAAGGGGTCGTGGAAGAGGGTGAGGACATGCTATAGATTGTGAGGCCTAGCAGGATGCTAAATATATAATTGAAGATAACATTAGAAACAAATTAGGCTCCAGTGACGTGTATTTTACTATCCTAACTGAAACTTATTGTTTCTTTGTCTTTGTTTTGTTTTCTTCCTTTCAATAAAATGGGCCCTGGCCTTTAAAAAAATTTATAATTAAGTAAATCAATTAAAATTATATATATATATTTGGGTTTATGTGTGTGTGTCTATGTTTGTTTATGTGTGATGTTTGTGGCATGTATGGGGGGGAAGAAAAATTCAAAGGGATAAAAAATATAAGTGATTTTTGTGACATGTAAGATGGAAAATATAAAAAAATATAAACAAACTATTTTTCACCTATATATATATATGTGGTAAATTTTTGTGTTATAAATATATATACATCAAAAAAATTATGTAAAAATATAAGTATATGAATTATATATGATATATATAGGTTATATTAGTTATATATATTTATATACACAGGATGAAAAATGTTTCTTAAGTGTTAAGAAATAAAAAAGATAAAATAATAATAAAAATTTCAAAAAATGAAAAATTTTATTTTTCATAATGGGAAAGAAAAATATATAGACAAAATGTCCACAATTTTTAAGTCCTTCCAAATAATAATTAAAAATTAATAAATAATCAAATTTGTGTTAATCTTTAGGGGCTTATAAAAATGATGAAATCCCTTAGGCTCCATTCCCAAGGACATGCTTCCAGACTCCCTAGAAAAAATATAGAATTTTCATTTCATTCGGAGATAGTTTTAGGATGAGTTAGTTCTTCGAGTATGGAGGTTCTATGTGGTTTCAATTAGCCAAATATCAGAGATGTTTGGTTATTGGTTAAAATTAAGGAGATATATTGTTTTCAAAATATAATATTATATTTTCATTAAAAAATATATGATTGAAATATAAAAAGAAATAATATTTTATACAGGGGAGTTATTTTAAAATAACAATGTTATTCAAAAGCTATTATTTTATGAAAAATAGTTTTATAGTTTTAAAATTATGATATTTAAATTATATGTTCAAATGATTTCATAAAATAAAACTATATAAAAAAATTAAATGTGTTTTTAAATAATAAAACAATCATTTTTAAGAAATTTTATATTAGAAAATTATGGTTTTTTTCAATATTAATTGATATGTCTTTGTTTTTTGTATGCCACTAAAAATCCCAACATATTTTAAAACGAATAATTTCCTTGTGGTTTTTTTATTAATATATATATATAACTTTCCATTATCATGTTTTCATAAGTTATAAAATCCTGTGACAAATAAAAAAAGAGATGAAACTCAATTTTTTATTCTAAAAATTATATCACTTTTGTAACATCCCAGAACAGGGATATAATAAATCGGCACCCTGAGCCGAAATGCCACAAGACCTAAAACGTTTCTCCTTGTACCCCATAGGTTTATGAATATCAGTTTCGGTTTAATTGATCACATGGGGATACTATAATCGATTTACTATAATAAGAAACAAAAGAAAACATATCAAATAATGTAATCAATAAACTCTAAACTAGAAACATTCATTTCTAAACATTTCCCAAATAGGGTATACCCACAAGAAAATGATAAATATTCCATGTTAATGTTAAAAATGAAAAAAGTAAATGAAATGAAAAATAAAAACAAAGATATAAAGCCAAAAATGGTTCCTAACTCCAAGTCTACATCCTCATCCATGTATATCCCAAGCCCAAATCAACTCCCTAGTATAGGTCATTTTCACTTATCTTGACCTGCATCCATGAAATCTGCTTGGGTACACAATGGGGGCCTGAGTAGGGTGTTCTTAAAACTCATTAGGCCACCGCCAAAGATGTTTAAAAAATATCCAGTCTAAAATGATATAGAATGAAAGTACTAAATAAATCTCAATAAACACAAAATACCACTTAGGTTCCATTAGTTAACAATATTCACTTTGGCCATTTTCCTCATTTTCCCATGGGTTGGGCATTTACATCATTTAAACAATGGCCTTATTTGAAAATTATAATGTATAGGGGTACAATTTGAGTTCCCTGTCTCACCAGGATAAAAAATATATAAATAAATATAACATACTTACACTATTGTCTATGTCTAGGTATTCTCGTCCAATGCAATCATTAGGGGCCATGATCATCCATCCAATTCCCTAACCATTTAATTATAGGGTGTTGTTTAGATTCGTAGTCTATCCCGACCCATGGGGGAGTCTCAATCATTTATCTCATACCACTAATCCCTATTAACATTGTTTTTTAACCATTTTACACAAATACCATACCTCAAACAATACAAACTCAATACACAAAACATTCAAATTTGACATTTCATTTATCACATAAATGACCTTTATGACCTATCCCATAAACACATTTTCCATTTACATAGCATATACCATTTAAACCATAACCGTTATTTATGCCTTGACCCATTTATAATAATCAATAACTCCAATACATTAACCATTTACAAAATTCATCAAATTGTTTGACTTAATCCATTTACGCATTCCCATTAGAAACCCATATGCCATTTGGCACGTTCACATTAACTAATTTTACCCTTTTTCTTGTCAATCCTAACAATATATCTTTAAATTACCAATTTCTAGACACAACAACCATTAGTGCTTCTTCATAATTTAAACTAACATTAAAAAATGTTCTTCATGAATCTTTTTTATCACAAGGAAACCCCAAGTTTAACCCATCAAATTTTCATCATTAGAAATGATGGAACAACCCTTAGGTGGTCGTAAATCAGTATAATTAATCTCAATGAATCCCACAGGGATCATGAGGGGTCTAAATCACCATTTCACAAACCAATATACAAAATCCTACTAAAGGAATGAAATTCACATCAAGAGGGAATCATTATCATAACCACACATTGAAAAATCGACAAAAAGACTATGGGATATAATTTTTAGACCACAAAGCTCAAATTTGTAGATTAATACATCCTTAATCATAGCCTTAGATCTGGATTCAAGCACACCTTGAAGCCCCAACCTATGATCCACTATAAAAAGAGGGTTTCATGGCTTCATAAGAAGACTAACGAAACCACAAGCCCAAATCTAGAAAAGAGATGCAAGAGGAGCGTTAAACATACCTGGTGCTTCTTTTGGAAACCAAAGTCACTCGGAACGGACTTGAAGAAAAGGAAAATAGTATATGGGAGGTATTAAGGGTTTAGTTTCATCACTAGGGTAAGAGGAGGAAGAAATAGGGATAATATTTAGGGTGGAAATTAAAATCCAATGGGGGAAAACGTAATTTCTCACTTTTTAGTGGGGTCCATAGTTTCGCCTCACGGTTTTCTAAAACATGTGCAAACCTTGAGCCTACCTCTATACAATAAGAGGATATGTCACAAATTTACTTCGGGATACCCACATTGTTTGAAAAATATGTGCTAACTGTGAGGAATTCTTATGTATAGAGTCACACGTTTTGGATTCCCCCCTTATACGGTTTCCTCTAACCATTCACATTCCATAATCCACGCATAAGATTGCCCAATTTTTCATTAAATCTTGTCTTGAACCACCATAACACCCTTGATCATCACCATACATGAATAAAAATTTATTTATCCAAAATTAAGGGATTCAAACCCAAATTAGAACAAGAACATACATCCATGGGGTCTGGGAACTTACAACGTCCCCAGCTATGAATAGCTTTTCCTCGAGACGCACTTCCAAGCATTACAGATCTTCTGATGTAGTGAGATTTGGTACAGGATCCTGCATATTCCACTCTCTCTCTCAATTTTCTTCCAAAACATTGTTATTCATCCAAAAAACAGGAACAAAAGGCATAGCATTTCTACTCATGACATTCTCACTACGATCTACAAGAAGAACTGGATACTCTTCAAGAGTCACATATACCTCATGATCAAGATCATTGACATCAATAACATGATATGGTTCCGAGTCATACTGTCGATTCAAAGACACCTGATAATCATTATTCGTACTGATATACTGATGTGGATGAGTCAATCGGTATGCCACTATTCTGATCCTCTCCACAATCGAAAACAGCCCCACATACCTACACACCAACATACCTAGCTTCCAAATTTTATGTTGACCCAACATTAGCAACACTCAAATAAACGCAAGATCAATAACCAAAAAATAAAGAGGTTTATAATGTTGATCCTCATATTACTTCATCCCACTTTTATATGTTTCCATATATTTATAAATCAACTGATATTTTTCTAACTTCTCCAACACGAAACTTGGTCCCACCAATTCAAACTCTCCAGATTCCATCCAACGCAACAACGATCTACATAATCTATCATAGAGTTCCTCATATGTTCCCATATGATCTTTGGCCTTGTAACTATTGTTCTAGGAAAAGAAACAAGTGTTAAATTATTATCACATGATCCATCCAAATCCAAGACACATGCCCTCGACATGTCTTCTAGTAACTGAATGGTATGCTCAAGCTTTCTCTCTATCTGTGGGTAAAATACCATACTAAAAAACACTAGGGTACCAAGAACCTTATTTAATAAATGCTGGAAGTAAGAAGTGAATAATGGTTCATGATTTGGAACTATACTTTGTGGTACCCCATGAAACTAGACTACCTATCAAACATAATGCTCACCCAATTATCCATTGTGAATATATCATTAATTGGTAATAAGTGAGATACCTTAGACAATTGATAAAAAAACATAGATTGAATCATTCTTAAGAGGCGTCCTCAGAATACATACATTGAAATCCATCATTCAGATCATCACATTTCCATTAAAACATCAGAAATGGATGTAATAAACTAATTGTATGTTGATGCATTTCCTTAACATATTTACATATAAGTCAACAAGCCACAATAATTGAAACCTTTTTTGTCTTGCCTGGACACCAATACTACGTATAAATATTTGTTTAAATTTTTGTTAAGCCATGATTCACTTCCCACATTCTTGATTGAAACTTGTGCATCAACTATTCTAGAAAACACATTGGCACAAGATCCATGTAATGAACATAAACAATCCATTAATCATTTATATATAAATTGGAAGGTGACTCCCAATCATTAATACATTCCCTTAAATCCAACCATTCAGAATCCTCATGCTACTTCTCCATTATCGGAATCAGAAGCATTGATTCAGCTTCAAAGTATGAAAGGTTCATCTTCCCTTGTCCAACCTCCACCTGAAGATTCAATATAGAAAATAATTATATCATCTTCCACTATGAACATGACTCTTTAAATGTTTGATAATGGTCGCTCGAAATCAAATCTTCTAAAAAAATATTTCCATTTCCCA
The DNA here is from genome assembly GCA_963277665.1 of Viscum album. Classification (NCBI taxonomy): domain Eukaryota; kingdom Viridiplantae; phylum Streptophyta; class Magnoliopsida; order Santalales; family Viscaceae; genus Viscum; species Viscum album. Next base: position 1,161,095,577 of record OY728151.1, on the reverse strand, counting down.
ATGTTTAAATGAACTCAAAATCCAAATATTTCATGTAATCAAATCATATTCGATGCTGAAGATTCAAATAATGATTAAGGAATCTTTACTTAAGGCTTTTCTTATCAGTGTACCTAGTAAAATATTCTCCCAACAAGTAATTTTGACAACACGTTAATGAATGAACAACCACGAACAATTCAACCTCATGCATATGGTAATTGATTTCATGAGGTCTCAACTACCTTGACCCAAGCACAAAAACCAAATCATTTTACATAAATAACCCTCTAATACCCACACAATATGAATCACAAAAAATCGTATACTTATTACCTAGATCATGTAAGATTAGGATCAGTGTGTTAGTGAACCATTTCATGAACTCTTTGAAATAATTCTTACATTCCCCAAACCATTCAATCTTGGTTCCCTTCATGGTCAGGGTAGATAGTGGTGCTTCTAGACATGAAAATTCATTAATGAACTTTGGTAGTATCCAACCAATCCCAGAAAACATTATTCATCAAACACATTCTATGGATTCTCTCCAGAAAGAACTTCCAACAGATTATTTAAGTCCACTAATACAACTTCCTCATGGATTATGTAACCCATAAAATGACCCTTATCGATCCAGAAATGACATTTGGATATCTTGGTGTTTAACTTATGCACTCTTAGTGTAGTAAATAATAATTCTAGATGTTTGGAAAGATTTTTATGAGTATTATATTAAATATTGAAGTAATCAAAAAAGAAAATGATGAACTGATCTAGGTATAGGTGAAAATTTGGTTAATTAAATACATAAAAAAATACTGGTGCATTGGTCAACCAGAATAGAAACACAACAAAATAAGACAACCCATACCTCCTCTTGAATCCAATCTATGAAACATCATAAGGTCTCACATAGATTTTATGGTGACCTAATATCATATAAATCATAGAGAGCACTAAATCACACCTTAGGTATTAAAATATTCATTCTCTTGAGGAAGAGGGTATCTATTCATTACTATCATCTGACTCATCTTGCTATAATCAACAAATAACTGTAATGATCCAATGGAATTCTAGGAAAATATTACTGGAGATTCATAAGGTGGAGTACTCAGATGAATACATCTATTATTCTCTAATTATTCTAGCTGTGTTTTAATCCTTTGGATTTCTACTGGTTCCATTTTATATGGTGGAATGGAAACTAATTCTTCTCCCAGAAGAAACATTATCATTAACTCAAGAATAAGTCAAGCCACCAGGGATGTGAGTTCATCTAACTTCTGAATAACTGGTCCTAAATGGCCATCCCCGACATCCCATTCACCATGATTGAAAAACTTGTCTACCTTAAGAGAGGTAAAAGTAAACCTATTCTGGAAAAGGTAAATATTGTCCTTCTACAACACTATCCAGTCCATATCAAAAATCATATCAAAACCCATCATGTAAAGTACAAAGAAGTCTCATAGGAAGTGATATCCCCCAACCTCTAGTTCACACCCCTTACACTACCTGATATTTTCTGTTTAAACCCTTATCATTGCATCAATCAAGATATCCCCACACCAATTCTCCACCATTAGACCCAAAACAACTGAATATTGAGCATATAAAAAATAAATTTTATGCCCCTATATATAATAAATTAATAGAAGGCATGGAAGCTACATGGATCATACCTCAAACAGCAAATGGTCTAACATTGCCACCATCAGGTGTAGACATAACAACATGAATATAACCTGCCCCTTTTTCATGGGTCCTTGTCTATGTTCTTGGTGTTAAATACCATGTTGATATGGATTCCCTCTCCATGGCGTATTATGTTTACCACCTCTACTAGTATAACTAGTTGACTTCAACTACCTTCCTGATATGGGGTAGCAATCCCCCATCCTATACCATGCAATGGCCTCAGACCTGCCTCATAACCCACCTGCTGAGTGTTCCTACAGAACCTCTGCACATTCCCCATTCTGTATCACACTCGTCACTAAATTGGTGTTCAAGGGCTTTGATTGTGAATTTTTACCAACCTACCGCATTCATAATAGAAAAATCATTCACTAACATGAGAAACAAGTTCCCTATTATGGCTGCTCTATCTTCCACTTCCTTTGTGAAAAATATCAATGTGGTGCTTCCAGAAATCGAAAGTTGCACCATTTGTTCACCCAATGGGAATTGCATACCCACAAACATAATCTTTCTTAATGTTCCGTTCAAAAATGATAACATGATCCACTACTTCAACATCCCTCATTAAATTAATTATATATACCTACAAATTTATCACATGTCTATGTCCATTCGGTAAATGTCTCATTATGGCTTCCTAATCACCTAACAATGCTAGAAAAAAGATTTTTATGTCAGGGATGAAGCCAACATACTCCATCACTGACATAGATCTGTCATTCGGCCTCAAAAAATTGGAAAAACATATACTCTCTCAAGGTCTCCAAATATAAATGATCCACAAACATTTCTTGAATATAATTCCATATAATACAAATATCATCCTGATTCTGGACCAAAACAACCCACAAATGTTTTTTCAGACCCTGTAGCATGTAAGCTGTCAGCTTGGGACTCTTCCAAATAAGAGTCTCTAAGTGATGAAGAATCATCTAGATGGAGTTTATCAAGAAATAGACTGCCTCTTGACCACCCAATTTAGTATAAGTATGAGGGTTCTACATATGGATATCCCTAAGTCAGCTCAAATGTACTTGGCCTAACCCAATCATGTTCACATTCCATAATCTAAATAAAACATGAATTTTTTTCACGAAACTACTTCACTACTCTGTTACACTGAACCATCAGAATCTCTTGCCCCAATTCTTGAGGATCATTCTCAATGATGACCTCTTGGATCCCAACTGGAAGACAATATCATTATGTAATCTTCTAAAAATTCTAATAACAAATCTCAGAACACATGCAACAAATCTTTAATAATTTATGAAAAATAAGGTTGTACACAAGACATAGGCAACCTATCCAGAATAAATTATCCTAGCATACATAATGACATATAGATCACTACCCTTACTCATCCATACCAAGATTAATCATCACCATGGGGGTAAACCAACTTACATAGCCATAATTGTTTCACCATATTCCTTTTTAAAACCATTCCCACACTCAATAAATAAATTTATCCTCTTACAAACATTCTCTATTTCACAACATGTTACAACCACCTTTTTTACTCATATACAATAGTTCATTAAGATATTTTTTTGAACCATTCTATAACACTATTTCTAATTTATCAATTTTCATCATTTTTATTTGACACTATTGTAGAATCGAAATATGAATGTAGATGCTCAATTACAAGAGGGGTGAAATGTATGTTTGAAAACATTCATTTTTAACCATATTGAAATCTATGTTTAACAAAGTTAAACAAGGTATATTCACAAGACCTCTTTTATTGCTGAAAACATACTAGGTTCCAAAAATAGGGTTCCAGAATTGAAACTCAATAAAATTTTAAAAGGAAAATATTCTACCTTATAGCCTATTGAATATTACTTATCAGAGTATATAAAAGTACAAGACATTATAAAAAGGTTTTACATTCTTCCTTTATCAAAAACACATCGGTAATAAAATTGTGAGAAAAACAAGTTGAAAATATGATATATTTTAACCCAAAGAGTAGGGTATCTGAAAACCATGGCTAAAGGTCACTTGATTTATACTTTCAAGAATGTCTGTCTTACCCACACAAGGGTAAGCCCTCGATTGGAACATCAAAATTTGTCTTGCTATCCCCACAAGACCTCGAACATTATGTTTGTCGTAACCTCTATCTTCCTATCCCCAGAAGTCCTCAATTATACAGAACAACAATCAGAGTTGGACGAAGAAATCTGAACAAGATGTTCAAAACTTCACAAATCATGAGAGACTCTCTCTCTAGAAATCACTTCAGCAGAATGCAATCTCAGGAATGGTGGAATGGTAATGATCTCATTCAAATGAGAACATATTTATAGACACTTTTTCAAAGGTATTCTCCATCCTCCAATGGGCATATTTTTTATTGAATCTTGGAGGGACCTATAAACATGCCACTCAAACAATATCTATTTATAAATAGATTATACGACATCATTTCATAACTAAAAAAACATTATGCAAAATAATGTTTCTTAACCAAATCAATTTTTCAGAGTCTAAGGAAAAAAATATAAATCAAAATCTAACCAAATGATTGTTCAGAGTTTAGAAGATATGGATATTAAGATTCTATTTTAAAAAATGGAATCTGAATTCTATAGAATTCCGAGTCTAAATTCTAACCAATTCAGAATCAGAATTTTGAGAAATTCAGTGTTCGATTTCTGAGGAATTCATATATTGAATTCTGAGAAATTCAGAGTCAAAATTCTGAGGAATTCGGAATCTGAATTCTACGGAATTCATAGTCCTAATTCTAAGGTATTCAGAACCTGAATTTTATAGAATTCAGAACCAGAATTTCAGAGAATTAGGAACCTGAATTTTAAATAATTCAGAACCTCTGTTTCAGAGAATTCAGAGTCTGAATTTCAGATAATTCTGAGTCTGAATTTCATAAAAATTGGAACCTGAAAAAAAATACCCTATATCCAATGTTTTATAAGATTCTAAGGGTTTTTATTTGAAACCAAAATTTTCCTTTTTAATAAAATGAGTCAGATTTAGAGAAACTATAAAATGAATAATGAAAACATAGGTAAAAGTAAAATTGCCTTACAGAAGGAAAATTTTCCTTTTTAAGGTGATTATTAGGAAAAATATTTTTCCTTAAAATAAAGTGTTTGTGATTTTAAAAACATAGAGGAATGAAAAGGTCACAAGGAAACCCTATTGACTCAACAATCTCCCCTTTTTTGGAAAGCACAAACATCCTTACCAAAAATAATATAAGGACTTAGAATTTTTATTTATGAAATAAATAGAAATATCTCCCTTTACATAATAATCATAGTGAATACAACTAAATCCTACTTAGGTTTTGAAATCCCTAAAGATAATATTCTTGAATTATTGAAGGAGAAAGAGAATTTTCTTTTTCTTCAATAAGGAAATATTATTTGATATGAACTTCCCCTTAGATAAACTCCCCCTTACATATGGGATTATCTTCTTAACGTAGTATTATTTTTATTATTACTTTCTCCCCCTTTTGGATTTTTAAAAATGAATAAAGGGAATGGAAAAAATAGTATCTGAAATATTAGTACTATACAAACAAACATATGAAGAAAAACCAAGATTCACTATGATTGAAAGAATTTGAACAAAGAAGGAAATACAAAAAAAAGAAAAAATTGGGGGAAAATTAATCCTTCTTTATCCTTAGACATTAACTTTTTCATGATGGTATTTAGATTCTTATGATCCTTATGATCTTCTTCAAAACACTTGATCAGCAAATAATGACCCTCATTTCTGTTCTCCAGAGCTTTTATTTTTTCATCCGGAACATTAAGAATTTATTTTTGAGTCTTCAAAAGTTCTTATTACTTACTAAGCATTTCTTCAAACTCAATTCTAATAACTCTTTTTCATTTTCAATTCAATACTACATAGATAATATTCTCATTCATATATTTGACTTCTGGATTCCAAGTTGTTTGTACAAGAATGAGTTTATCATAAAAAATTTTAGTAATATCTTTGAACATTCCATCTTCGGTGTCAAAATTATCCTTTACACTATCTTGAAAATTACCAAGGATTCATAGCTCTATGATTTTATTTCATTAAAAACATGGTTATTTCCTTTCATGTCCTCTTATAAGCATCATACCAAATGTAGAAATATTTGAATTCAACATCAAGATTGACAAACATATCCATAAGCATGGAAACGGAATCTGATTTTTTATTAAACAAGTGTTGAATCATCACGAACCTCGATTCTATAATCTGAAGCAAAGGAATGGTATCAAAAAACTTCTTCAATGATTGGACCAAAAAACCATGTCCTAGAGAAGATGAGTCTAAATCTGATTCTCTTGTTGGTGACGATTCTTTCTCTATCTCTTCATCTTTTCAGTTTGATGAACCACAAACATCTTTCTTTACCCCCAAAACATTCCTAGGTGTATCAAACAACACTTGTTTTACCTTATCAGCTCTTATAATGATCTATACTGCTCTTGGAGATTCATGTTCACTATCTGATAGTTGAACTGTCTTATCTACTTCAACTTTTTATTTTCCATCATCATCCAATAGATTTTCATGTTGAGTGAGGTCATGGCTGCTTCTCTCTTCTTCATTGGGTTTGTTTACTTCTTCCTTCCCTTCATCCACTTTTCATTTTGGAAGAATTCATGGTAGATTCATCCAGATAAGTTCAGATTGATAGTTTTTTGGGACTCTCCCTCTAATGATAAACCTCCACTTGTCTTATCATATCATCTGTATCATCACTTTATTCATCTTCATATTCTTCTTCTTCAACTTCTTCTTCCTAAACTATTTTTTCATCTCCAACTAGTTCCAGAATCACCATTTTCTTTCCCAGAGTCACTAGAAGTGATTCATGGAAAAATGATTTATTGGTACCATGATTTGTTCAAAATCTTTCTCAACATCCTTGAGAATAGATTGAACAATCTCAGCTTCAGACATTTTATTCTTTTTCTTCTTCTATTATTCTTATTTCTCATGATCCTCAACAAACATAATCATTCACGCTTTTTCTTTACCAGGGTCCAATCCCAAACTAGGCTCCCCTTCCTTCCTATTCTTATTAACATCTCTCCATCATAAAACCACTTCATCTAGACATTTCTTTTGCTTCTTTTTCTTAGGTGGTGCTGATTGAGTTTCCTGAATAGCAGATTTTTTTACAGTTGCTTCACCTTTCTCTTCTTACTACCCTTCTTGGAAGTCTCAGCCACTTATTTTTTCATTATTAAGGCTTCTATTTTAGCTTCAGATAAATCATAAAATTATCCAGATTCACTACTGAATCCATCCTTCATCTCTTTGTGGGTGTCAATGCTATGCAATAGGACCTTGAAAATTATGGGCTTAGAACTACATGAGATTTAGAAAGATTCAATTCAAAGGAAAATTATCCTAGAGATAATAACTGGATAAATGATGATATGTGATTCTATAGTCTCATTATTGATATTCATAATCATAAAAAAGACACACTTCACCAAATTTATATTTTTTAGGTTTACTAGGAAATCCAGAACAGCAATATCACTCTTCTTCAAGGTAAACTTACCACCTTTTATTGGAATGAGAAATCCCAGAACCCATAACTCTAAGATCCTAAAATTAGTATAAAGATTATTAATCTTCATGGTCTACACACCTGATAGGCAAAGGAATTCTATGGATTTATCTATATCAAAAGATCCTGAAACATCTAGTAGCATGTGGGTGCAGAACTCAGCTTCACCCTCATAAGAAATTCCAATTATGTTGGCTACCATACTGTAGGAAATTTAAGAGGTTTTACAATAACTCTTAAAAGAAAACTTATCTCTCCCACCTTCATTGAAAATGTTTATAGAAATATAAAATTCCACCAACTATTAAGGATACACTAGATTTGGTGCCTTTGGTGTGGATGTACACAAACTCTCCAAGAAATTCAACATGATGTTCCTTGAAGTAAGAGAATCATACATAGAAGAAAACATCAAATCTACTAGCCTTTATCTGTATATATACCTTTCAGAAATTTTCTTTTTAGAAAACATTTGTTTTTGAGGAGATGTTTCGGATGACATTTGGAATTGGTAAATATAAGAAATTCAGAACAGGCCTTTTGTAGAGCAACAGAACATCAACACACCAAATCTGGAAAACCAATGTGGGACAACCATCGAGGGGCCTTTATAAAGGCGTTTGCTCCTAAAGATAATATTCCTAAAATGATCTAATAGTCGAAACATTATTGATCAGATCTGACGGTAGAGATGATAGACGAAGAAGGATTTTGGTAGGTTTTTATCTTTTGAGGTTTTTAAAATAAAAATTCAGATTTAAGGAAACAGATCTGAATAATTTTCTTAAAGAAAAAGGTAAATACCATTATGTATAATTTGATTACAAAAATTTATGTAAGAAAACATACCTTTTGCAATGTGAGGAAAATTATCAGTAATAAGGAAAATTCTTCGTGAAGAATTTTAGATTCCAAGAATTATTTTTTGTAAAGAAATTTGTGAAATTTTTAGACTACGAGAAAAATAAAGTACGAAAATTTTGACTCTGAAAAATTTTGATTATGAAAAAAAACATGTTTAACAAGAAAATGTACTCCCCCTTTGAAATTGGGTTTCTTAATATAATGATATATGTTTAAATAGGAAGATAATATGGAAGATTAACTTACGATTATCATTCATATATTCTGTTTAAAGTATTCCAATCTACCAGAGGATAATGATATTGTGAAAATATTAGCAAGTTGATCATGCGTTCTGATAAATTGAAGAACGATTTTTTTTTGTGTAATCCCTAATAAGGTGATTCCTAATATCTATTTTTTTTGCACGAGAGTGATGTGTAGGGTTTTTATTTAGGGTAATGGAACTAATATTATCACACAATATATGTGTTTTGATAAATCTCATGCCATAGTTTGTGAGTGTGTGTTGCATCCCCAACAGTTGAGCACACCAACATCCAACTGCAACATATTCATCTTTAGTAGTGGAAAGTGCTACCGAGTGTTTCTTTTTTTATGACCAATAAACTAATGAATCTCCTAGAAATTGAAAAGGTTCTAGAGTTACTTTTACTATCCATTCTATATCCACTAAAATCATCATCCAGAAAACTTTTTAAAAAATTTATTTCATGAAGTATTAGAGTATTAACACCATGGTTCCCTTTAAATGGAGAAAAAAATATTTTCACGGCTTTTAAATGAGATTTAATATGATTCGACTGATATCTTGTACATAATCAAATTGGAAACATTATGTTTTGAAGACTAGAAGTCATGTATAGTAAACTTCCAATCAAGCTCTAAAATATGTTTGATCTATTGGTTTCCCAGCTTCATCAATATCAAGAGAATTTGAGGTACCGATGCGAGTTTTTATACTCTTAGTGTTTTCATATCCATAATTCTTAAGAAGATAATTAATATACTTTTGTTGAGATATATAAGTTCATTCTTGTTTTTGAGAAATTTTAAAACCTTTGAAAAATGTTAACTCACCCACCATACTCATTTCAAACATATATTTCATTATATTTACAAACAAATCATTCAAATATTTTTGAGTTGAGCCAATATAATGTCATCAATATATATTTGAAAAATAAAAACATTTTTATTATCATTCATTATAAAAAGGTTGGATCAGCATTTCCATTAACATAATTGTTCTGTAAAAAATCATATATGTCTAAAATACAAGGCTCGAGGGGCTTGATTAAGTCCATATAAAGCATTGATAAGAATGAAAACATGTTCAGGATGTTTTGTGTCTTCAAAACTATGAGGTTGTTCAACAAAAACTTCCTCTCGAACATATCCATTGAGAAAAGCACATTTTTTATCCATTTGAAAAATATTAAAATAAATGAATTTTGTAAAGGTATGTAAAATATGAATAGATTAAATTCTAGCTATTGGAGAATAGGTTGTTTCATAGTCTATTCCTTTTAATTGATTATAGCCTTTAGTAACTAATCTAGCCATATTTTTTATAGTGATTCCATTTTAATAACACTTATTTGTTAAGTCCCACTTTACTCCAAAAACAGATGTTTCCTTAGGTCTTCTAACCAAGGTCCATACTTTGTTCCTTTAAAATTCATTTATCTCATCTTTCATGGATTTAAACCAATCATCTTCACCTAAATCTTCATCAGTTCTTTTTTGTTCAAATTCAGAAAGGAATGATATGTTATCTAATTTATTTAGTAATGAATTTATAGTCCTTACAGTTTTATTTACATCAAAAATGATATTGTCACTGGGACTAATCTTAAGAAATAATTGATTTGGGTTTTGTAAAACCTGTTCATCAACATATGGTAGGAAATATTCTGGGGTAAATGATTCATAAATATTTTCTTGAACATTTTACTTATCTGAAGGATCATCTATCAAGGATTTAAAATTGGTTTTTTAAAACACATCTGAGGATGTAGGTTGAGGTTGTTTAAAAATAAAGGGATCAGTTTCATCAAATTTAACATGAAATGTTTCTTCAACGGAATAATTATTTTTATTAAAAACTCTATAAGCCTTAGAAGTTGGGGTGTAGCCTAGAAAAATTCCTTCATTGCATTTGGGTTCAAATTTGTGTAAAGTATAATCAGTATTCAAAATTAATACTTTTCAACCAAATACTATGAAGTAGGAAAGTCTAGTTTTTCTACCATTCTACAATTCGTAAGGCGTTTTGTTAAAAAATTGTCAAATCAAAACATGATTTATAGTATAACAAGCAATACTTATAGCTTCATCCCAAAAGTGTTTAGCTATAGAATATTCATTAAACATTGTTCTAGTTATCTATTGAATAATTCTATTTCTGTTTTCATCAATACCATTTTTTTGAGGAGTTCTTGGAGTTGAGAAGTTATGAGTAATTCCTTTCTTACTACAAAAAGTTTCAAAATCTGAATTTTGAAATTTTCATCCATGATCACTACGAATAGTAATCATAGAAAAGATTTTATCATTTTTAAAATGGGATTTAAAAATTTTGAAATAAGAAAAATCTTCAGATTTATTTGATAAAAAACAAACCACAGTAAATCCAGTGTAATCATCAACTAGGAAAAATACAAAGAATTTTCCTCCAATGCATCTTGTATGTGTTCGACCAAAAAGATCCACATGCAATAAATATAATGCATCAAGATTTTATTCTTCATTGATTTATATAAAACATGATTTATGTTTCCTTCCGTAATGACAAGGATCACACTCTTTTTAAGAATAAAATCTATGGTCTATTAGTTCCGTGAGAAGACTTTTTGTTGACAGTTTTCATTGGTTCTTAAGGTTACTGTTTCATAACCTTCTATTCCATAACAAAGATTGTTCATCCATTGCACTAGGGAAAGGTAGATCATGGCCCCTAAGGTGTTCCATGTTTTGTGTGTATACTTTCTCTTTCCTATGGGATGAAAGAATAAATTCATCCTTGGAATTGTGTACTAGGAATTTATCATTCATAAAATTTACATGGTAACTTTCATCACATAAGTAACTTTTGCTAATGAGGTTGTACTTAAGTCACTTAACAAATAATAAATTTTAAATAAAAGTTTTTCCAAGAATAACTATGTTACCTATACCAATAATTTTTCCCCAATAATTATCTATAATAGTTACAATTCTTGATTTCATATTGATAATCTTTTCAAAGAAGTTTTCGTTAACAGTCATATATTGGGAACATCCACTATCAATGTACCTTGTATTTCTATTTGAAATTTATTTATTTTCTTGAAAATAAAAAAGGTTTACTTTTTGAAATGAAACATTCGTGGATCTGGAAATTTCATAAAGTAAGATTTCTGGTATCCACATTTTCCTTGAAAAACAAGCTTTATGAAAACCTAATGATTGAGTATTGTTTAAGGAAAATTTTTTCAACCAATGTCCACCACGCTAACATTTAGTGAAAAATGGAGCAATTTGAGGGAAAAAATTGTTATTTCTGAACACAGGTTTAGAATGAGTATAACCAAATCCAGAACGATATCTTATAGGCCCATTTTGGGAATACATGTTATCAATGTTTTCCTTACCAGAAGTAATGTTTTATAGGCATTTCTGCAGGGAAAATATTTCTGAATTTAGTTTAATAACCAATTATTTATCCCCAAAAACATATGTTTTAGAACTAGAGTTAGTCTCTAAAATATTTTTCTTTGAAATTACCTTTTCATGATCGTTAGAAAATTTATCCTTCTTCTAATAAATTTCCTCACAATTTTTGGAAATACATTAAAAATAAAATATTTTCTTATCAATATATTTGGAATGAACTGATACTTATTTGGTTAAAATAGATAATCTAGAGTATTCATTATCAATCTTTTTCTTGATCTTGGAATATTCATTCACAGGAATTTTTTAAAATCTAGAAACTTCTTCATTAGAAGATAACGTATTGTATTCATCAAAATAAGATTCTTCATCTATAGTCTTATGGTATTTATCATCGGTATAATTTTCATTCAATGATACATTGGTAATAGATTCAGTATTATGAACCTTGGAAATTAGAAAATTATTTTCAATGGGTATCCTGGCTAGTAGACCAAGATTATTCTGATCAGAAGATTTATACTCGGAGGATTCATCTTAAGAGTCACCACCACTGGCACTCTAGGTGTCATTGGCTTTCAAAAAATTATTAGTATTATCCTTGTAGTAATTATTTCTATTCCTCTCAGAATACTTTTCCTTTATATCCTTTTTTTATGCATAGGATAATCCATCCTGATATGCCCTTCTCTTTTTCACACATAGAAAGTAACATCCACATATTTATTGTCTTTTATTTATTTATTTTTATATATATACTGAAAGTCTTTCTTTCCAATTATCTTTTCCATCCTTCGAGAAAGACTAGCTACCTCATTCTCAGTATGTTCACTGTCATTGGATTCTAATAAAATTGTAACTTTCTTATATTTTGATCTTGTAACCCCTTTAAGAGTCTTGGATTTTTAAGTATTAAATGTTACACTTCCATTGACATTCTTCTTCTTATTCATATCAGTGTCTCTTTCCATTCTTGACTCATGTTGAAGAAGTGAACCAAAAATCTCGTCAAGAGTGATTTGAGATACTTTCTTATTCCCATCAATAGTTGTTATTTTAGATTCCCTCTCATTAGGCATGATATCTATTATCATTTCCGTAATAGCTTCATCATCTAGACTTTTCTCATCCATAGATTTTAAACTATTGACAATATTCATAAATATTTGATGTACCATACATATAGGTTCTCCATTAATTAATAGAAATCCATGATATTCTTATCTAATTATAGATCATCTAGTTTCTATGAATTTGGATTTACCACAATGCGTAACTTCCAATTTCTTCTAGATACAATTTGTGGATTCAGAAGAAGAAATCTGACTATATATATTTCTACTCATGGAACACAACAAATTATTATGTACCTTGTATTATAGTTGATATTCTTTCATTTCTTGATTGGTAATATTTTTGAGATCCTTGTTAGGAATATTGTAATCTCTAGTGAGCATTAAAAGGTTGTCAACTCTAGTACTAATAAAAAAATTCTTCATACGATCTATCCCGTACTCATAATCATTATCATCAAATATAGGTAGTCTAGTAGGATTTTGATTGTCAATTGAGCTGATATTCATTCTTACCATTATAAAAAATATATTTACCCAAAAAAACTTATTAATAGTAAATGGTGGCAAATAAGGATAAAAATTCCTAAGCAAGGAAAATATTCATAACAATGAAAACTTGCGAACAAAAACGTATATTTGGATATAAGTATATCAGATACCTACTCTAATACCAATTGTAGGAACAAAATATGAATGTAGATGATCAATTACAATAGGGGTGAATTGTAAGTTTAAAAACTTTTTTTAACCATAAAAAACTATTATTGAAAATGTTAAAAAGGGTAAATTCACAAGACCTTTTTTAGTTTGAAAAAATTTCTTAATTCCGAAAATGTGGTTCTAGAAATGAGTCTTATGAAAAGTTTAGAAGGAAAAGGTTAAACCTTAAATTGTATTGAGTCTTACTTATCAGAGTATATGAAACTAAAAAAATTATATGAGGGTTTCACTTTCATTCTTTATCAAAAACACAACAGAAATAAACCTGCGACAAAAACAAATAACAAGTATGAAATCATTAAACCAAAGAGTAGGGTATCCAGCAACCTTGGATAATGTTACTTTGATTTATACATTTAAGAAGGTATTTCATACCCACACCAGGGTAGGTCGTCAATTTAAATATTGGAATCTGTCTTGCTATCCCTACAAGCCCTCGAACATTAAGACTGCCAGCATCTCTATCTTCCTATCCCCAGAAGCCCTCAATTGTACACAGCTACAATTGGAGTTGCACGAAGAAGTCTAAAAAAGATGTTCAGTACCACACAAGGCATGAGAGTATCTCTCTCTAGAAATAATTTCACCAGCATTCAATCTCTAGAGTGTTGGAATGGTAATGAGCTCATTCAAATGAACTCTTATTTATAGGCACTTCTCCAATGGTTGGCTCCCTCCTCCAACGATCATATTTTTCCTTGAATCTCATAGATACCTATAAATGTGTCACTCAAATGACGATTATTTATAAATAGATTATATGACATCATTTCATAAATAAAAAAAGTTTCTGAAAAATGAAGATTCTTAACCAAATCTATTTTTCAGTGTCTAATGAAAAAATATATAAATGGGAATATAAAAAATAAATGCTCGGAGTTTATAAGATATGGATTTTCAGATTCTCTTTTAAAAATAATTCTGAATCTGGATTATATAGATTTCAGGGTCGGAATTCTAACGAATTCGGAATCTGAATTCTAATGAATTTGGTGTCTTATTTCTGAGGAATTTAGATTTTTAATTCTAAGGAATTCATAGTCAAAATTATGAGGAATTGGGAGTCCGAATTCTGAGGATTTCAGAGTCTGAATTCTAAGCAATTAGGAACCCAAATTTCAGAGAATTTGGAACCTGAATTTCAATGAATTTGGAACCTGAAATTTAGTGAATTTAGAACTAGAATTTCAGAGAATTCAGAATCTGAGTTTCATAGAATTTGGAGTCCAAATTTCAGAGAATTTGAAGTCTAAATTTTTGATAATTCAGAACCTGAAAATTGAATATACTGTATCCAAGGATTTATAGGATTCTGAGGTTTTAGATATGTAACTGAATTTTCCATAGTAATAAAATGAGTTATATTTAGATAAACTATAAAATTAACAATGAAAACATAGGTAAAATAAAATTTCCATAGAGAAAGGAAAATTTCCTTATTAAGATGATCCTAAGGAAAAATATTTTTCCTTAAAATAAAGTTTTTGTGATTTTCAAAACATATAGGAATGGAAATTTTATAAAGAAACATTATTGACTCAACAACAATATTCTTCAATTTTCCAATAAATTAATATTCATTCTACTCTTTATACCCCACACACCCATCCAATGTGTGCCTATTGTGAGGAATGCCACCTATATCCCTCCATCCCCAAATTGATTCATGGATGCAAAATCTCTTTCCATTCCAACCATAAGAAACATATCATAAAATAGTCGCATCACAAAACAAGTGCACCACCAAATGGTGAAATATCACTTTGTTGTAACAACACGAACCAAGAAAAACAATATCATTATAGGTACTTGGGTTTTCTCCCATAAATAGGATTGCAACACCAAATAATGTGCTCATTTCCAAGACTCAAAACATCCTACTCTCTTGTCTACCATCCCCATATAATAATACCACATAAAATAACAACATGGATACCACTTTGTAATGTCCTCATCCCAGGATCCCCAAAACAAGGGCCACAAGCTAGGTCCCCACATGACCCCCAGCACACCTCCCCATATGGTAGAGGTTATTGACTAGTAGTAAGGGATCAAGAGATCAGGTGTGGATACTATACCCTCTTCACCAGAGTTGGCCCCAATATACAACATATGTAATAAGGGAATCAATAAACAATAAAATAGAAACAAGCATTACTAATCATTTCCCAAATTGGGTACAACCACCACCAAATGTTAAATATTCCATGTAAATTATACCAGTTCTAAAAGAATTGAAAATACAAAATAAAGAAAAATAGTTGAATACCCAAAAGGAGTACTGACTCAAATTCCGAATCATTATCCATGCATATCACAAGCCCAATTCAACTCCCTATAATAGGTCATTATCCATTTTCTGGACCTGAAACCATGAAATCTTCCCGAGTACCTAACGGATGCCTAAGAATGGTGTGGTTACAACTCATTAGGCCAAAATATATGATGTATAAAAAATATATAGTCTTAACAGATAGTTCATAATAGTACAAAATAAATATTATGATAAACAAAAAAACTCAGGTTCTATTAGTTAACAATATTCACTTCAGCCATTTTCATTATTTTTCCCATGCGTTAGGCATTTACATCACTTACACAATAGGCTAAGACCCCAATTATAATTAATAGGGGTATAAGTCGAGTTCCCTATCTCAATAGGGATAATGAAATCAAAAATAAATAGAAAATGCCTTCCTTGGACCCTCAGTGCACGTAGTCTCATCCAATGCATCCATAATGGGGCCTATAGCATCACTCAGACTCCCTAACATGTTCATTCTAGTGTGGGGTTTAGAGCCTCAGTGAAACTAGACCAGTGATAGGATCATAAATCCATTATCCCACACAACCAACCCACGTACATATGATTATTTAACCATTTTACACATATACCATATCACAAACCAAACATAATCAGTACAGATAAAAATCACATTCCACATTTCATTTATCACATAAATCATCTTTATACCTTAACCCATTATCACATTTTCCTTTTACTTATCATCACCCATTTAACCCATTTACATTTTTATACCTTAACTGATTTAGCACTATCTACCATTTCTATATAATGTCACATTTAATTATTTCATTAAATTTAATGCCTTGATTAATTTATGCATCTCTATTGCAAAGCCATAATCCATTTGACTTGTTCAACTTAACCTATTTAACACATTATATTATCATGATAAATAGTCCATTATTTTGTTTACAATGACTAGACACAAATACCCTATGTGCCTCTTCATAATTTAAACTAAAATTTAAACATGTTCTTCATGGGATCTACATCATCATAATAAATCTCATTGTATAACACTTCAATTTTCCATGTTCAGAAATGATGGTGCACCCCATGGGTGGCCCTAAATCAATCTACTCAATGACATTACATCACAAAATAATCATGCGAGTTCCAAATCCCCATTCCTTCCACCATTTTACAAAATCATACAAAATTAATCAAATGAACATCAATATGGAAGAGATATTAAATCCAGACATGCATAAATCTACAATAATACAATGGGGTATAACTGGTAGACAACCTACCTTAAATATATAGATTAATTCACCCTTAAACATATACTTATAATTAGATTATATCACCCTTTTAACCACAAACTTATGATCTACTAGAAAAAATGGTTTTTAAGGATTTGGAGGAAGAAGGACGAAACTACAATCCAAAATATAGAAAAGAGATGCAATAGGAGCCTTCTAACTTCCTGTATCTTTGAACTAAAAACAACTATGCTCCAAATGACCTTGAATTAAAGGATATTGATTTTGGGGAGGTCTTGAGGGTTTAAGTTCATCACTAGTGATGGAGGAGGAAGAAATGGGGAGAAAATCAGGTGATAAACTTAAAATATTAAGGGGAGAAATAATTTCTAACTTTTAATGGGGCACACAGTTTAGCCATACCACATACGAAACCTTGTGAAAACTATGAACCTACCATTATCCAAGATAGGTAATTCCACATAGCTAACTAAGGAGGCCGACATTGTAAGATCCTGGTTTTTGGAAAGGTATGTTTTTGTTGTGTTTTGGGTTGAACCCTTTTATTTTGGGACTTTCAAAGGTTTCTTGAAAGTTTGAGAGGCCTTGAGGGTGTTTCGGGGGCTCGGGGCATAGAACAAGGGAAATATGGGCAAAGAATACCATGGCGCACGACCTGTGGATGGTCAGCCAAACCGTGCGGCATGCCCAGGCTAAGTATTGCGACCTTCCCTCCTTTGGATAGAAGCGATAGCTCGATTTTCACAGGGTTTTCCAAACCGTGCAGCTAAACTGTGTGGCTCCTCCTCCTCTGGGAAGTGGCATGTGCACGGTTTGCGCAGGGTTTTCTAAACCGTGCGATTGAACCGTGTGGCCATTTATGTTTAGAGTCAAATTACAAAATTTCTACTCCGGGCTTTAAGATCCCAACTCGGGATTTTCCTCCATTTCCTCCTCATTCTCCCTTGGAACGAACCAAAGCTCCCAAGTACTCAAAGAGATAAATTTTCCTCATTCCTAGGGAGTTTTTGGTGCCGTTGGTTGTGGATCAAAGCTCTGGGTAAGGCTAACCTCATACTTGGTTCTTTTATTTGTTTAGGGTTTGTATCTTTTCCCTCTCTTGTTCTGAAACCCTAAAACCCTATCTCTTGGGTGAGTTCTAGGTTGAAGATCCAAGGGTTGGTCGAATCGAGGTCTAAGGACAAGATTGAGACAGCGTTTAACCGTTGATTCAAGGTAGGTGGTCTACAAGTTATATCCCAAGGTTATTTAGGGTTTTTGTGCATGTTAAATTGTGTTCTCGCTTTTCCTTGGTTATGTTTTCATAGCCTTGGTATGTTTGAGAATAATGGTTTTTAAAATGGAAAATAGGATCCCTCATGATCCCTGTGGGATGTGTTGGGATTTACATGACCTAAATTAGGGTCATCCATGGGATGTGATGACTATTCCCGGGGTGTAGGGATTGTTATTGAACAAATGAAATTATTGTCGTAAATTGTAGAGCCCTTGATAAACATATTTGCATGAATTGTTGAATCATGGAATTATGAATGGGTTAAATGGGTTTATGTGTAATTTATTAAAGACCATAATGTGATAGATTATGGGTCTAGGATGAAATTCTTAGTGAGATAGGCATAAAAAATGGGAATTAGGTGAATGGTTAAATTAGGTGAAATGGTAATGTGTTAAAGGGTTAAGGCATGATGTGGTTTCTCATGTGGGTTGTTGTGAATGATGTTTGCCGATGGGAAATGGTTGGAAGGTTGATGGTAACATATATATATAAGCATGTGCACATGGCTTCGTAGAGTGGGGTATGACATGAGGACCTACGCCCACAGGTCAAGGGAAGACTGAGGCTCTAACCTCCACCCTAAATGCACGGGTTAGGATAGGGGACTGAGGGTCTATTCTCCTAACGGTTGCATCCACTCAGACCGAGGCTCCGGGGTGAGGTTATCGTTGTTATGAGGGGTTAGTCCTTGTGAGATAGGAAAACGATGTGTTTACCCTCTTCCATGTGATTGTTGGCTTTAGACCCATGAAACATGATGAATGTGATTAACCAATGGAAGTGTAAAGAAACGTTAAGTAATGGTAAATGGTAATGAATGAATGGTAATGGAATTTCAATGTCTTGTGTATTAAATCGGTTAATGGAACCTTAAATAATTACTTGTAATTTATCATTCGTTTTCCCTTTGCATGAACTACCTATTTATACTGGATATTTTGTAGACACCGTTGGTGGTGGCCTACTGAGACATACTCACACCCTGCTCGGGCCTCCATTGGGTACCTGAGCAGACTTCATGTTTTCAGGTCAGGACAAGGGCAAGGTTCCTTGCTAGATCCCTGAGTGGACATGGTTAGCACTTGGTGGAGGATCTGGACTTGGAGTCGGGACCATTTTGGGTATTCTGTCCGTGTCTATATTTTGGGGCTTTTTTCACTCTTGCACTTATAGTATGACATAGCATATTTATTTTTATTGGATTTGGTAGTTATACATGTTCCTTGTTGTTGGTTATTGTTTTCACTATTTGGTTTACTTCTGTTGTGTCTTTCTCTGATAAAAAGGGGGTATAGTCTCCCTACTCGACTACATCGACCCTCACTTCTAGTCGACAGCCTATGGTGTACGAGGAGGAATGCTTAAGGTCATGTAACCACCCGGCTTAGAGCACCGGTTTAGTGGCTTTCTGGTTGGGGACGTTACAAAGTGGTATCAGAGGGAGGTTTTTATTCTCCTTCTCCAAGGTCTTGTTATTTGGGATTGGTAGCCAAGGGATAGAATGTGTCGGGCCTTGGTAATGAGATCATTCTTGGGAGTAGCTAACCCATGTATGAGGGAAAAACAAAGTCACCCCAGGTGGGAATTGTTTTCATGGTTGTGTGCTGTTACAGTTGATGATATTTCAGCATTATGTGATGCACATTTGGTTTGATGTGACTGTTTTATGATATTTGTCTCATGGCCTTAATGGCACGGGGATTTGAATTTTGGCATCATTGTAGGAACCTATGGATATAGGTGACATGCATTGTGTTAGGAACATGCATGGGGCATGTGTGTGAGGCAGGAAAGTAGGGTGCATCATGCATTTCATGAAACCAAGAAATAATGAGAAGAATGAAATGAATGAAATGTATAAATGATGTTAATGAAATATAAGGGTTTGAAATAAAAGTTGGAAAATGTTGTTGGCTTATTATATGAAAATGGGCTGTTGTGGATAGTAAAGGGCTTGTGACAGAGTCATGAAGGTTTTTGGTATGTGTGATAAATCATGTGCTTGGCATTGTAGAGAAATGCCACCACGACGTCAGGTACCAGTTGGGAAATGGGAAGTTGTTGCTGAGAACACTACTCTAGTGGAGGAGCAAGAGAATGCGGCAACCCACGAAGGTGGAGAAGACCAGTTGTGGGAGAACTTGGCTCTCCTTATGCAGATGATGGACCGGGACCCAGGGTGGGTTGCACCGAGTGTGTTTGAGCTGACCAGGGAATTCCAGCTGCAACACCCTCTGACCTTCACCAGAGAGGGTGGGCCAGAGGCAGCGTAGTTTTTGTTATAGTCTATCCAGACGATACTGGATCATCTGGATACCCCTGTAGAGAATTGAGTAAAGATGGCCGCTTATATGTTGCGGGGCTAGGCTAGGCATTGGAGGGAAATTCAGGCTCAAATCAAGTAGGCTGAAGGAATTCTGTGGAAATATTTTCAAGAAATGTTTCGAGAGCTATTCTACCCAGAGACTTTGAGGTAGGAGCGTACTACAGAGTTTATGAGCCTGACTCAAGTATCTCTATCTGTGATGGACTATGCTAGTCGCTTCACTGATTTGTGACACATTGTCCCAGTGTTAGCAGGGGATGAGGTAGCAGTTGAATGGCATTTCCAGGATGGGATGAGACATGAGATCAGGTCTCAGGTAAACATCTTCCACATGAAGAGGATCGCAGAGATAGTAGATTAGGAATTGATCTCATAAGGAAACCTGAAAAGAGCTTCGGGTAGTGGGCTTGTGGTGTTAGTGGGTTAGACGAGTAGTGTAGCTACTGAGGGTCGGAAGCGACGCCATGAGAGCTCACAGCATGGTGGAAGTGTGCAAAGTGGCTGGAATAGAGGGTCAGCCTCTGAGGGTGGGAATGAGGTGTTCTGCTATCAGTGTGGTAGGATGGGGTATATGCGTAGTCAGTTTCCTCGACCTCCAATTGAGTGTCGATCATGCGGCAGGATTGGGAAGGTGCAAAGGTTCTACAGGAACCCACGACAGGTGGGCGAGTATGACGGCGGGAAGTTGGTACCAGATACGGGAAGGGGATCAGTATCCCCATATCAGGTAGAAAACTAGATCTCCACGGGACATACGGGTAGGGGCGGTGGACATAGAACTCTAGGGCAAGATCGTTCATACCAGCAGGGCAGTGCAGCGTAGGGCGTTTAGGTTGTATCCCATGGTAGAGGGGTGAGTCAACTATAGGCAGTTCAGTTTGTGCCAGGTGACGGCGAGGCCGGACCATCGACTATTTGAGGTACAATCCATGTAGCTTCTATGTTTTCTAGTGCATTGTTTTACACATGTGCCCCACAGTCTTTTGCCTCTGCTCAAATTTCGGTATTGCTAGTTTTACCTATGGAAAGAGTGTGAGGACTTATGTCAATTGACACTCCGTTGGGGGTGCGGGTCGAGGATATCAAGCAGTGCGAGGATGTGCCCTGGATGTTGGTGGGTGTCATTTTATTTGGGACTTGTTTATTCTCGAGATGTCCGGATTTGACCTAATCCTAGGAATGGATTGGTTGGTGTTGTATCGGGTGCACATCGACTGTTATCGTCACTGATTATTTTTCAAGTCACTTGAGGGTGATTCTTATGTCCACCGTGGTGAGTGGGATGTTCGAGTGGGTCATGAAGGACCGTTGGGTCAATGGATATGTGAACTCACAGCTCAAGTGGCATATCTCATTCTTGATTATAGAAAGGGAGGGGAACAACCTAATTTTCTTCATATTGTGGATCAGTTTCAGGACGTGTTTCCTGATGATTTCTCGGGGTTACCACCTGAGAGAGATGTCGAGTTCACGATTGAGTTGCTTCTGGGAGCGGAGCCAATTTCTATTCTGCCATATCGAATTACACTGATATAACTCCAGGGGCTAAAGTTACAGCTTGAGGAGTTGGAGCATAAGGGGTTTATCCATCCTAGTACGTCTCCTTGGGGATCTCCTGTGCTTTTTGCGAAAAAGGCTGATGGGTCGTTGAGACTGTGTGTTGACTATTGGAAGTTGAATCAGATGATGGTGAAAACTCAGTACCCTCTTCCTAGAATTGATGACCCATTTGATCAGTTCAGGGGTGCATCAATGTTTTCTAAGATTGATCTGAGGTTGGGTTATCACTAGTTGAGGGTGAGGTCTTCTGACGTACCACAGACCGCTTTCTGAAGTTGGTACGGGTTGTTTGAGTTTGTGGTAATGCATTTTGTCTTGACCAATGTACTGGCGGTGTTTATGGATTTAATTAACAGATTCATTCAACCCTATCTACATTGGTTTGTGGTTTTATTTGTTAATGATATCTTAGTGTACTCGAAAACTCATGATGATAATGCCAAACACCTTGACATCGTCTTGGGTATGCTAAGAGATCATCGGCTATATGCAAAGCTGTCAAAGTGTCAATTAGGGATAGGTGAGGTGCATTTTATGGGTCACATCATCTCGGAGGCAGGTTTGTCATTGGATCTAGATAGGGTGCAAGCAGTTGTATATTGGGAGCAGCCGAGGAATGTTTTGGATATTCGAAGTTTTCTAGGTTTGGTCAGGTATTACCGAAGGTTCATCTAGGATTTCTCTCGCTTGTCAGCACCACTCTCAGGCATGACCAAGAAGGGAATCAGGTTCGATTGGTATGATGATTTTGAGAATGACTTTCAAGATTTGAAGAAGCGGTTGACGACCGCACCTATATTGATCTTACCTATGTCTGGTAAGAAGTACATCGTGTTTTGTGATGCCTTTGGAAACAGACATGGGGCTATTTTGATGCAGGATGAGCGGGTTGTGGATTATGGGTTGAGGTAGCTAAGACCCCATGAGTGGAACTATCCCACTCATGACCTTGAGTTGGCTGCAATAGTGTATGCCTTGAAGTGCTGGAGGCACTATCTATTGGGAGAACGGTTTACCGTGTCTATCAACCAGAAGAGTTTAAAGTACATCTTCTCACAGTGGGATCTGAATCTTAGGAAGAGAAGATGGGTTGAATATCTCCATTCTTTCGACAATGAGTTGGTGTAGACGCCAGGAAAAGGAAATAGTGTTGCTGATGCTCTGAGTGGGAAGGTTCAGAATCAGGTGGTTCAGATGTCCAGCATCGAGTGGAAGGTGATGGCCTTATTTGCAGAGATGCACCTAGAGGTGCCGGAGGAGAACGGTCAAGTCACTCTTACTTCCTTAACGATGGAGTCGATGCTCTTGAGTCAAGTTAAGGAATGTCATCTTGATGATCCTAAGGGTTTGATCATGAATGAAAATCCTAAAGGTGGAGAGCTGCGTTCAAGCTGGGCCGTCGATGTGGATGGTGTTGATCATGTGGTTGTACCAAAGTGTGTGCGGGAAGAGTTGATGCACGAGTTTCGTGAATCGAAGTGGGAAGTTCATCCTGGATTGAACAAGATGTACCATGATCACTGAAGGTAGTTTTGGTGGCCTGGAATGAAAAAGGAAGTTGCAGGCCTTGTGGCACGGTGTCTTACCTGTCAGCAGGTGAAGGCTGAGCATCAACGCCCATGAGGTTTGTTGCATCCATTTCCCATTCCAGAATTGAAGTTGGATGATGTAATGATTGATTTTTTCATGGGTCATCTGAGGAATCCATGGAATAATTATGCAATCTGGGTGGTTGTGTATCGATTAACAAAAGTGTATCACATCTTACCAATTCAGGAAACCTTTATAGTCGACCAGTTGGGTGAGCTATATGTTCAGGAAATGGTTCTTTTTAATGGTGTTCTGAACCATAGTTTCGGACCGAGATCCACGTTTTACATCAAGTTTCTGGAAAGGGTTGCATAAAGAACTAGGCACGCACGTGTTTTTAGTACGGCATTCCACCCACAGACAGACGGGCGGTCGGAGCATACGATCCAAGTGTTTAATGACATGTTAAGAGCTTGTGTCTTAGACTTCGGTGGTTCTTGGGAGAAGAACCTATCATTGGTTGAGTTTGCGTACAACAATAGTTTTCAGGCTAAAATTAAGATGGAACCGTTTGAGGCACTATACGGGAGGCCATGTAGGTCCCCGTTGTGTTGGCTAGAGGCTGGTGAATCCGAGTTGTTGGGAACAAGTCTCGTGCAGGAGACATCGGAGAGAGTTAAGTTGTTCAGGAAGTGAATGGATACGGCTCAGAGTAGGAAGAAGCCATATGCAGATCAGAGGTGTAGACCTCTCGAGTTTGGGGTGGGTGATAAAGTGTTCCTTCGGGTGTCACCATGGATTGGTCACTGATGGATTCAGAAGCTGGGTAAGTTGGCACCCAGGTATGTGGGACCTTTTGAAATGGTGGAGAGGATCAGACAAGTGGCTTACCGATTGGTTCTTCCACATCGGTATGGTGGGATGCATGATGTGTTTCATGTGTCACAGCTTTGACGGTATCACCCTGGCCCATCTCATGTGGTTGATGTTGAGGATGTGTGTCTTGAGGCTGACGCGTCCTTTGAGGAGCATCTAGTTCTTGTGGTGGATCGTAGTGAAAAGGTCGTGTGAGGCAAGGTTGTGCCATTGGTGCGAATACTATGGCAGCATGGGAAATTTAAGGAAGAAACATGGGAGCGAGAATCGGATATGCGGGATCAGTGGCCCGAACTCTTCTCTTCGATGGATCAATGAGGCTTGGAAGCTCGGCTCGAGGACGAGTCGTTATAAGGTGGGGAGTTTGTATGATCCCGGTTATTGGAAAGGTATGTTTCTGTTTTGTTTTCGGTTGAACCCTTTGATTTTACGACTTTAAAAGGTTTCTTGAAAGTGTGAGAGGCCTTGAGGGTGTTCCAGGGGATCAGGGCATAGAAGAAGGGAAGTATGGGCAAAGAAGACCAAGGCGCACGGCCTGCGTACGGTCAGCCAAACCATGCGGCCTGCCCAGGCTAAGTCGTGCGACCTTCCCTCCTCTGGACAGAAGCGAGCACATGGTTTGCGCACGGTTTTCCAAACCTTTTGGCTAAACCATGTGGCTCCCCCTCCTCTGGGCAGTGGTGTCCGCATGGTTTGCGCACGGTTTGTTAAACCATGCCGCTAAACCATGCGGCCACTTATGTTTGGGAAAAAATTACAAAATTTCCACTCCTGGCATTAAGATCCCAACTCTGTATTTTCCTCCATTTCCTCCTCCTTCTCCCTTGGAATGAACCAAAGCTCCCAAGGACTCCAAGAGATCAATCTTCCTCATTCCTAGGGAGTTTTTGGTGCTGTTGGATGCGGATCGAAGATCCGGGTAAGGCTAACCTCATCCTTGGTTCTTTTCTTGGTTTATGGTTTGTATCTTTTCCCTCTCTTGTCCTGAAACCCTAAAACACGATCTCTTGGGTGTGTTCTAGGTTGAAGCTCCAAGGGTTGGTTGAATCGAGGTCTAAGGACTCGATGATAGGTTGTTCAACTGTTGATTCATTTTAGGTGGTCTACAAGTTATATCCCATGGTTATTTAGGGTTTTTTTGCATGTAAAATTATGTTCTCGCATTTCCTTGGTTATGTTTGGATAGCCTTGGCATGATTGAGAATAATGGTGTTTAAAATATCAAATGTGAACCCTCATGATCCACATGGGATGTGTTGGGACTGACATGACCTAAATTAGGGCCATCCGTGGGATTTTCCGACTATTCCTGGGGTGTTGGGATTGTTATTGAACAAATGACATTATTGTGGTAAATTGTAGAGCACTTGATAAACATGTTCGCATGAATGGTTGAATCATGGAATTATGAATGGGTAAAATGGGTTAATGTGTAATTGATTAAAGACCATAATGGGATAGATTATGGTTCTAGGATGAAATGCTTAGTGAGATAGGCAGAACACATGGGAATTGGGTGAATGGTTAAATGATGTGAAATGGAAATGCGTTAAAGGGTTAAGGCATAATGTGGTTTCCCATGTGGGTTGTTGTGAATGATGTTTTCCAATGGGAAATGGTTGGATGGTTGATGGTTACTTATATATAATAATGTGCACAAGGCTTCGTAGAGTGGGGTATGACATGAGAATCTACGCCCACGGGTCGAGGGAAGTCTGAGGATCTAAAATCCACCCCAAATGCACGGGTTAGGAAAGGGGACTAAGGGTATATTCTCCTAACGGTCACCTCCACCCGGACTGAGGCTCTGAGGTGAGGTTATTGTTGCTATGATGGGTTATTCCTAGTGAGATAGGATAATGATGTGTTTACCCTCTTGCATGTGATTATTGGACTTAGACCCATGTAACATGATGAATGTGATTAACCCATGGAAATGTGATGAAATGGTAAGTGATGGTAAATGGTAATGAATGAATGGTAATGGAATGGAAATTAATTGGGTTCTAAATAGGTTAATGGAACTTTAGATAATTACTTGGCATTTATCATTCATTTTCCCTTTTCATGCACTACCTGTTTATACTGGATATTTTGTAGACACCGTTGGTGGTGGACTACTGAGTTGTACTCACACCCTGCTCGGGCCGCCGTTGGGTACCCGAGCAGACTTCATGTTTGCAGGTCAGTACAAGGACAAGGGTCCTTTCTAGAGAGCTGATTGGACATGGGTAGCACTTGGTGGAGGATCCAGACATGGATTCGGGACCATTTTGGGGATTCCTGCTTGGTCTATATTTTGGGGCTTTTGGTCACCCTTGCACTTGTAGTATGACATGTCATGTTTTTTGGTATTGGATTTTATAGTTATAAGTGTTCCTTGTTGTTGGTTATTGTTTCTGCTATTTGGTTTACTTCTGTTATGTCTTACTCTAATAAAAAGGGGGTATAGTCTCCCCACTCGACTACATCGACCCCCGATGCTAGTCGGAAGCCTTTGGCTTATGGGGAGGTGCGCTTAAGGTCATGTAACCACCCGGCTCGGAGCACCGGTTTAGTGTCTTCCGGGTCGGGGAAATTACATACATGGTTTGGAAAACCATGTTCCTACCATACAGAATGTCTCTATCCATGGTTTCATGGTTTGTCTTCCCTCTTCAAATGGTCTCCTCCAACTATGCACAAAGCATGAAACATGCACAGGATGAAACAATTTCTCTTTATATCTTATCCCCAACCCCAAGAACACCCGTGATAATTCTAATACACCTGATAAAAATTTATTCATCTAATTATATGTTATTAAAACCAAAATTTAAATGAGAACATACTTCCATAATGTTTGGGATATTACAAATTTTACTTTGTAAACATGATATGGATTTGGGGAGTGAACCCAATCCTCCAAGTTGCGTAGGACATCGATATAATTCAATGATCTGAGTGGACACAATGTTTTTTGCTAATATTATGAAGTTTTTTTCTATGGAAAACCTTTTTTAGGAAATTTATTTCTAATTATCTTTTTAAATGTTTTTCCATTTTAAAATTAAAGAGGTTATCAAAATTATATATATATTTTCAATGGATTTTGAAAATTATTTCCTATGTATTTATATTTTTATAATCCTAGAATACTATTTTTTATTTATATTTTATCAAATTATTTATATTTCATATAAAAATGAATTTTTTTTCAAACTGTATTTATAAAATAATTTTCATTTTTTTAGAACCCCTTACTAAGAAATTGTATATTCAACACATATTTTAAAAGTGTTATTTAGAGGCTCAATAGAATTTTCAACAATGTTTAGTTTTGTCAAGGAGCTAGCATGAGTAATGTAAAAATATGTTTTTTATTTATTAATTGTTTGAACTCTGATATGTTGTAATTTTTTATTTTTTTCTCAAAAACCTAGATCTGAAAAGATCATTATTTTCTATAAAAGGACTATATACTCCTTAATAGATTTTAATAAAAATATATATTATATTTTTTTCCATATCCGGAAGAACTGGTCTTGGGTCTCCTCCCCACTAAAAATATAATTTTCTATAAATTTGAAAATGTTGACGGAAAGATTAGTATTATCATTTGTTCGGATTGTGTGTAAATATCTCCTTTGACCCTTGAATGGTATTTGGATTTTCATTTTAGTTACTGGGTTTGATTTTTAATTTGAACTTGGATTCGAATTCTATGATTTATAACCCGTAAAAAGACATATTTTTTTTATGTTGAATGAGGGTCGGGTGGTGGTCTAGTGGTTTACGAGAGCACTCCATGATGTTAGGGGTTGGTCGCGCCACTATTGTAGTAACTGCTAGCATAGGGCAGGCCACTGGAATGTTGATGAACTTTCTATAATCCAAACAGCCTCTTGTATGCACCATCTTGTTTATGACTACTATCAGCTATCTAGAGGCCTCTCAGATATTTTTAAGAATATGTATCCCTTTTATTTTACCTCAGACCACCCCATATTCCTCTAATTCTATTTTTGACCACCTTAATGACCAGTAAAATAATTTTAATATGTAAAACCCCCATCCCCAGATCCATGGGTTGATCCCTCTTTTTAAGTGAATGATTTCTCTTCTTATAGATTCATTTTAAAGCTATATGTATTTCTACAACTCCTGTTAAAAAATATAGTTTACCTTCACTTTCATGTCGTTTCTTTTTAGTTTTTAATATTATTACTTATTTTCAAGTATTTTTCTAGTTTTCTATTTTCTCTCTATTTTTGCTGAACATGTGGTCCAAACACAATGTGTGGACTCTACTCATAATAAGGTAGGTGGTTCATTAATCAAACTGATAGTCTTATTGGATTTTTTAATGTATTCTTCAGGTAGTCAATCCTTTGATGTTCTTCTTTTAAAATTGTATAATTTAATATATAAAATTTGGTTTATCCATAGTAGTGTAACCTTATTTATACACCTTGTACTTTAGAAATGAGATTCCATAGTAAATCACATAGTTAGTGTGTTTTCCTTGATTTATTTTGTTCAAATGGAATGTTGTTTATGGGAGTTTAATTGGATTATGTTAAATGGATTCTTATGTTTGAAATGGTTAAAAGGTGATTTTTGAAATAATTTTACCGTTGTGAAATGGAATTTCATAAACTTCAATGTAGGAAAGTGAATTGTTTCATGTTTTGGAAAAACATAATGGTAAATGTTTTAGGCCTCTAACAAAATTGGAAATGGGGTTTAAATGTTTTTTGGCATTGGGTGATATGTTTTTTGTAGTTGATTAAAAAGAGAAGTGATATGTTATTTAAGTGGAATCCTTTCTATGTGAAATTATAATTCATTCAATATGATGATAACAATGAACCAAAATATTGATTTTTGGTGATCAAGAATGTCAGGATGAGCTCATTGGACTCTATATGATACCTTATTATTGGTAATTTCGGGATGAGAACATGGATCTGTATGGTACTTGGTGTTTAGAAAATGAATGGATGATTTCTTGGATTACACATGCATAATAATGACTTGTGAAGGTCAATAGGAGTGTCTATAACAATATGATTCTTGATTATTGGAAATTCAAGGATGAGAAATTAGATTTCATTAGAATTATAATTTTGGAATCTAGAATCTATGTGATGATTGAGGACTAGGTAATCGATGGATGAGATATGATATTATTTGGGAGTGATGGGTTGATAACTCAGATTCCAATTTATATTTAGGGATACAAGTCATATCCGGACAAACCCTAAATTCTATAAGGTTATTGATGGATGGTACAGATGTTTCATGGTCTTATATACAATAAAACTGGCCTATTTATGTATAGTCAATCATGTTCAGGGACCTAAGGATCAACAATGGTATCACTAAATGGGTTTATCATGAAACTAGGCATTAGTGTTTATCTATTGCTATTATATAATTTATAAACTATTGAACTATTTACCTTGAGAACTCCTACATACACAATAATATCAAAAATGGTTATTTTTGGGACATCGTTGGTGATGGCCTACTATGTTTTATTCACACACTACACAGGAACCCATGTCACTTGAGTTTTTAAGAATACATTGGTATTTGGATCCATGTTACTAGTACCATTCAAGGCTCGATAATGATGATAGTTGTCTTGAAATTCTATTGTCGGTATTGATGGTGGGATTGGGCCGAACTCATGACTAGGTTTGGAGGATTTATCGGTATCATTTTAATTTTTGTTCATTTATATTCCTATATATTGACATCCTATGGAGGATCCATGGAATATATTTTACAACCATTGTTATTTCATTTGAGGATACAGTTATTTTTGCCCTATTTTATCTATGATTTTTATTATGATTGATTTATATGTTTCTGTTACTTTTTCTATTATAGATACTCTATTAATGAGATAATAGTATCCCCATTGTAACATCACATACCCTCACTGTTAGATAATAGCCTTTAGCATATGGGAGGTGATCCTGATGCAAGTGGCATGCTGTCCCAGAGCATTAGTTCAGTGTATTATATGTTAGGAGATTAAAATATGGTATGAGAGCTATATTTATTTTTTCTTACTATTCGGGGTGGTATATAGAAAGTTAGGATTATATTAGGGATTGGTAATGAGATCATACATGGGAGGGATCAATCTATACATGGGGGAAACCCATGTTTTCAAGGATAGGACATGTTTTTTGACTATTTTTTATACTTATAATTAAATTATTTTTAGTTAGATTAATGCACATACTTCATGAAGTTATGATTTATCAGATTTACTCAATCAGACTAGTATGGAAAGAATGGTGAGGGTTTTTTCATTCATCATTTTATGCACATAGGGATTCAACTAAAATTTGTCATTCTTGGGATATGGGATTTATAATTCTATTACATTCTTCATGATATTTATAAAATTTTATTATTATTTATATTTTTTGTATTTATATCTACCTTTGGTTTTGACTATATATTCAGAAAAATGGGGTTGGTATTTAAAATTTCCATTGCATCATATATGTTGTTTTCTATATATGGATATAGTAAAATCTTACATGATCAATTATCGGGATGATCCATTTACATAAAGGTTTATATAAATGAGTTATTGTGTGACAATATTGATTAAATAGAGTCCTTATGTGTTCGGTTTCACCATGGTGAGGGTATGTGGGGTTATAGAAAATGCCATGGTGTTTACAACCTTAAGTTTTTTTTAATAATAGAAGTAATTTGGTATTGAGATTAGGTATAATGTCATCTTGTTGGTGGTAGATTTAGTAGTACCTTAGTGGATGGACTAGGTGAAAGGAATTAGTGACCCTTGTGACCTTCGAGGGAATCCTATGAGAGAGTTTGACATGATATTATAAGATTCCTTCTTAAGTGTAATGATTCGGTTGATTCCTTATCTTATGTGATCAATGCATGTTTAGTACTTCCTAGTTTTGGCATAGATTTGTATAATCACTCCTAAGTGAAACTGAATTGTATAAAGGATGGTTTCAAATGGTAGAATCATTTAGAATCCTTACCTTAAAATTTTTGGATGTTGTTAGGGTATGTTGTAGCCTCACAGGGAAGAGGTTTGGGGTTCTATAAATGATTCACATATTGAGAGGTGGTTATTCGTTTTTCCATGATGTGTATATTGTGTCACAATCGTTTATAAATTCATCTAGAAAACCTCAAGTTACTCAATGTGACACACTAAAAGCATAACCTATTTCATGGATTGGTAAATGAGCTTAGGAACAATGCCGATCAACTCATGTGATGATGGGAATCATTCTATTAGTTGGTATAAATGGAGTTGTGACCATAGACCATGATGAAATCGGATGGTGTGAGGGTGAGCCCCTATCATTTTCATGAACTCATAGTGATTCTTGGGGATTCATTCAATGCATGTGATGTATGACTAGTTGTATTGTAGGAGAAGGGTGACACATTGAATGGTTTTAAAATGTGAATGCCTCAAAGGATTTGATGCTCTTTATCAATATTAGGTTGAACGGTAATATCGATTCTGTGTCTATCCCTATCTTTATTGTGATATACATCCAAAATCTTTTTCAATGTAGGGATAAGCCCATCTTTTTTTAGAAAAAAATGAGTTTCAAGGTGATTGTTCTTGGGAATTTGGCCCAAGTGAAGTTTTATTATGTAGTGGAGTACCAAGGATACTCCTATTTAAGTGTATCCAATTTATACATGAACACTATTAGAACTCAGTTTTTAAAACATGTAAGTATCGTATAAATTTTTTCTAATATCTTATTTTGGACCTAATATGGATCCCCAATGGGTTAGTGAAGGACATGATGGTCTCTGAGGCATGTTTGGGGCCCAAACCCTATCTTTTTTGGGAAATATATCATATCTCGTAGTTAGGGAAAACCATACAGGTATGGAACATGGTTAGAGATATCTGTATGGATGGTCACATTTTCAGGTAGAGGCATCTCACATTATTGGTGCATGGTTCCCCTAATCCTAAAGTCTAACCATGATAGTGCCCCTCTTTCCCAGGTACCAGTGCATGGCTTGTGCACAGTTTGGAAAACTGTATGGATAAACCATTTACAGACTTTTTTTTGATATTTTACAATTCTTCCCTTAATGGTCTAATTAACCCCTCCCCCCTCCATCCTCATTAATTTGTTTTACGGTGTTATTAGCCTCTATTTATATTGTTTTCGATCATTTTTATGGAATTAGGTTGGAATCAAGAGATATCCTTCATCCAGGATCTACTCAGGATTTTGTTCATCACATAGGATGGAAAATAGTAAGTACTTGAGTCCTTTCGTGTCATTCTTCATCTCAATTTCTATCAACTTACTTATCGAGGTGTGTGCGTTTTTTATCTATTCATATATCAACTCTGATCTGAACCAAATCAAAGGTTAATGCTGGAGAAGGTGAGTCATACAAGCCTAAGGTGGGTGGTTTGTAACTCATCCCTCATGTTTATTGATTTTGGAACTATCCTTTGGGGCCCTCTAATATTATTGGTTTCCATTTAGTGAAATTATATGACATTATTATATTCATTATAACCTTATGGTTATACTATTTCATGGTATGTGATTAATTGTTGGTGGTTTCATCCACAACTCTATCCACCCCATGTAGGATGTTTTCTCGTAATTGCGTTTTTAGTATTTTATAGGTTTGAGCAGTCATTCGAGTGTGACATCGCTTGAACCTTATAAGGGTTATTTTTTCTATATTAAATGGCTTTATTTATATTTTGAATTTCATAATGGAAAGTACCATGTATCCTGACCACTTGACCCGCTTATGGTATGTGCTTCAATTGATAATTAAATGTGGAATAGAAATTGACAAGCATGCTAAGTCTATAGCTTGAATAGATTAAATGTAGATAAATAATAGTTTACATCTTTTAAGAACCCCTTTACACATTGATGGAAGGTAGCATAATGGAACTAAATTATTCAAAATCCCTTAAATGGATTTAATAATGTTTTCATGCTACTTGGCCTTGTTATGATAATGAATGGAAAGGCATGAAACAAATGGAATTATTGATTAATTGTGACTTGATTAAAGGATATCAATATTCTTGTCCTATTCACACCAATGAATGGAATGGATTAAACTAATTGAAATTATACATGAATTCATTATTAAACATCAGTGGCCTGACTCGAGTTCACCTCGAATCTTATTGGGTAATGCCTTGAGAACTTGGGAACCCCTTTTGATTCAAGGATGAGACATTCATAGGGTTAGACCCACATAGATCCTGATCATTACCTATTTTTTTATGCAAGGTATGACATCATAAGATCCCTCACATAGTATTAAAGGATTCCATGGATATAATCCTTGGATCCATCATTGAAAAGTAGGTTCTATGGTTAAATTCCATAGGTCCTAGTTACTACATGGACCCATTTTAACTTCTATGATCACCCCTAATTCTATAGACATATTATTGTGGAATGACTTGGACTTTACTACTTGTATTAGAATCTTACCCATAGCTAAATTGAGTTACTACAGAGTTAGAGACCCTTGAGGTCTAGGTTTCCTTGGGGAATACCACGGAACCACATCTTATAAAATATCAATTATAGTTTCCTTATTACATCTTGGAACCTTGAACATTGATAATGTATGACTTATTTATAAATTGGAACAATAAAATAATGACTTGGTTATTTGATTAGAAACCAACCGAGGGATGAAATAGGTACATTAGTATTTAGTTAAATTTGACAGATCTACATTATATAAGCATGTATGCACATTGTTACAATTCCATTACATGGGCCAAATGTTATAGACAGCATTGGTGGTGGCCCACTGAGAGTTATCTCACACCCTCTCTGAA
The DNA here is from genome assembly GCA_963277665.1 of Viscum album. Taxonomy (NCBI): domain Eukaryota; kingdom Viridiplantae; phylum Streptophyta; class Magnoliopsida; order Santalales; family Viscaceae; genus Viscum; species Viscum album. Next base: position 1,161,061,047 of record OY728151.1, on the reverse strand, counting down.
CGTTTTATGGTACCCATGGGAAAAATACATGTACGCAGGTTTTGACAAAGGGAAGTATATAGCTTAGAACCCTTGAGTGATTCCTGTTTATGATGGATCTCCATAAAAGATGACTGAGTCAGATCTTAGGATACATGGGATAGTTATTTATGAATGTTATAATTTTTGAAAAATGTTATTCCTGCTATAATGTATCAATGGTTTCTATTTTTCTAGTGACATGACATATCATCATCAGTTATTCCAGTTGATACAGTTATTTTTATTTTTTTTCTATTAATTTGTCTACTTCCCCTATTTAATTATATTTGTTCTTCTATTTACCTCTATTTACATTTATCTATTGTGCTACACTTTGGTAATGGGGTTATAGTCTCCCTACAGACACACCATAGGTCCTCACTATTGTTTGGTAGCCTCTAGAATATTGGGAGACGTGCTTGAGGCCATGTTTCCCATCGGGTTGGGGCACCTATTAAGTGGAAATCAGGCCTAACACATCACAATGTGGTATTCAAGCAATTCGATTCATACTTTACTATTTAGAGCAAATGTTCAGGTGCTTATGAATGATTGGGATGTACTTATAAGCCATGGTTGGGCATCACAAACCCATGTTCAGGTTAAAAACCATGTTTCTCTAATTAGAATTGTTTATCTTATTTTTTCCTAATAGAGTTGATATTATTTCACCATTGGGTGATGCACCTGAAGTGTGTAGTTTTTGGTTACTACTTTGATTGAGGATTACATTCATCCTTGGCCTGATGATATGAGTTCAAGGAGCATTGTTACATGCATAATATTAGGCACCAAGAATTATCATTTCATGCATATTACCATTCCATATAGGTGCAATTCATTGATTTTCATTACATGATATGTATGTGATTATTGAGTGATGTTGTAATAGTTAGATAATACATGTATTATACTTTTTTGAAATTGAGTGATTTTATGTCACAACTCATGAGGTGTATGGGCCCTCAAGGGTTGGGATGATTAATTTATAAGTTGATTAATTATTCTATAAATAAATGGGTTTCGTTTTCATTGTTGCGGTGTATGGGAATTAATTCAATGGGAAGGGATATCCCTTATAAATAGAAACAAGAAATATAATATAAAATGGTTTCAAATCCTTATCCCACCTTTTCATATTTATTAAAGGTATAGGAGTGAACCTAGTTATTAAATTTAAAATGAAATGAAACTTATACTTGATCACTTATCGATACCATGTCATATAAGTGGGTATTTGGGGTAATATTCCTTGGGTAGTGAGTTTTCATAAATTCAGCATCTACTAGTGATGTTATTTTTTTCTTAGAGATTGTTTGAGGAGTGTTATTAGAATTTGTAGAAAAATGTAGCCAAAACATCCTGGTATCGTATGCCAAGATGGTGGGGACGATCGTTCTCTAGACATGGTGGGCCCTAAGCCCACATACATACCTCCATGAGTTCCACTCGAGGAACTGCCTACTATACATGATCTGGATACTAATTTAAAAGTTTATGATAGTTTCATACACTTGATGCAGTCTAATAATGGTGCACTATGAGTTTCACCTACGATGGTTGACCTAACATGCGAGTTCGATTGGAACTATCCTCCTACTTTCTCTAGGTATGGTAGTCCTGAGGTTGCTGATTATTGGCTAGAAGCCACGCAATCTATCTTTGAGCATCTATATACACCAACAAAGTAGAGGATAACTCTTTCCAAAAACATGCTTTAAGATTCTTCCAATTATTCGTGGGATGTGATTAACCAGGATGGCTATAATTAGGGAAAGCTATTGGATGATTTCCAGACTCCTTTCTATGATATGTTCTTTCAACATACACTAAGAGATAACAGAGTCAGAGAGTTCATGCAAATTGATTATGATTCTATGTTAGTTATTGAATATTCGAAATGTTTCATGGAGTTCAATAACTTTTCAGCACTTTTATCCATTGATGAGATTTCATGTGTTAGACACTTCGAGGATGGACTTGTGTATTCCATCTGTATGTTGGTGAATGACATCCACATTCCTTGTGTTTTTTAAATAGTCAATCAAGATCTTATTACTTAACACAACCTGATGGCAAAAATAGTACCCAGAATAAAATATTAGTCTCATGGAATTCCATTAGTTCTCTCGGTCGAAAGAAACGTTCCCTCATGGTTTTTGTCTAGGGCCATGAAAACAAGAATACCTATTTTGATAACTCCATGGTGTTTCATCAGTGTGGATCATGGGGGAACTTGAAGCCTCATTGTGATAGATACATAATGGAGTACTGATCTTGTGTCCATGTAGTCAATCATCAAATATTTTATAGGACCTTCCCTCTAGCATTGAGTGGAAAATGATATGCACCAGCTCCACCTTCAAGAGAGGGTTATTTTACACAACATCAAGTGGGGAGATGGATTAGCATCATAATGACTATATGGAGATGATTTCATGGCCTCAGTAGTTAGAATCCTAATCACCAACATCACCTACAGAGTATCTATGATCATGGTAGTATAGTTTTTTCATAGGTTCATGTATCCGGACGGATTCGTGATTTGTAGAAAATACCTAAGGATCAGGGTGTGGGGCCATCTAATGCATGAGGTACACTTCTAGTGGAATCTACTGTAGTATCTTCATTTTTTATTGGTTCATTGAGCTCTTTTATATCTATATCAATTGTGGATTGTCTCACACTAAAGTTAGAGTATTTTTATTGTCTAATGATCCTAGATACTCCGTTTGGGATACCGTGTGAGGGAATATGCCAGTTTAGGGACTTCCCCCTTAAGGAAGCCAGTTAATTTTTCATATGGAACTACATTTTTCTTGAGATGATATGCATCTATGTCATTCTTGGGATGGATTGGTTGGTTTGGTATCAATTTATTATAGACTTCTATCATCGAATGTATCTTTCAAATCTCCAGAAGGTAGTCGTTATCAACATAAGAGTGAGTGGGATGTCCAAGCTGGTATAGAAGGACCAGATAATCATAGGCCAGATAGAGTGACCCCAAATATCACAAATCTCTTCATGAAGGATAAAGTTTTACATCTAGCCATTTTTAATCAAGTTCATGTTATTTTAGGGACATCTTTCACAATGATTTTTCTATCATACCTCCTCTGAGAGAGGTAGAGTTTAGAATATAACTCGTTCTAGTTGTTTCTTTGTTGTCTACTCCTACATACAAGATGGAACTTATAGAGCTTTAGGAGCTCAAGATACCATTAGAGGATTTAATGGCCCGAGGTTTTATACATCCCATTACATCCTCTTGGGATTTTCTAAGGATTTTTTCTAACAAGATGGATGGAAACTTACATCTATGAATGGATTATAGAATTTTGAACCATCTTATAGTCAAGAATTAGTATCCCTTAACTTGAGTAGATGATCTCATTGACCAGATCCATGGGGCTAGGGTCTTCTCTAAGGTCAATCTAAGGTTGCGATATCACCATGTGAGAGTAAGGACATTAGACATAACTCATACATCTTTTCATAGCAGGTATGGTCTGTATGAGTACCTTGTTATGTCATTCAGTATTATGAACACACCAAAAATTTTTATGGATCTAATGAATATGTTTTTCCATACGAATGTTGATTTCATTGTCGTGGTATTTTTGGATGACATATTGGTGCATTCTCACAATCGTGAAGGCCATGTCAATCATCTTTCTATAATTTGTAGTACACTGAGATAGTATCATATTTATGAAAAGATGTGTAAGTTCAACTTCTAGATTGAAAATTTTCAAGTCATAGGCCATATCATATCAGAATCAGGGGTATCGTTTGACCGAGAAAAGGTCAGTGTTGTAACTTCCTAGGATAAGGCCGAGAACATGTTTGATATATAGAGTTTCTTGTGGATGGATGGATATTTCATGCATTTCATCCAGGACTTATCACATCTTTCTTCACCTATTACTGGCATTAAAAAGAAGGTTGTTATGTTATGTTGGTTAGAAGCATGAGAAAAATACTTTTAGGATATGAAAGGGAGGATTTCCATAGCACCTATTTGGATACTACTAGATCCCAAAAGAGGCTATACCATATTCTATGATACATGATGCACTATCCTAGGAGTACTGTTGATGAATAAGGATTGAGTTGTTTCATACAGACCTCATTAGTTGACTCCTCATGAGAGAAATTACACAATGCACAACGTGGAGCTAGCAGTAGTTGTCCATGACTTACATTTCAGCAGACATAATTTGTTGTGGGAGTGATTTTTGGTGTACATAGATAAAATATCCTCCAATATATATTTTCATATTTTGACTTGATCCTTACATAGTAGAGATCAATATAGTACCTTCAATCCTTGGATTTTGTGCTTGCCTATACATGTGGAAATTGAAATGGGGCTACAGATGTGTTGAGTCGAAAAACTATCCCATGGGTTATACGGGAAGCCAGTGATGAATGGAATTTAATTTCCCTTTTCTATGAGATATATCTAGAGTTTATTTATAGTATCATTCAGTCCTATATCACATATTTGGCTTTTACCTCGTCCCTCCATGAGAAGGAAATGATTGGATAGTTTTTAGATCGTGAAGGTTTTTTTATTTATAAGAGTGTAATATGAGATAACCCACCTCTAGATTTGTCTATAGATAGAGAAAAAATTATTCATATTCAGGGATGTTCCTAGGTTTCTACATATATGTGTGAGGAGTTTATGTACAAGTCCCACACCTCTCAGTGGATAGTTCATCCAAACATCTTCAAGATGTATCGAGATATGTGATGCCAGTATTGGTGTCCTTAGATGAAATGTTAGATAGAAAGATTTATCAATAGGTTTCCCACCTGTCAATAGGTGTAGGAAGATCACTGGAGACCTGGAATCTTGTTACAGCTGTGTCCAGTCCCAAAATGGAAATGGGAAAACCATTCCATGGACTTTGGTTTAAGTTTTCATATGTTCCCTAGTGGTAGAAACATTGTGTGGGTTTCCATTGACAGACTGAATAAAGAGTATCACTTCATACCTATTCAGGACACTTTCTCAATTGATGAGCTAGGAAGACTATATGTTTGTGAGATGATACAACTACACGGGGTCCCACGTACTATAATTTCATATAGGGATTCTTATTTCACATCATGGTAATTTAAGGGATTATAGAAAGATGTGGGAACACAGGTTCTTCTATGCACATATTTTCACCCTCATACAGAAGGAAAATAGAAATGAATGATGTAGGTTCTAGAGTATATGCTTTGAGCATGTTTCCTTGATTTTTTTGGTTCTATAGAGAATTATATCCCTATCGTTGAGTTCACTTATAATTACACCATTCAGTTGATGATTCTCATTGATCCTTTTGATGCCTTGTATGGTAGGCCATACCATTCACCCATGTTCTAGTAGGAGGCAAGTGAGGTGGCCCTACTAGGTCCTCTTCTGGTATGGGATACTTCAGTGTATTTTTTTCTAATCCAAAATTGATTGACTACTACTCAGTCTAGACAGAAATATTATGTCAGTCGACATTCACAAACACTATAGTTTGAGGTTGGGGATCATATTTTTCATTTCGTTATCACTCATGATAGGGCATAGAAGGTTATAGAAGAAAGGGAAGATGTCTCCTCATTATGTAAGTCCATTTGAAATTATTTTTTGAATCAAGATAGTATTCTATTATTTATAATTACATAATAAGTAAGGTTCCATGCACATCATATTCCATGATTCACAACATCTCCATGCTTCCCATTTCATTCCTTTGATCCTAAGGAAGTTGAGTTAGATGTTGATGTTGCCATTTGGGGTTATCCTACATGGATCGTTGTCTAGAGCCTGAAGTCTCTCTAAGGACATTCTGTCCCTCTAGTATATAAGCTATGGCATCACGAATGCATTCAAAATGACACATGGGAGTGAGAGACAAATATATGTTCCCAATGGCCAGAGTTGTTCTCATGAGTAAGCTAATGTCCCTAAATAATGATAATATGAAATATTACCATGATTGAAATTTTCATTATTATCACATATCATCATTAAATCCATTATTATATCCATTCATATTGTGGGGTAGTCAAAAATGAAATTCGATAACTATAGAGGTGGTAGTCTGTCGTACATAAAATTAACGATCTCGTTTCTCAATGAATTAAAATGACATTGGTATACGAAAATTGAGAATTAATAAATTTTATTTTTGAAATATAAAAAATATTTATTCATAAAATAGATCCTTAATAACATCATTTATAGGTGATTATGAAAACTAATAGCATCACTTCGTAGAGGCTGTTATCTGCACGGATGCATGACTGGTGTCATTTTATTTTCATAGAGGATGTAAATGATTTAATATTTTCTGTAAAAATGATATAATTAAGATTATTTTTTAAATTTTTTTTAGTTTATTTGTTTAAATAAGTTTAAATATTGTTAGGATAATATATATTGAGAAGGAAACAATAATAATAAGTGGATATTTATGTCAGGGACTTCAATTATAGATTCGCATTATCCTTTGAAATGAATGCCTCACACTAACAAATAGTGAACATATGTTTTTATAAATGAGATAGAGATGTATTAAGATAAATTTATTAAAATTTAATATATTAATTTGAAGGAAAGGTGGGCCTTTATGTTGTTTCAGTGTTTCATTTTTATAAGAGAAGAGACTAATAGTTATATAAGTTACTATTGCTTTTCCATAATGTAAAGTTACTATTGAAGGATCAATATCCAATGTCAAAATAAATTGGAGGGTAAAGTGGGTATCATCCAAAATTATCCCCAAACAATCATTTTAAGACTTTTTTTAACTTTTTTCCCTCTCCCCTTATTAAAATAATTCTTTAACATTTTTACTTTTTAAAGGGCTAAATATTTTTTAACCAAAGTAATTAATTCTAATGACGTAAATTACAATTTAATTTAAAACCTATTTTAATCGTTATGATTTAATATTTTAAAATAATTTTATCATATCAAATTTTTAAATGTGTGAGAAGATAATTTTAAAATTAAAACACCTAATCACATAAAAACAATTTCTAAAAGAATAATGTTTTTTCACATTAAATTTATATATATAAAAATAATTATTAATAATTTTAATTAAATTTTATTTATTTTTATTAAATAAAATTAATTTTATGTGGAATTCATAGAAATCCACAATTTTATCTCCCCCAAAAAATTCCTTATTCAAAAAAAATACTGAAAGAGTTTTTATTACAGAAACATTTTAATAAAGTTATGAAAATTTTGTACATATGATTTATGGGATCAAAGAATATATATTAAAATTTATAATGATATTTTTAAATTTAATATTTTGTTACATATTTTTTTTATCTTATTTGATACTCTTACATAATTACAAAATTATAAAAAAAATTATTTTCTCAAAAACCATATTTTTCTATTAAAAAAATTCAAAGAAATTAAAAATTCATACTATGTAAATATTGATGAGGGAAATTCAAAAATGAATCTTATTTTAGAAAATTTAAAATATAAATCTATAAATTATTTTAATAAAAGAAATTACATAATATAATGAAAACATGTTTAATTGAGAATAACATTTTTCAATATAAACTATTTTAAAATACTTGTCTTATAAAGGTAATATCTTTTGATTGATTAAAATATTAGTTAATATTATATATTTATTAAAAAAATATTTTAATATTTTTTGGATCATTTATGTTTTGATTATCATGTAACACATTTTATTTAACATAAAATAAATTTTACATTGTCTTTAATTTCAAGTTGTTACAATTTACACCCTTGAAGAAACATTAATTATCAAAATTTTATTACATAGAGGAACAAAATTTTTGTTATTTTTCCTGATTACATCCATATGATCCCATGTAAATTCATCATGCTTATGTTTTAATCATATAACATTAACTATATGGGTGGTCTTCTTCCTCAAAACCATGTCTTTTTTAACCATTATTTCAAGAGGGTTTTCATTTTATAAAAGGTTATGTTGTGGTAGTACAACTTTTGAGCATAGTAGATGTGATGGATCTTGTATATACTTATACAAAATTAATATGTGGACTACATTTTTCATATGAGATATGATTTTAGGGGGTTATATGTGATAGTCTACGAACATGAATTGTTCATGAATCTCAAAGGGACCAATGTATCTAATGTTGGACGTCCCTTTATTCCCAAAAAAATAACTCGCATACAAAAATATATATAAAGGAATAAAGTTTCTACAAATTCAAAAACTAGATATCACTAACGATTATCCACATAGTTATTTATTCAAATTTCATATACTCTCCCTTTTTAATGAATGGTATGGACCTTCTATATCATTTCTCGGACAAGGTTAGAACCTCTCACCTTCAACTCTCCAATTTCATCCCATCATATTGAAGTCCTATATATCTTCCCAAAAATATCCTCATATGGTGATATATGAATACAGAAATGGACACTACTGTTATAAGATAAATCTACCCAGGTTTGGTGTTGGTCCCAAAATCCCTGGAAATCCGTCGAACAAGATCTCATCATATCCTCTAGTGTTTGAATTGTCCATTGATACTTACCGTCTGTCTAAGGATGATATGTAGTGATAATTTTTAGCTTTATCTCTAATGATTCCTAAAGACTTATCCATATCCACATTATAATCCTCATATCCTGATCATAGTTAGTGGGTTAATATAATTATAATAAAATTCCAAAAGGCCAAGAATGAGTATATTATGAAATTTTTACACTTATACCAATCATTTGGCTTAAATTTATATATTTAAAAAATTTATATCATTTAATGAAATATTATTTATTTTAAAATATCAATAATTCCAATTTTTACAATATTCATTGCTTGACTTTTTAAGAATATCATAAAAATTGATATCATAGAAATTACTATTTTAAAACATGACTATCATATCAAATTGATACATAAATTTTTTGGATGGCATTAATAATCACATATTATATTTATTTTAGTATTTTAAATATCATTTATTTGATATTTCCATTTATTAAACTATTAATGCATCAACATTATGTCACCATTTAAGGTTAAAATATAATCACTAAAAAATATAAATAAATAACCACAATGTATATAGATTTATTAAATTTCATTTTATTATTTAATTGAAAAACACATCACCTATATAACCCCATATTAAAAATGTTATAATTATTTAAAAACATGAGTATGAAATCTTTGACATTATTTTACATTAATTATTATAAATGTCATACTATCATAAATTTAGCTAAAAAATGTAATAATTTTGGCCAAGGATGATTCTGGTCAAAACACACTCTTCCTATGAGATTAAGACAACTATTAGGGTAATTTTGTAATATTTATAATATTATTTTTACCATTAATTGAAAAATTTACCTTTAATGCGGTTAATTAAAAAATTACAAAAGTTACTATTTATAATGTCGAAAAAGTTGAAATATTTAATTATTTTGAATTTATGATTCCAAATATAGAATCTATTTTCAAAATTCTAATAACATAAATTTCAAATATTATTTTGAAAATAAATATTGTTTATGGAAGGAGAAACTGATTTTTTAAAGTAAAAACTTTTAAAAGTTCACAATGTTTTAATATCCATTTTCAATTTGAAAATAATTCCAATGATCAATATAGGATTTTATGATAAAAATGATTTAATTATAATTTTAAACCCTTCAAATATATAATTTATGGATAAAATTTAATTTGATGAAAAATTAATTTTCAATTAAAATCCAGTATTTTTTACTATTCATCAAAAAATGAATCTTATTAGAAGAATTCAAAAAATAATAATAATTCACTTTCAAATTAGAAGTTTATTTTTTAATATATATTTTATAAAATTGTTAATAACTATATTTAGAACAAGTTAAAAATTAAATGGAAGTAAAAATTATTTTAAGAAAAATAATGTATTTTCACTATAAAACTAGATTTTCTTATATTCAATTGAACATATTGTATATTTTAATTTCTATCTATTTAATAAATGTTAATAAATTTTAAAAATAATTATTATTTCATTAAATTTATTTACATTCTCCACCTTTTTGGAAATTATGTCCTCGTAGTTTTATTCACTTATTAAATAAGTGAGGATATATTTACCTCATTGATTTTTCAGATTCTCAAGTTTCCTATTCAAATATATGGTTTTTTTATAAAAACATAACCTAATGAATCACCTTATTTTGAAACACCTACTATCTATAGTTAACAACCGAAACAAACTACTACTCATAAAAAATATTTTCTTCTAACTGAACTACTTTTGGTCACTAATCATAAGATTGGTTTGACATATACATTCTTAATATTGAAAATTGAAGAAAAAAAATTGTGTACATGGGGTAAATGTAGAGGCAAATCCACATAGTATAAAATTGATCCAATGTTATCTAGTATATCATATATTCTAATGAATCATGGACTCAACTTTCCTTTCATAACAAAATGCATCATACTTTTCCATATAGAAACATTAAGAAAGACATGATCACATACCTCAAAAGAATGATTCTTCCTCTAGTTATCTACATAAGGTTTCTGCCTGATCTGAGATAATCTTGTGTGTCACTAAATCTACTGAAATTTTTATTGCATTTCCTCAACAAACCCTAGTCCCATTAATTACTTTCAACCACTACATCCCAAAATGCTGGATTTTGACCCTACTTTCTATAAAATACCTCAAATTGTTCCATCAATATACTGGATTAAAAAATTTTATTATAACAAAACTCAACCAATGAAACATTTTGATCCCAACTTCCATGGTGATCCATTAAAAAATCACGTGGCATATCCTCAATGTTTTGAATAATTATTTCTAACTTCCCTTCTGATTGTGGACGAAAATATGTAATGAAATTTAATTCAGTACCCAACAACCTTGTAAGGACTTTACAAATGTTAGAAGTGAACCTGGTATCATGATCAGATACAACGGAGAGATTAAATTCATGTAATATGACTATCTCTTTAAGATATATCTGAGAACGTTGATCTAGAGTTAAAGTGTCTCGAATAGGAATAAAATGTGATTATTTAGTCAATCTATCAACCATAACTCAGATATTATTGTTACCTTGAGAAGTCTACTTTCATATCACTAAAATCACCATAGATATATTTTCTCATTTACAGTATGTAACTATAAAATAATGAAGTATCCCCTTCGGTGACTTTAATTCGACCTTATCTTATTGACAAGTCAAACATCTCAGGGTAAATTTAACAATATCTCTTTTCATTCAATCCCAAGAGTAATACATCTCAAGGTCTCTATACATCTTTGTACATAAGGGATGAACTAAAAAACGTGAACTATAATATTAACATAAAAACTCTATATTTAATTTTGAATAATAAGGCACACATAATCCATTAAAAAATCACAAAACATGATCTTTATCTATCAAAAATTAAGGAAAATTACCCATTTAACAAGTTCTACCTTTCTCGGCAACTCATGATCTTCCTTCTACACTTTCTTTATAATGACCAAATATTTTAATATGGAAATTCCCTTCTTATAATTATGTCATAAAATCACAGGAAAACAAAACATAATGAACTACTAAGTGTAAAGTGAACATTTAACATATGTTTGTCACTTACGTGTTTGGAATTTCGATGATCTGACATGCACAGTTGGGTTCAAGATGGTTTTGGGAGTTTAATAGATCAAACATAATTGTTAGTGAATAGTAACCTACCCTTATGAATAGTACCATACCCTTATGAATTGTGATATAACCTAATGAATAGTAACCTTACATATGATAGTATAAAAATAATATTCATGTCAAAGTATGATGTACCTATATTTTAGAATAAGTAAATGAATGTTTTAAAACTGTTTTGTTAATAATAAACAATGATTTTAATTATGTATTAAATTAATCATATTTAGAAAATTATTTTTTAATAAATGAATTAAATTTTGGATTCTTCATGTCAGAAAATGGTAGGGGTGAAATTTTGGGATTTTTTGAAATACTTGAATTTTATATGAATAGTAAAATACCATATTTTACAAAAATAAGATAAATAAGCTAGGTATAGGGTCATGTTTGATGTTCTGCTGATGTAAGCCCACTTGGTTCGGGATCACATGATAAAATAACTATTTTAGGTAATGGAAGACTCACTATTCCTTGTCTTGTGGGGAAATAATAAACTAGTGAATTTTATATTGAGAAAACCCCTCTCCCCTCCACTATAAATTCCACCCTTCACACCCTCATTTCCTCACTCCTCTCAAGCATCAATCCTTGTCTAAAATATACCCAAGAATCTTCCTAGATCGTCCCCCACATCCAAATACTTCAGGTCTCATCAAAATACCATGCATAGGCCCCGTAAGGAGGATGCCAAGAGGAGTAATCATGGGTTAATTTCTCTCCTTCTTTTTCATTAAATTCCTTCCAATTTCATGTTATTTTCTTGTTCTCTCCCCACCTATCATTGAAAAATGGGATGGTAACTCCAGTATCATACATATAAGATAATTTTATGATACTGATGGGATATTATATCATCCATCCCCCATCTATTCATCCTTTAATTTTATAAAAGAAAACATTGTTCATGAGGTGTTAATCTATCACCTTCAAGAATGACATGTTTTCTTTTTAAATTTCTACCTTCAGATCTGGTCATGAAACCATTTTTATTGTTGAACCATAATATGTTATATGTATTAAGTCCTATTTAATGTTCTGGAACTAACTTATGTACATATTACTAAATGATTAATGAAAACAAGTTCATTGTGGTCGAAAAACTGTCTAAATTAACTCAAACAGTCATCATTTAATTCATATAAAATGATTCATCCACATAGTATAAAATGTAATTCATTATATGACCATTTTGAATTCTGGAATGTCATTAATAACATGGAACATATGTTCCTGTTTTTTATTCATGTTCTACACAAACTTCAATTCATGAATGCATGTGAAACGATCAAGAAAACCATAAAAACAAACATTCCCAAACAATGTTTTTTAAACTCTATAACTCATCAAAAGGCCCATAGAATAACATATTGAAATAGAAATGACAACTATTCAGGTATAAAAGGTTCTGTAATTTCTAATTAATTAATATAATGTCATTATACAGGAAATTAAATTGAATTAAGTGTCGAAATATAATTTAAGGGGAAATTATCGAACCCAATTATCATCCAACGGGTTCTTCCTCTTTCACTCATTTGGATATGGTAACTCCTTGAAAAAAAATTCATCATTTTCTCTTATTTTATAAGATATACATGTTTTTCACTAGATTTTATGTCAAACCAAATGTTTTCCAAAAGAAATGTTCTTTTAAGAACGCCCCTTTTACTTCTCATTTAAGATTGATGATTTTTGTAACATGTATTTTATTCTCTCCTTCTTTTAGGAACCAAATACTAATGTATGTGTTTTTATGAGATGAATACCATTCCATTTAATGGGTTATTTATTTTATTTTTTTGTATTTTCATTGCGTCATTCATGATAAATGATAATGTTAAGATGTGACAGGGGCGCCCAGAATTATATAGTGCAATATGAATGTTTCAATGTGATAGATGAGCACGAAATTATACAGAGCTCTAATGCATTGGGTAAAGTGATTAATCTCATGAGTAAATGTGAAATTATGTGTGAACAAGATGTTATCTTTTTTCACATGTATTTGTGGTTCTTAACCACTAAGACATGATGTTTAATTTTAATCCATTGCCACATTTCAAGTCTTTTATTAATGATTCCCTCATGTTCATGATTCTTTGCCTATGTAATGATTATGCTCACCCCATACTATATTGTTCTTATCTTTACCCTTACATAGATTCTATCTCACCCCTTTTTATGTATATCCTCTGGTGGCTACATGTTCTAAAAAGAGGCCATGTTCGAATATGAAGCTAGAGAAGAAGAAATAAAAAATTGTTTTTGCTCGATGTAATAATTGTTAGGTATGGTACTAGTTTTACCAAGACACTAAACCATTTTATACCTTATGTGTAATACTATTATGTTGTTTATCTTTAAAATGATTTCATAGTAACGTAATAAAAGTCTGGTTCTCAATAGATGGTATCTGAGGAATGATTTACTTAATTTGGGAATTTGCATTAGTGAAAGCTAGAGAAAACCTCTAGCATAAGACTATGTAAAAATATGCACAAAAGAATATTTCCATAGGGATACCATATGTTATTATTTTTTATAAATTTTTTAAATGAATAATTTATTCATTTCATTTTGACTTATGTTTTGTTATAACATTTTCTATTTTAGAAAATGTTGGGAACTTGGAGATACGAGTCCAATAACTCGTATGAGGACCAATACAACGATTGCCCGAACAACATCCCCAATGATTTGGGAGGTGGAGCTAAAAAATTCATGGTGATGCTTGCCCAATTATATCAGGTTATAAACAATAACCATAATAATGGGTAATGACATCCTTCACAAAATATAGAGTAACTAGATATTGAATGTTTTATGCAGCAACGACCATAGACGTTTATTGGATATTTCGATCCACTAGTTACGGAACAATGGGTCAACTCCATGGAGAAGATCTATTATATTCTTCATTGTTTTGAGATGGAGAAGGTGACACTAGCTGTTTATTGTCTAGTTGGAGAGGCTGATCAATGGTGGGAATTGATTACGAACACCAAGCCAAGGGAGGAAATTGAAGAGATGGAATGGTAATAAATTAATATAATGTTTCGTAATAAGTATTTCCCAATAACTCTTCGCACGAAGATGCAGAGAGAATTAATAGATCTACTGAAAAAATAAAGACAATTTGTCACAACCTATTAAGAAAATTTCACATGGCTTGCAAGGTACGCTTCAGGTTTTGATATCAAATAATGATAGCAAAATTGATAGATTCTTTAGTGGATTAAAACCAATATTTCGAAATGCTCTAGCAATTCGAGACATAGAGTGTTATGAAGAAGTTTTTCGGTGTGCTATCAAAGTGGATATGGAGTTTGGAGAATTTTCCCCAGGCAATGGTGATATGAAATGCAAGATGGAGTTTCAAGCCGATAGATCTAATGACAAAGGTTGGAGGAAAACTAAACGAACCACTTGCCAAAAATGTGGGAAGGTGCACCCTGGGAACTTCCTTAAAGGGTCAGGGGAATGCTTCATGTCTGGGAAAAAGGAATCCATGCTGAAGAGTGTTGAAAAGACATAAAAAAGGATAGAGAATGTGGTAGACGAAAGTAGAGAAACACTCATGGTTCAATGCTACAACTGTAGGGATTTAGGGCACTATGCATGCTAGTGTACTAAACCTCAACTTCTCGAGGGTAATCAGTGTCAGTGGACACCAAATCCAAAGGAAAAAAGGGAAATTTTATGCCATCGATACTGTGTAAGTGGAGCATGATAATGAAGTCGTACAAGGTAAACTTCATATTCACTCAAGAATGGAAAAAGTATTATTTTATTATGGTTCTACGCATTCCTTTAAATCTTGCATGTTTTCTAGACCTATAGAATTGATGCCCCAAAACATTGAAGTAGATAAATCTATAAAAAAACCAACTGGTGCGATCATTTCAACCCAAGTGCTTAATTCTTCTTCTATTGGTTTATGTGGGATGATTCTTCCATCAAATATCGTAATACTTCTCTGTATGGAATTCGACGCTATAATGGGAATTTATTTTCTCCCATTATATAGACCACATATCAACTATCAAGAAAAAAATTATTTTTATATTTTGAACCATCCCATTCTCCTCTACAAATTCAAGGAAGATCATGAATCTACTTTGAAGAAACCTTCCATTTTGTGGGTGTGGATTCCCTATGAAGTAGCATACCATGCCCAAATGGTTGAGTCATAGGAATGTGCCAACCTTGAGGAAATTTCCATCATGAGGGAATATGGTCATTTATTTCCTGAAGAGTTAACTGAAATTCCCCCTGATCGTGAGTAAGAGTTCTCAATAGAACTCATACCTAGAGCTACTACTATCTCAAAGTGTCTCTATTGAATGGATCCTATCAAACTAGAGGTGTTAAAGAAGCAGCTTCAAGAGAATCTGGACAAAGGGTTCATACGCCCTAGTGCATCACCTTGGGGTGCTCCAGTGCTCTTCATGAAGAAGAAGGATGAAACAATGTTGTTGGGGATCGATTATCAGGTACTCAACAAGATCACCATAAAGAACGAGTATCTTTTTACAAGGATTTATGACTTGTTCGATCAGTTAAGGGGAGCTAAATAATTCTCAAATCTGGATCTTTGTTCAGGATATCATCAGCTAAAGTTGAAAAATGAAGATACTCAGAATATTGCCTTCCATACAAGGTATGGGAACTATGAATTTCTTGTGATGCCCTTTGGTCTTACTAATTCCCCTGCAATGTTTATGGATTTAATTAATATAGTCTTTAGACATTACCTCTACAAATTTTTGGTAGTGTTTATTGATGATATTCTCATCTAATCAAAGAGTAAGGTGGAATATTAAGAACATCTAAGACTTGTGTTGGCGAAATTGAGAATGGAGAATTCGTTTTCCATGTTCAGCCAGTGTGACTTTTGGATGAAGAAATTCATGTTCTTTGGACATGTGATCACAAGTGAGGGAATTTCAATGGATCCTTCAAAAACAAAGCTGATTAAAGAATGGCTCAGACCCTCTAGTGTCACCAAAATCCTTAGTTTTCTGGGATTAGCTGGGTACTACTGATGTTTTTTTTATAAAATTCTCACGATCGTCAAGCCCGATAACTAAGTTAACAAGGGAAAGGGTAAAGTATGTCTAGAAGGAATAATGTGAGCTAACCTTCAAGGATCTAAATAGAAGGTTGATCAATGGACCTGTACTCAAACTACCGAAATGTGGAGAATGTTTGTTGATATATAGAGATGCTGGAAAGAAAGGCTTGGGTTGTGTACTCATGAAAAATGATAATGTGATAGCTTACACCTCATGGCAGTTGAAGATCCATGAGCAGAACTACCCAACACATGATCTAGAGTTGGTAGCCATGATTTTTTCCATGAAAAATTGGTTGCACTACCTTTACGGTGAGAAGTGTGACATATACACCAACCATAAGAGCATAATGTATATATTCACATAGAAGGATATATACATGGGTCAAAGGAGATTGTTAGAGCTAATCAAGGATTACAATTACTCTCTTCACTACCATCCTGGAAAAGAGAACAAGGTAGCTGATGCTCTAAGCAGAAAAGAATATGCTACTCTATCAATTTTATGGATTGAGAAATACCCTATCTTCTTGGATATGCAAATCATGGATTTAGAAATCACAAGGGAAGGGGATACATCCTACCTTGACTAAATGATTACACAACCATCCATCCATGAGAAGATTAAGGAAGTACAAAGGGATGATGTGGAGATACATAATAGGCTGAATGCAGTAAAGGAAGGGAAGCTGCACGAGTTCCATATCGACGATGATGGTGTGATTTAGTTTGGAATGCAGCGTTGTGTGCCTTCATCACTCGGGATAAAGAAGGAGATATGGGAAAATGCAAAGAGCTTATCATTCACTATCCATCTTGGTAGCACAAATATGTATCATGATTTCTGAGAACACTTCTAGTGGGATAACATGATGAAGGAAATTGCATAATATATATCAAGGCGCTTGGGATGTCAACAAGTTAATTAAGAGAATCAAAAGTCCAAAGGGATGGTGCATCCATTTCCTATACCCATGTTGAAATGGGAAAATGTTACTATAGACTTTTTCAAAAGTCTCCCAATGACGTCAGACGAAAATAATGTGACATGGGTTTTGATTGATCGACTCACCGAGACTACACATTTTATCACAATTCGGGAAGATCTCTCACTTGAACAACATGTTAAGATATATGTGAAGGAAGTGGTGAGAGTGCATGGTGTTCCACTCTCAATTATCTCTGACCATGATCCAAGGTTCACATTTAAATTCCAAAGGATCCTTGAACATTCATTGAGTACTGAATTAAATTTATGCACAGCCTATCACCGAGGAACCGATGTCCAATCTAAAAGGACTATTCAGACTCATGTTGATATGATAAGAGCCTGCTCTCTAGAATTCAAAGGTGGATGGGATCAGCATCTCCCATTGGTTTAGAACTCATATAATAATTGCTTCAATTCAAGTATTTAGTTGGCTCTAAATGAAGTTCTGTAAGGAAAGCGATGTAGAACTCCAACATGTTGGGATACAGTTGGAGAAGGAAAGCTACTTGGACCCGATCTTGTGCAAGAGATGACAGAGAATGTTCAAGTCATCCAAAAATACATCAAATATGCTCAGAGTCGGCAAAAGGGATACACTGACAACCGTCGAAGGGACTTGGAGTTTTAAGTTGGAGATAAATTCTTCCTTCGGATATCACCATGGAGGAGAGTCATAAGATTTGGAAAGAAAGGAAAGCTAAGCCTAAAATATATTGGCCCATTTGAAATCCTTGCCTGTATAGAATCTGTGGCCTATCGGATTTCACTTCCACCGAATATGGCTTAGTTTCATGATTTTTTTTCATGTATCACTCTTGAGAAAGTACATACATGATCCCTCAAATATACTAAACTCAGAGGTGGTACAGCTAGAAGATGATCTCTCTTATGAGGGGTATCCAGTAGAGATTCTGGACCGAAGATATAAGTTTTTACGCAACAAGACAACCCACCTTTCCAAATTATTATGGAGGAACCAAAAGTTTGATTAAGATACTTGCGAACCAGAGGAGGCAATGAAGGAGAAGTACCCTCACCTGTTTGTGTAATGTGAAATTTCAATGGTGAAATTTCATAAGTGGGGAAGAATGTAACCACCCAATGTTTTTCAATGGAAATTACCTTCTTATAATTTTGTCATAAAATCTAATAAAAACACAACATAATGAAGTATTAATTTCTAAGTGACCTTTAAAAATATGTTTTTCGCTTCTATGTTTGGAATTTCAAAAACCCGACATACACGGTTGTGTTCAAGATGATTTTTGGAGTCTAATAGAACAAACATAATTTTTTGGTAAATAGTAGCATACCCGTATGAATAGAAACACACCCTTATAAATAGTGATATACCCTAATTAATAGTAACCTTACCTATGATAGTATAAAAATAATATTCAAGTGAAATTATGATTTACCTATATTTTACAATAAGTAAATGAATGTTCTAAAATTCGTTTTTTAATAATAAACTATGAGATTAATTAAATATTAAATTAATCATATTTATGAAATTATTTTTGAAAAATGGTCTTCATTTTTGGATTCCACATGTCAAAAAAATGGTAGGGGTGAAATTTTGGGATTTTTCTGAAATACTTGAATTTTTATGAATAGTGAAATACCATAATTTACAAAAATAAGCTAAATAAACAAATTATAGCGTCATGTGTGATGTTCAGCAGATGTAAGACCACTTGGTTCGGGATCACATGATAAAATTATTATTCTTGGTCAAGGAAGACTCAATATTCCTTGTCTTGTGGGGAAATAATAAACTAATAAATCTTATATTTAGAAAACGCCTCTCCCCTCCAATATAGATACGACCCATCACACCCCCATTTCTTCACACCTATTGAACTCCAAGACTTGTCTTAAATATACCAATTCGTCTTCCCTAGCCCCTCCCCCACTTCAAAAATAATCTGTTCTCATCAAAAGAACAACCTTAGGCCCCATAAATAGGATCTCAATAGGAGGATTCAATAGGTAATTTCACTCCTTTTCCTTTAAATTCCATTCAATTTCATGTTTTTTTCTTGTTCTCCCCCACATATCATTGTCCAAATGGTATGGTAACTCTAGTATAATAAATTTAATAGAATTTTATGATACTAATGAGATAATATATCATCCACCCCCCTTTTCCTCTTCCTATTATTTTATAAAAGAAAACGTCGTTTGTGGGGTGTTAATCTATCACCTTCATGAACGACGTGTTTTTTTTCATTTCTACCTTCTGATCTAGACATGAAACCATTTTTATGGTTGAAACAGGATATTTTATATGTATTATGACCTATTTAATGTTATGGAACTAAATAATGTACTTATTACTAAATGATTAATCAAAACAACTTCATTCTGGTTGAAAAACCATCCACATTAACTCAAACAATCATCATTTAATTCTTATCTAATGATTCATCCACATGGTATACAATGTAATTCATTATAAGATAATTTTAAATTATGTAATATAATTAATAACTTATAATATATGTTCTGTAGGTTTATCTATGTTCTATACAAACGTCAATTCGTGAATACTTGTGAAACGCTCAAGAAAACCATAAAAACGAACATTCCCGAACAATGTTTTTAAAATCTATAACTCATAAAAAGACCCATACAATAAAATAATGACACCAAAATGACAACTATTCATGTATAAAAGGTTCTAGAATTTCAAATTAATGAATATAATGTCCTTATATAGGAAATTAACGTGAAGGAAGTGTTTGTATATAAGGTAAGGTGAAATTATCGAACCCAACTTTCATCCTTCAGGTTCTCCCTCTTTCACAACATTTGATTTCATTTCTACTTAAAAATAGTTTTTTCATCACTATATTTACTTTTCGAGGATATAAATGTTTTTCACTGGTATTTATGTCAAATAAAATGTTTTCCAAAAGAACTCTTCTTTTAAGAACACCCCTTTTACTTCTCATTCAAGAGTGACGGTTCTTATAACATGTTATTCCCTCATTCTTTTGGGAACACAATGTTTATGAATGTGATATTATGAGATGAAAACCATTTCATTTCATGGGTTGGTTAGGTTCATTTTGGTTATATTTTCATTGTGTAATTCATTATAAATGATAATGTTAGGATGTGACGGGTGTGCCTAGAATTATATATTGCAGTATGAATGTATGAATGTGACAAGTGCGCCAAGTATTATACCGCGCTTCAATGCATTGGGTAAAGTGATTAATTTCATGAGTATATGTGAAATGATGTTTAAACAAGATTATTTATTTTTTTACAAGTATGTGTGGTATTTAACCACTAATACATGATGACTCATTTTTATTGATTGCCACATTTCATGTCTTTTGTTAATGATTCCATCATGTTCACGATTCTTTACCTATGTTATGATTATGCTCACCTAGTGCTATATTTTTTTATCTATCCCCTTACTGGGCTTCTAGCTCACCTTTTTTGATGTATATCCTCAGGTGGACACATTTACTAAGGTGAGGTCAAGTTCTAATAAAATGCTAGAGAAGAATAAATTAAACAAGTTTATGCTCGATGTTTTAATTGTTATGTATGGTCCGAGTTTTCCAAAGACACTAAACCGTTGGATCCTCTATGTGTAATACTATTATGTTTTTTTTCTTTAAAATGATGTAATAGTAATGTAATAAAATATGGGGTTGCTATATTTTTAATTCTGTTTGGTAGAGACGATTGCACATCCACCTAAAAATAGAGTAAATTTCTACACCAATAACTTCTATGCCAAAATTAATCAAATAATTAACCAAAGGGTCACATTAAAAAATATAATAGGAAATGTAGAATTAAATTTCCAAATCAATGCATCAGCCACTTTATATGATTTTATAGGATGCTAATGAATCATGTTATCATAATACTTGATTAGTCAAATCCATGTTCTATGTCTCATGTTCAATTTATTTTGCATTGATATATACTTAAAACATATATGTTCAGTATACATTTAACATTTTGTTGCTTATGAATGATTCCTCAAAATGTTTAATGAAAAAAAAAATCATCTAGTTCCAAATCATGTGTAGGGAAATATAATTCATGAGGTTTCAACTGAAATGAACCATAAGAAATTACCTGATCATTCTGAATTAGGAAACAACCAAGATCATTCATTTATGAATAACTACAAAAAAAATTTATCATTTCTAAAAGGAAGGTTCTAGACTAGATAATTCACCAATATTATTTTTAATTCCTAAAAAAATCATCACATTCTATTATCTAGATAAACTCAACAACTTTTTGAGTTACCATATTCAGTGGGATAGATAACCGTTCAATGTTTTAAACAAATCTATTGTAATATCATGATAAACCATGAAAATTATGAATCTATATTATCTTTTTGTGTCTCAGACATTCTTTAACAATTTTTTTTAGCAAGATAAATGGTTATTCCATCTTTAAAAGAATTGCACCAAGGAATGAAACTCATTGCAAACAAAATTCACACTAGAAAAAATTATCATATATGTTATTTTCTTTTGAGGGTTTCCAACCAACCCTTATATGTATTTCATGATTCCATTTACTTTTATATTATACAAAAACATCATCAATAAACACATCCATAAACATATACGTGAACTAATGAAATATTCTATTAATATGATCCTTGAATACCATTGGTTAATTAGTTAACCCAAATGGAATTACAAAAAATTCATAATGTCCATATCTAGTTTGAAATAATTTCTTCAGAATTTCTAATTCCATTACTATAAACTGATTGTACCTTTACTCTATATCAACCTTTAAAAAATACTTTTCTCCAAGGAGATGATCAAACAAATCATCAATAGGATTCAAATGATACTTATTATTAACAGTTATGTTATTTGAGGCTGTATAATCAATGTAATGTTTTATTGAAACATATTCATTTTAAGAAAACAAGATAGTAATAGACCATGCAGAAGTTCTAGGTTGAATAAATCATTTATCCAACAACTCATGTAACTAATTTTTCAATTCTATATGTTATAATTGAGCCATCAAATAGGGGTCTTTAGAATTTTACATAGCATTAGGGACTAAGTAAATACTAAATCCATCTTCTTGATCAAGTATAATACTTGGAAACTGATCACAAAAACATTCAGATACTAATTTTCCAATAGCACATCACTATTCTAAATAGTTACTTTTTCTTTTAAAAATATGTGAATTATAACGTTCATTTCCATAGTTTAATAATTTCTTCTCTTACACAAATGTCATCAATGTAATGCATTTAGTCTTTTATAAAAATTAAATCTATTTCTGAAAATAAACTTATTTTTCTCTACAGTCTATCTTAGCAAGGTCAAAAGAAGGCCAATAAATACCCTGAATAACATCAAGCTCTATTATAGATAAAATGATAATGTTTTTATGTAAATTCGATCCCCATACCATGACAGGAAGACTTTTATAATTTCTTTTTACCATAACATTCCCCCCATGTGTTTTCACCATAATTTTTAAAATAATCTCTTTAGGTGAAATCTCTAATTTAGAAAAACAATTCACCAAAATGAAATAATGTGTAGAACTTGAATAAAACAACCCATTAGAAGAATCTGAATAAACAAACAATTAATCTAATACCACTTAACATGATGTCCCATCATCTGCTGAAGAAGTTGAAAAGTATTTCACCACACCTTACTTCTTATAGTATGGTTGTTTCCAAACATTTGGGTTCCTCTTTGAATAATAATTTCAATAATTACCCATCTCATTGAATTTAAAACATTTTACTGAAAATATATATCATATTTTTTCATACCACTACTATGCTCTTTTTCATTATAATTATGAGCCTTGTGCCCCATTTTACCACCTTATAAACACATATTATAATTCAAAAGTCATTCTTTAGAGTTTTTTTATAACAATTCTCACAAACTATAAACATAATTTTCATACCATCAGACATTATTGATGAATTCTCCCCTTTTCCCAAATATCTTGAACAATTTGTATTATAGTTTCTAAAAATTGAATGATCATTATAAAAATTCATTTCCACTATCTCTAGACATCGAACAAGATTTTCATAACATTTTAATTCTTGAAAATCCAATGCCCTTTGATATTTTGGATTTAATCCTGAGTAAAAATGATTGATTTTAATAACAAGATCCATAAAAATAAATCACATACCTTTCTATTAAAGAGAAAATTTATTTATATATAGTCAATGAATCCACTTATTTCCTTAATTTAATGAATGGTTTTTCTATCCAATGTTGAACTTACTTAGGAAACTATATCACGAGAAAATTATTTTTGAATTCAAAGCACTCTAAAGAATAAATCTCTCCACTATCCCTTATATTCTTAACCATCGACCACCACTAATCAGATAGACCTTCAAAATGAAAAATATCAAGACTAACCTTTTAATTTTATGATCACCCAATGACATCAGAAATCTTCTCTAGGTAATTAATCCACCCTTTAGATACCACTACATCATAATATTGACTAAAAGCTAGAGGTTGTTTCCTCATTAAATATATCACTTCCAATATATTATTTTGTAGTTGAAATTGATGATATCATTAATATATTCCACCACTATTTATAGATTGTGTCCACTAAGCCATCACAGTCAAAAACTGTGATATTTCAATTCCAACCATGTTAGGATACTGATTCGGATTGATGTTTTCCTCTTCATACCTTCCCACCAAAGATTCCTAGCTTCCTCTATGGAAAACCATTTTTAATAGACATATATTAGACAAATCAACATGGTAATTGTCATATTCTATCTCATTTAATCTAAACCATAAATTAAAAATCATTTATGGATATTTTTTAAGGATATCATAACCCCTAAATTTATCTAAACATACCATTTATACCAACTAGTAGGCCCTGCACTAGAACATTACATAATCAAGATTTTTAGTCATGAATTTACTTCATTTCACATTGTGGATGTTAACAGGTTTAGTGTATTAGAGAATTTTGTCATAGTTAATACATAATATTCCACATTCATACAAAGAAAACACTACTAAAACAGTGTCATTTTTTACAAACTAAATCAATTTAAAATATAATAAAGAATATTTTTCATGAAAAATCATCATAAATTTCAACATGACATCCTCTATTATCTTACCCATACTTATACCATATTAAAAAAGTTAAAAAAACTGATGAGCACAAAAAAGATTAATAACGGAAATATAAGAAGGAAAGAATCTATTGGTCCATGTATTCTTGAAACCCATGAAAATATCTTCACATTGTTATACATTTCACCCCTAAATCATAATCACCTTATCTAAACTCATGAAATCATAAGATTCTAATAAAACATCATAGAAAAAATAAATTATAAAGGTTTCCTATGGAATCAATTCCATATCACTATTATATTTACTATAGCTAGCACAACTATACGGAGAGTAACATTCATGGTTTGATTTGCAATACCCACCGTAGTATATTCCCTTAATATCTTCAGAAAAACCCTACCAGTTAACTCCATATCATTACCCAATTAATTGGAGAGATATAATGGTCTCACCAACCCTTGGTTTTTCATAGAACCACCTATACTCCTGAATATTTCCCAAGAACCAAAAAATAAGAACCACACATAAATCAGGCATAAAATAAAAATAATATATCCACAGTGAAATCAATTTTCATTTTTGGAAATCCATAAATTAATAAATAAAAACATGTTATTTTAATATAATATTTATAAAATTGTAAATTAAGAATCAAAAAACTAATGTGACATATATGAATGAAAATTTCTTCATGTTTTATAAGTTAAAAAATTTCTTTTTCTTCTCTAAATATATTTGTAATACTAACTTTAAAAGAGGTTTTTAAATGAAAGCCTCTTACCTTGAGTACAAATCATCATGTACAATATTTATTATGAGGAATAATAAAATTATTTTAATTACATACTTACTTGATAACCATTTTAATGTTTCTTATTCCTTTTATATTACTTATTATCTTGTTTTAATAGTTATTTAATTATTTTTTTTCACATCAGACGTGTCTTCAATATTTCTTACTTATGTAAAAAAATGACATTGATATGACGTCTATAAAAAAATTCATAGTTAAATTATCACAAAAATAATCATAAATTACATAATAAAAAAATATATATATCCATTAGTCTTTTAAATCATGCATTTTTTGTATGGTTATGAAAAATGAACAATGTTATAATCATGGAGATGGTAGGTCATATGTACGCATGAGTAACGTTTCCATTTTTCAATGATCATTATTGAAATAAGTTAATTATTATTTTAAATTTACAAAATAATGAATATATAACTAATATCATATTAATTATTTTAATATACTTATATATATCATCAATGTGATGTGCTAATTAAAAACGAAACACGTCGCTTCGTGAAGGTGACAGTTCACACACAAGCAAGAACGATGTTTCAATTTTATGTGAATGGAAAGGTAAGAATGTAAATGAATTTTTATCTATTAATCATGAAAAATATGTCATGAATATCATATATAAACATTTATAACTTGTCTTATGGTAATATTACGTAAAACAAATTATATCAGTCCATGTGTTTGTAGTCCTTCGTACAGACGAATGAATAATTCATTTCCCAATCGATAACATTTGTGATGGATTTCGTTGATGATGATAAACTAAATACACCTGAGTAAATTTATAACAATTTATTTATTATTTAAACGTGTTTTAATATTATTATAAGTAAGAAGTAGAAATAATAATGAAATACTTGATTAACACAATTCCAGTTCTTCGGGCGATCTTCTTTACGTAATAGCTTAACACCTCTAGAAACGGTGTTATGCCTAGTCTAAGGAATCTATTATGTGGGGATGGATTAAAGGAAGTGATTTGGGTAGATATTGGAAAAAAACTAGTTTTTAAGAATATTGAAATGATTTGATAGGGTTAATTTGTATAGGAGAGGGGAGGGGCACTCTTAGAGTTATCCAAAATATAAAATTAATATAAATTAATTTTAAAAACTAATTGGGTAAAAAGATATTTAACTAAAATATATGATGAGTATGGGTCTAAATAAAATCATAAATTAAAAATTATAATTTCTTTATTGTTTTTTAATCCTTATCTTTATGTCTTAACCCTTATTTTAACCATTAAACTTTTAATGTGATATCATGTAAGTAACACTTTTATGGTTAACATAATTACTATAAAATTCCAAAAGACAAAAAATTGAGTCATATATAAAATTTTAATAATTTTAACAATCATTTTTCTTAATTTTATATTTTTATAAATTTTATATCATTTTGAAAAATATTATTTATTTTAAATGTAAATATATTTGATTTTGAGACTATTCATTACTTGACTTTTTAAAAATATCATAACGACATTGTATCTTCAAAAACAATTATTTTAAAATATTACTAACATGTTAAATTATTATATTACATTTTTAATTACATTAATAAAAAATATATATATTTTATTATTTTTAATATCATTTATTAGATATTTCCATTAATTAATCTGTTACTACGTCATCATTATGTCACCATTTAAAGTAATTATTTTATCACAAAAAAATATAACTAAATTTCTATGATGCATATAATTATTTTATATTTAAAATTAATATTTATATTCTTTCACATAACCTATATTAAACCATAATAAAAATTACATATGAAAAACATGATTTTTACATCTTTGACATTAAATTAAATAAAATATTATAAATTTCAATCTCTCATACCCACGGCTTCAAAAAATTATAATTTAAGATGAAATATTATTTGTATTAAAAATTAACTTATAAAATGAGATTCGAACATTTTTTATGGTAATTATTTTATAATTTTAATGTTTTTTACCATTAATAACTTTATTAACCTTTAACCTTGTTAATAGAAAATTATCTAATGTTACTATTCAAGATGTCAACAAATAAAAGGGACATATTGACTATATTTAGATATTTTGGCTAATATTATGTAATCTATTTTTAAAAATTATAAAAACACAAATTATATAAATTAATTATAATTAATCTTGTTGACGAAACAAGAAAATGGGTTTAAAAAGTAAAAATGTTCAAAGATCACAGAGTTTTTATATCCAAATTTAATGAAAAAATTATTAAAATGACTTAAATTTTATTAAATTATAAATAAATTATCTAATTATACATAAAACCCACTCAAATTTAAATTTTACTCTATAAATAAATTGTATGAAAAAGCAGTTTTCAATTAAAATGGAGTATTTTTTCACTATTCATCAAAAAATGAATTTTATCAGAAAAATTCCAAAAATTCAACCAATTTAAATGATGATATATAGCATTAAAATAAGAATTTTATTTTGTAAAATATAGTTTTTTAATGTGTTATGAACTATATTTAAATGAAGTGTTCCATCAAAAGGATATATAAAATTCTTTTTTAGAAAAGTAATTTTTCCACTATAAAACTAGATTTATCATATATGATACTGAAAATATTGTCCCTATTAATTAATATATAATTCATTTATATAATTAAATATGAAATATAATTATTCAATCATTACCTGGTTTATTATCCATTTCATATCTTTACATCTCCTATTTTAATGATTTGGTGTATGATGTAAAATTTCATTAGGATGTGTTTGGAGTTTTACTGAAAATCATTTTCACTAACATAGGTAATAAATCCATTATTATTTAAATATAGTTTAATTTTTTCCCAATTTCATTGAATATCCTCTCATTATTTGATAAAATTATTTCTAAAAAAATCCATTTTTTACTTTAGAGGAAGTGGTGTACATTTTTCAGTTGTATAATTATCTAGTGTGGATTTTTTTGAACTCTTCAAGCACAGAACTCCTTTATTTAAGTTAAACATCAGCCAAAAATTTTATTAATCTTTATCTATCTAAATATTATATCATTTTATCCTTCTATAATTATATGGTCTCCATCTTCCAAAATCATTAAAAAAATTGTAGTTCTCGTCTAGTACATAAGGATCTTCTATAACTCCAAATAATGACTTTAACCTAGTTTAGGTTGGTATATTCTTGTAAGTTTTAAGGTAAAAGAAGTATGGTTTCCTATTAGAAACATGAAATACATAATGTAGCTAATGGATGATGCCTAGTTGTCAACCTAATGAGTACACTTGTTTTAATAATATGGGAATTAAGTCTTCATAAGACACATTCCATGTACTTCATGAAATAATTTTTTGAAATATTAGAATTAAATTAATAAAACTATTTATCGATTTTGGAAATTTTAATTTCCCTAAAAATAATTTTTTATCTACTTTTTTATCCTTATAGTAATATGGTTTTTGAATATTTTTGTTCTTTTATTGGGATTTTATTTCCTAATAAAACCATTACAAACTCTAGTTAAGAAATATTATTTACAATTGGTAGTATTTCAACTAATTTTAGATTTATAAATATATTAAACCTACCACTAAACCATTTTATATAATTATAATTAATTTTATTTTCTGTAACTAAAATATTTTATGAATTCAATAAAATAGTGATTCAAAATATGATAATCTTATATTAACCCATAAATGAATCATTGATTCATAAAACCCATATTAACATTATTTTAATCATAAAAGCCCTTAGTTTGTGTCATTTCTTAATCCTCATATATAATACAATTAGTGGAATTTGTTTTAAAATCCATTTGATATATACCATAGTTATAAAATAAAGAAATGAGAAGAAGAATTCTAATGGACTTCAGTATCATATCTTGTGAGAAACTTTCATCATTATTAATTCCATAAATTTATCAATAACATTTTAGACAATGATAATGACTTTATATATATTTTACCAACCATGATATTTATAATTTTAGTGACTCTATTGCACCATTTTGGGTTACCCCATTAAGAATATCAACCATGTTCTAACCATGGTTAGTGTATATGGATTTCATTTTAGAATTCATGGATTCTCTATAATTATCTGAGCTAAAAATTATGATGAAATCATAATATAAAATTTGATAATTCTCAATGATTAATAAATCACTCAAATTTATACAAATAAATTCATATCAATTTGATTTATAATGAATTTACACAACTGTTACAGTTTATATGACATTTAAGTTGATTATTCCTCTTAAATATCTTATGGATACAAATAATCTTCCCATAAAGGCTCAATATTATAATATTTATTGAGTTTTTATAAACTCAAATATATACACCAATTTGGAAGTAAGAATAAACGTTTCTGAGTCTGAGGGAACCAGATCAACCCAGTTGTGCTTTCCCATACACTGAATCTTTTGACTAAAAAGGATGGTCTAAGAGGTGACTGTGGGGAGAATACTACCTCATTATAAAAAAAGTAAAAATGAAATACTGTGATTATTTAGATAATATAGTTCACATAACTGAATAAATAAAGCTAAAATACTCATGTTAATACTCATGAATGTATGTGCATTCCATCAATAGGAATACAACAGATGACTACCCCTCATGGGTTAGTCTCCACAATCAAATTGGAAATAAAAAACCCATGATACTAGATCAATAGATACTATGAATCCACCTGGTACTGTCTCTATCATAATCTATGAAACTATATTATAGAAAAAAACATCATTAACCTACTCCAACTAATACCTCAAGGACAAGATAAAAAATAAATTTAGCATTATAATTACACATTCATAGATATGCAGATGTAAGGTTTGAGTAAGAAATATAGTTGATGGCCACCAATGGTATTTTGGATAGATCTAAAAATTATGGTGTACATATATCAAGAAATAAAAAAAGAAATACATATTCATACAACCTCTTGATATGATGAATAATATATTTTCATCATAAATCATCATCTTACCTACTTCATCCAATGCGTGAGTGGGATGACAAACTCATAGTTATATTATTCTTTGAGGCTCACCAGACCTTCATCGTTACTACATCACATAAATGGAGATATCAGTTCACCAGCACAGAGTATCACTACCTTTTTATATCCTTCATAATTGACTTGGTTCATTCCTCACCAAGTAATTCTATCAATGGCCATAAATTACAGTGTCAAACAAAACGAAATAAATTTTTTCCATCATTGAAGTTCCCTTGGTGGATAAAAGATTATTTAAAAACGAACAGAATTATAAATAAGGGATTTGTTTATAGATTTTATTGGAGGAATGATCAAATTATATTTTTTTCATAAACTGAGAGTTGTAGAAATATCACAAAAATCATATGATCCTATGGTGTATGGTTCATATTGCCTTCAAATTAAATTAATTTTACCAATTGACTCTTAATGTAATTCATTTACATGTTTCAATTGTTCTTTATTGTTGTATTTTTAGACAAAATTATTTTGGATAAGTGGGGGAATATTTTAATATTACTAAAGATGTAATGGAAATGTATTTATTTGAGCTGAAGTGCTTCATGGTGCGAAAGGTATCATTGAATTATGGTGAAATTGAATCAGAGGAAGATTTTAAATATATTAAAATTTATTAAACCTAGGATATGTTATTTATGATGTGAAGTAGTCGAGCTATAATAACTAACATGATACGTTCCTATAATTCACTTTATGACATGTTCATCATATAAGTTATGGGGAACTGGTAATGCCAAGAAGTATATCCTATGAAAAAACTAGTGTTACGCTGTTTTGGAAAAAAAAATTCTCAATAAATAAAGTCGCATATCAAGAAATAATGTTTTATCTCATGTTATTGTGTTTTTACAATGATATTTTAATGTCTCATGGGAATGAAGAGCCTCATTGCTCACCCTCAAAGCACATTGGCAATATTTAATGATGTATTCCACAGAAAAAGATATATATGAAAATGTATTGTGGTAACTCCAGTAGTAATTATTCCACACTTTAATGGTGTTCAAGGATTTATTGGATTCAATTTCAATATCAATCAGATATTTCCATCAAACAATAAATAAGAATTCTACATAATAATACTTGATTGTTTTAAAAATTAACAGGGATCTCTCCCAAACTAGAGAGTGGTAGATAGGAAAAAACTATATAATTTACCCTAAAATATATTGTATATATGGTTACTAAGATTATTTGTGTGGTATTTTAGTCAAGGAACAAGGTTACAAACATAATACAAATTCTAAAGGTAGTTGTGGTCACATTAGAAATGGTGATTTGACTTGTTGGTACTCATTGTTCTATCTTGTATGAGGATTATAGGGCCTTCTCCCTAAACTGTTCCATGTTCTTATTGATAAATTATAGGAACATAGGTATTTAGATCATAATTATTTCTCACCAAGGACTTTAAACATGAAAAAAATTATTTTCTTTAACATTATTTTTTACATCATTTTGCACGTGTTATTTCTTACTCTTTCTCTCATCATCATACCGTCATATTTTAAAAAAAATTACACTAACTTGTGATGGAAATATTTTTTGATGGTTGTTGTTTTATGTCAAAAGATTGACTCACCCACATCCTAGTGGTTTTTTACTCTATCCTAGGACTTTTAGTTGATATCAGAGAACATTTTTTTACATGGATTATATTTATTAATTATCTTATGGATATTAGTTGGTATAATAGAATGATACAATTCTATCAAGTTGGAATATTACCATGTTATTACCACTATTTTTATGAGATAATTTATAAGGTAATTTCCTATGGAACTATATTTTTTCCACTTCTTATATCATTGATTGGATAGGTATATACAATTACTAAAAAATAATAGAACAAATGAATTCCTATGTTTGATCGAAAGGGATTCTATATACGGAGGGAGAGTATCAAATTATATATTTTCTCACATGACATAGAAATTATTTAAATCTCATTGAATGGTTTATTTCTATTAGTGGTTGGTAAAACCTATACTCTATTGTAAATATGAATATAAATGTAGATGAGAGAGCACACAATGTGTTACTCTCATCCCTTTAAGAGAAGGACATGACAGGGGTCATGGGGACACAAATATAAAGGTATTATGGAATAAGCTCTTTGATTTTCATGAGGGAGAAAAAAAGGTAATGAGTGATAGTTTAAATCAAATACGAATCAATTTGAGTTCATCTAAATTGGAGGAGATGAAACGGTGGATGAATTATTTATTTAGGAAAATAAAATTGTGAAATAAATTTGAGTATATATAGAAGATCATGAGTAGCATAACATGGTAAAAATGTTAATTAATATTTTTTTAGATAACGTGATTAAATTATCCCTACATGAAATTATTAATTATTCGATGAGTGAACCATCAAAAAAATTTATAATATCTTAATTACTTATGATAGTAATAGTGGAACATCCTATAGTAAAAAAGGTAATTCTAAGAAAGATCCGACATAAAAAGATATATATGTTATGAAACAACATGATCAAAAGATTTATTTAGAGATGGAAAAAAGATACTGAAGGTGAATCCATGGATTTTAATAAACATATAACTTTTTATTTAAAAGGCATATAGTAAGTAAAAGGTTAATATATGGGTAATATACTATTTATGTTCATTACTTATAGTAAATTTGAAACCTTTCTTCAAATTTCCCTATGAATTTATAGGAGGATAAATATGATGACCAATATCAAAGGTTTTCAAGAAAAAAAATAAGGTGGAAAGTAGTAAGTGTGGGATAAAATTATTCAAGGCTAAGGGGGAAGACAATAAAATAGAGAACAAAAATGTTATCTCAAAATATGCGGTCAAATATTATTATGAGGAAAGTGAAATTGACCATGAGGACAAGAAGGATAAAGGGAGAATGAATTTTAGGGACAAAATATAATAATCTCAATGATACATCAAATGAATAAGAATAATTGATTTCAAAATATGATGAATAAAAACTGACGAGGAAACATCAAAATAGTATCATTAAAGAATATATCTCATTATATGTTGAAATAAATATAACTTTTTTAAGATATAAATTATATTTTCTAATTCTATTAATGATTAGTTGAAAAAATATATTTTTTATTCAAAATCCAAAGTAAATTATAAGATGCATGTGTAATTAAAAAAAGAAAAGAGATATAAATGAAATCATTATTACGAGGGATGGAATGTTTCATATTTCCTTAGTTATTATCATTCATAAAATTAATATATAAAATATCTTAAGGTAATATTAGTTAATGATGAAAATTATTTAAGGATAACTCACCATTTATTTCAAAATTTCATCAATTTTTTTGAGAGATCCAATGCAGTAAAGAAGGTTTCCAATACTAGAGAGAAACATATATATTTACCCATATTGAAAAACTTCATTGTTTTGGAAACTCGTTCATACAATTAAAATGGTGCAAATAGTAAAAATGGTATGTTTAATGTTGGTGTGTCACCCAAGACCGAAAAATAACTTCATTTTAAAATGAATATTTTTTCTAAAAAATAAAAATAAATTCATAGTGGGAGAATAATAATATTTAGTACAATTATAAATTAATGTTCATGGTGAAGGAGAAATATCCTAAGTGATTGAATATTGAGAAGAATCCCTGTATTTTAAATCAAAGAGATATTCAACAAGAACCTTTTAAATAATCAATATATTACCTGAAGAGATATCACATTAAAGGAATATCATTGTTTTTCAGTGTCTATGAACATAAATCATATGTGTGTCCCTATAATTTATCACTCCATTAATCAAATTGATATAATGAATCAAGGTGGACTCAAACCTGATGTTTCAAGTAGACCGTTAATATAATATCTAAATGAGAAGGTAAAACTACATAATACTTATGATTCTCATGAAGTAACTTGCGGTAGGATTGATAAACCCATAATCACCACAAAAAATTTCCTCATAGTGATACTATAGTAGCTAAAGTAAATTATAATTCCAAATCTAATAAAAGGTAGAATGATAAAAAGTATGAAATTGTGGTTTATGTCACATACAATGTTTGAAAAATATAAAATACTTTGATATTTGATAGTGCTTTCTCATCAAAAAATGACTAGAAAAAAGGACTCTGGAAATATATCCCAATTTATAATAGCATTTTTATCACTTTTAAAAGGTATGGGTTATTTAATGTAAATGTATTTATATTAACTATGATTGGGAAAAAGAAGTCTAGTGATGTTATCTTTTTGGATGGTATGAAAGATAATATATTTATTTGTTCCTAGAATTATGATAGTTTGAATGAGGATAACTTTCATGATGAAGTAAGTGTTATAAGAAAGCTACGGGATGGAACAATATTGATTAAGAAATGGAGAACAAAAAGAAATCTATTTTAAATTTATATTGATAAAGGCATCTGTTTCATGACAATAGAGAAGGAAAATCAATTATGTTATAAGATACACGGTGGTTTGAGGAAACATATCATGGATAATGTTATAAAACATTATATTTTGAGAAATATACCATATATACAACATTAAAGGCTCTACAATTGTGATACATGTCCCAATGGAAAATAGATAACAAGATACAAAATATGTTAGAGATAAAGAAAAAAAAACATGTTGATTTAGTGCACTCAAATATATGTGTAACAATGATCTTTAATTAAATATGTGGAGATATGTATTTCTTTAATTTTACTACTTATTTCACTCATATTATAATGACTATTTTATTTATATTAAATGAAAATCTCTTGATACGTTCAAACACTTTTGAATAATTGATGAGAAAAATTTGCAAGTTCTATCAAAATATTTCAATTTAACAATGGATATAAATAGAAAATTAATTCCTCAAGAAATATCTTTATAATAATTCAATAATTCATGAATATAATACTAAAAACACAACTCATCTAAAATGGAGTAGTGTTTTGGAAAATCAATGTATGTGGTGGAAAAGTGGACAACCATGTTACCATAATTGTATCTTTTAAATTATTTTAGAGAAAAGACAAAAAAATTAAATACCTTCATTACTATTAGATTCCTAATTTAGATTTATTTAGTCAATAAACATTATGATTAATGATTTTTAATGAATCCATTCTTGAGAATATCCAAGGTATTCGACATCACTTTCTTTATAAAGATTAAGGGAAATATTTTTTACATTTTTAATGAGATTGTTGATGAATGTATATTTCATGGATACATACTCAATAAAATAAGATAATATAATTACAATAATAATATAAATAACATTGATATATATTATGTAATTATATTTTAAAATTAAATTATTTCTCAAAATCCCTACCCATTAAGGATTAAATAGTTAAATCTCTTAGAGAAAACATTGGTTGGTGTGGAAGTATTATGGACACACAAGTATATTTCCAAAACTCTTGTGATGATTCTAAAATATTCAAATATGAATAATCCCTAGATAAAATAAAAATTATATTTCTAATTTATAATAATAATGTATAAGTCTATATAATCAATAGATATAGTGTTAAATTATTTCAAAACAATAATTTTTTGATAAATTCTGTTCATAAAAACCTTTTTTTTCATTTTTAACCAAAGAGAAATTAATATGTTGTGACACATAATGATACAGTAGGTAAAATATATGATTAGTGGAGTAAAATTAAGAATAATTAATCTTTTTAATTAGTTCTAAATCTTAAAGGTAAGAATGAGATTAGTAAAAAAATTCATGAATAAACTCAATAAGAAATAAGATTTAAGATGGAATAAAGATTTTATTATATTCAAGAAAAATAGATAATATTGATTTGGATGAAAAAAATATCTCCATATACAAGGATACAAATGATTAAAATATTTTTAAAAATACATTCTCCAAAAAATTACACTATTTATAGAAATGGACAAGAATTCAAAATTTTTGAATTGAAAACTTGAGAAATATTTCTAT
Source organism: Viscum album (assembly GCA_963277665.1). Classification (NCBI taxonomy): domain Eukaryota; kingdom Viridiplantae; phylum Streptophyta; class Magnoliopsida; order Santalales; family Viscaceae; genus Viscum; species Viscum album. Next base: position 1,161,024,377 of record OY728151.1, on the reverse strand, counting down.
ATTGAACAATTGGAAGGGTTAATCATGGATGTGGATGGTTTTAAAGTGTCAAATCTAATGAATTAATCATATGATCTAAAAAAATCACCCCAATAAGGTAGATAATAAACCAATGGTATCTTTGGGATCATGAAATTTAACAAATGCATGGTGGATTATAATCTCTATGTCAAAGGATATGACCAAAAATATTTTTTAGGAATTGTGTATTTCATTAAAATAATTTTTATGTAAAACAAAGAAGAAAATCATGATAATTTTTATTCCCAAATGAATAGAAACATTGAGATTACCATTATAGGTGATAGGAAATTATTTTTTTATTTTAATTTCATAAATACAAAAGGAGTTATCTTTTTCTCACAGGAGAAGTATTCTCAAGTGTTATTGAAGAACATTGGCATGGAATAATTGAGATAGGCCATAAATCTTATAGTAATACAGACCAAATTATCCATTGATAAAGAAAAAAATTCTATGTATGAAAAATAGTTTTTGTAGATTATTGTATTCATACTTTATATGATAGTGTCCAGACGTAATGTTGTATTTGTGGTTACAGATTTTTCAAAATTCCCAAGAAATTCAAAGGATTTTTAATTTGCAATGGTGGAATAGATGATGTGTTATATCAAAAGTATTGTTCCATTCATTATGAGGTATGTCATGAAAGCATAATCTTATATTTTTAGTCACTCTAATGCTAATTATGTTGTATATATGAGAGATTGGAAGTCTACTTTTGAAGGTGTGTTATTTTTAAGGGCTGATGAGTATCATGAAACTATAATAAGGAAAATTTTATCACATTTATCACAATATAATTTTAATATATTGTGGAAAGACATTCCATGAAGAAAATATTGTTGTAAAATTCCTAGATCAAAAACATTAGAGAGGACACCTCATAGACATTGATGATTAGGGGTGAAATGAGGGTGAAAATGACTTTAAAATAATTTAGAAGAACCCTTATGGTTAAATAATATTGATATTAAGTCCCATATAATAAAATAGATGGATGATTTTGACAAGACACAATTATATCCTATTTTAAAAAAGGATAATTTTTTGGATATCTGGAAAAATCCTATAAAAATGATGACTTATACAACATTAAAATGATGTTGGGAGTGTATTTTATCCCATAATATCTATATGTTTTATAGTTCATTTTCCATATTTTATTACTTTTAATTTTTTGATATAGGGTGAGAAAAAAATATAATTTTATTGTAAACTGGATGACACTATAGTTTCATATTTCAGATAATGATCTAGAATGTAAATTGAGGTGTTAATAGAAAATATTGAATCTTGAATAAGTTCATCAACATTGATATACATGTTTCTAGAAAATATAGAAAGTTATATTGTAGATAGATGTTGATATTAAGGAGTCATTAATGATTGGAGGTAGTTTATGAATGTTGGAGTTGACGAAGCCCCTCAAAAAGTGAATTAAAAATAATATATATATGAGTTGATTTCAATTAAGACATTATCAAAATAAAATTATTCATTCACTGGGAATTATATTATTGTCACAAACTCCATATTATCATATGGTTCAGTGTGTAGATAACATTTATATTGTAAGAAATCTATGATTAGACTCTTGGGTAAAATCATTAATTGGTTTTGGAAGAGTTTCAATGTTATATATATTAAAAAAATGCTCATTGATTAGTTAAAAACTAATTGTAGTTGAGTAAAGATGAAAAATAATAAATTTTTTTCTAATATGGAATGCATTACAATGTTAAGGATGTTTTTTCTTTCCGATAAAATTTAATCGAAGGTAGAGTTTAACTTTGACATGGACCTTTAACTATAGTTGCGTAGGTTTCAACATGAAGTAGTTAAGGTTAAATGTGACAAACTACAATCTATGAACTCATGTCCTAACCTAATCATTTGAGGATATCTGGGTAATTTTTCATGACATGAGGAATATCCTATGAATAATCAGGGTTCCACTTATCTTGGAACTAATAGGTCTTATTCCATAGTGATACGGATCACATCACAATGATTATGTTTATACTACACTGGGAATATCATGATATTTTCTTGTATCATTACAATTAAGAGTTACATTTTTCAAGAGAAAAGCCCATTAGAAACACTACAATAACTATTACACTGATAAAGTATAATAGATATGGGGTTCAGATCATGAGTTAGAACTCCATTCCAAAAAAAATTTCAATGATGATTTGGATATAATTTTCATATTCTTAAAATCTAGACATTGTGCCATCAGGATGTTATTCATGCCATATTGTATTTTTATTCTATAAATTTGAGGTTTTATTTCTCAAACTAGAGGGTGATATATTGTAAAAACACATAGATTTCTAGTAACATTTGTTACAAGTCTATTTATTACGTGTATTTGGATGGTATTTGAGGATATGAAGAAGGTTGAACAATCAATCTAAATTTTAGTGGCACATTAGGTCAGGGGATAAAAAATCAGTTGAATTGTCAGTTCTCATAATTCATTCTTATAATGGGATAACATAGTTATCCCACTTCTCATTTTCTAATTTTAATTGATAATAAAATATGAGTTTCGGTAGAGAGATATTTAACATTTAACACTGAGCATTAGCTACTTGATAAAATGATTCATTAAAACTTTTATTCATGTTTGTGTTTTTTACCATTTCCCTCACATTCTCCAATAATTATAACATCATATTTGATATTTGTACACACTATATAGTGATTATAAAAAAAATCTACATTTTTTTATTTAGTTAAAGTTATTATTTATCCCCAATCAATTGTTTTTTACTCGATCCTGGGCCTATCAAGCATCAATGGTGTGTCCTTATTTAGTCTGATGATTAACATCATCACTCTAATCCACACATCTATAGAGATTTCCACCATTAATATGATGGTAAAAACCCAAATGTCCATCTGTGTGCACATGTCCCTAAATGCCTTAGTCATACTGATGAGTGACATCACCAATATCCAATGACCACAAAACTTTAAAAAATGATATCCATATCATTAATGAATCATATATAATCCACATAACATATAGAAAAATAAAATCCCCACCCCCATATATCTATGTTGAATCATCCTCACCACATAACTAGTTAATGCATTGCCCCAAAATGACCACATCAAAAGACTCAACCCCTGATGAATTTTAATTTTCCCCCATTCAAACCAATTAACAATTAGGTATCCCTAAAACAACAAATGATGGAATTTACCCTCAAATAATATAGTTATGATTATAACAAACACACGTTATTCCCTACATTAAAATGCTACCCAACCTACTTTCCATTCATAACTCACATCCCATAGACTATGCAAACATTTTATGCTCTTAAACCTCCTTGGGTACCCCAAGTATAGTCATCCTTTGTACTCAACCCAAAAAAATGAAAAATATATTATTAACCAACTCCTTTCCTAAATTCCAAAACATCCATAGTCAATACAACTATACAGTGAACAAAATAAACTACCGAAACAGTCAATGAAGGTTTTACGTGGTTCTATTCAATTTATTTCACACATATGTATCACTAAAAAAATAAAAAATACTCACATCATCTACAAGTTTCCCATTTATTCCCTCATCACTGGATACCCATTAAATACTAGCCATCATCCCCCATTCACTTCACACCCTATACTACGCCACAGGTCTTCTTAAAATACATGGAAACTAGTTTTTTCATTCCACAACCATCCCACATATCATCAAAACCTTTATATAAGAAGTCACTTGTGCAAATAACTAAAGGTGGGATAAATTCAGGGTACACCGATTAGGAACACACAGAAGTCTTCTTATTAAATATCAATTGATAATTTGGTTTTTTTTTTGAAAGAAATCACAAAACCTACAAGAACCTCCCAATATAGGACATAATTTAAAAATTCAATTAAATATAATGGGAACAAAATAATATAATCATGAGTACACCAAGACTTACCTGTGGTGACTCCCTATAATGAATGACTATAATAAATGACTACAAATGAGATATACCCTTCAATATAAGATGAGTGAATGGGAGAGATAAGGAAATATGGTATGTACCTTCTAGGGAAATAATGAGGGATCCCTTAATTTATAAGGTTTTTTATGTTTAAAACATTTTAATAATAATATAAAAACAATACATAGGTTATGGGTTACAATATGACCACATATATCATGATGCAATGGATATCTTGTGGAAACCTTGTAGTATGGCCTTATCAATCATGGTAAAATCCTCCTATCAAGGGAAGAACAAAGAAACCCAGCCTCCCCAACTCAATTTCAAGTTGTGATGTGATAATAAACCTCATTTTTTAGTGCCATCTAGAAATACAACTTCATCGTATAGCCTATAACTACTGTGGTGTGAAAACTCTCCCCTTAGATGACATTTAAAATATAATGCCTAGGTCGCAGTGCAATAAACATTCATACTAAAATTTTTAATCTTACACAAAAAACCATAATTTCACAATTCCCTATTCTATGTTGTGGCCCTAAATTTAGAAAAATACCATACTAAACCCTAGGAAAACTACTAAATCACTGAATATCAGCCTTTTCTATGACCTTAAACACCTTTACAGTGTCTAAATACACATGGTCAACCAATGGTTTTCATGAATTACCTGTTATAACACAATTATGGTTTGGAGTTGAATTTATTCCATGTATTAGTTTTCATATATTTTACTTTTTGAATTCCCATATACATGTGGATATTATCTAGGGACACCATAAGTGGTAGTCTACTAAGTTCCTAATCACACCCTATAAGGACCACATATGATCTATTCAAACTTTATCTATCATTACATATGTAAGGGAATGTTCCATGTGGTTTTTGTATAGATGGTAGGAGGTTTAGTGGATACATGGGAAAGACAATGATGGATCTTGGGGTAGGACTAATTGGATCCTTAGTGTCGTATTGGTGTTGGTTATTTTTATAATTTTATAACATGTGATTATTTTATTAGCCTATAATTGATATGGATTATTATTTTGGAATTTTATGTCATTGTAGATATTCAATTTTTGATAATGACTGTTATATTTTTTGTGGTTATGTACAAACCATTATGTTCATGTCATAATTATTTATCTTTTTTTTGTTTGTGGTGATTTTATTATTACTTTTGAGTTACATAATGGTGACATAGCCTCAATATGATCACATATAGACCTTCATCGATGGTTAGAAACATATAGACTATAGAGAGGTGTGCCTAAGTTTTGTGGATATCTAGTTCAGTTGTAGTAGAGGTTAATCTACAACGATTATTTTACCTATAAATAATAATATTATAAGAAATATAAATATTTGAGAAAAAAATACTTTTTCCTTTAAAAATTAGTTGATTTGATTTCACAATAATCAATTGGGGTATCAAAAAAATATGAAATTACTTGGTTTGAGTTAAATTTTATCTATGGTTTTATATCATAAATAATCCCCACATCCCCAAATCTATGTGTAAAACAAATTCTGGTGTTTACCTTTACACATCTCATATGATTTTTTAAATATATCCATATAAGTTTCTTAATTTAGTATAATGATTTCAATTTGAATAGAATAGTACTAAGATGATAGAGGAAGATATGTGTGACTTGAAATCAATCAAACCATTTCTAATAGTTTTTTATTTCTATTTTATGATACTCCAGTCCATTTTAAATTAATAAGAATAATTATTTGTGTCACAATACAACAACCCTAGAGATACTCATGGAATTATTTTATAAGGTATTTTATAAAATGATATCATCAAAGTGTTTTGATACTTCTTCCAAGATGATTATCTACTTCATTATAGAATTCTATAATTTTTAAAATTATTTATATTCATATTTCAAAAGAAATGTATATTTATTTCGACTAAAGTTTTCTATAAATGTATAAAATTATTTATAGACACCATGAGTTTGAACAGTTTTTGGTAACCATATATCGACATGCCTTTATTGTAATAATTTTATTAAATTATTTTAAATAAAATGAATATATAAATCCATATTTATGTGGACATTTAATTTTATTTTAGTTTTAGTTCTCTAGAATAAAAATTAGAAGGTATCTACTTTCTAAATATTATAGTTTGACCATTTTTTCATTTATAATACACAATGTATTATTTAACTCCATCATATAAAGAACATTCACTATAAATCCACTACAATATTTCATTAAACAAAACGAATTAAAAGATTTTAAAATACATAAATTAAAACCCCAATATTGTCCTAATAATATAAAAAATATAAAATTCCATTTAGTTTGAATAATATAAAATATTTCTCATATCAATAGTGAAAATGTAGAGGGTGGAGGTATGGTGGAATTTCCCATGTATAATTTAATAATCTTTTCTCTATTTCCCACATTAATTTTAACTACATATTTAGATAACATTATTTTACATCTTATCATAATCGCATTTGACCATATTATTGAAGAATATATAGTATCCAGTACCTATGTAATAATAATTAGAGGCAATGAATTCAATAATACAAACACCTTTGTTTGAGGTCTCACCCATATAAAATATTTTGTAATCATCTATGTACTTTATGAAATTTTTATTCTAATTATTTTAATTATTGAAAATAGTTCTCCTCACTATTCTTCATATTAGTGCATGTGTGGAAGTGATTTTATACCTTCCAGACATCTTTATATTAGAAGAATTATAATAATTTACTATTTCAATACATTTAATTTTACTAATATCATTAATTAAGAACGATTTAAAACCTATAAATATTTTTATGAATGACAAACTATGTTTAATAATTCATATATGGATATATCAATCTCTTATATACTAGAATTTAAAGAAAATTTATTCAATATATCAAGAAAAAATTTCAGGATTAAGTCTGTGTTTAACTCTCACATTATAGTAAACCCAACCCTCTCCAAATATTATATGTATCTAATAATTTAGAGAACCTTAGTACTTTTATAAGATTCATCTCACTTTTTAAATTAATATTATTTCCTAAAAATCTCAGACCTCTCAATATGGGATTTTTTAATAAACAATCCTAATATTTCTGATCATACGTGATGGAGATATTCCCCAAATCCAGAGATTCATATGGTGTTTTAATTGCTATATAATAGTGTATGGTATAATTTTTTTATTCTTTGAAAACCATTGTATAAAAGTAATTATGTGGGTCTTTGGGTTTTGCTTTTAAAATGATATCAAGATATTGTATATCATTTTCCTAAGAGAACCGTGTAGTAATATGGGTTATATCATAAAGAATTATAAATCAAAATGTATGGATACTATTAAAATAGATGAGGTAGTGTAGCTTTATAACATTTAGAAATATTTTATTCATGGTTATAATTATCCAATAATGATTCATTTGATTAAATGTTACCGAATATACAAATTGGATAAATATTACTTTTTTTGAAACTGTATTATATAATCAAATACTTTGTAATGAACAAGTAAATGTATTGGAATGCTCTAGGGTAATTTCCTTTGTAATTTAACCACTATTATGACTTTTTGTGCAACTAAATTCCAAAGTTGTACCTCCCCGCATGCCATATGTTGTTGACTAGAGACAGAGTTCTAATAATATCTTAGGGAGACTATACCCCTTGAATCAGATAAACATGAATAATAGTGGAAGTAATAACAATAAAATCCACCCATGTAAACTAGAAGAAAAGAAACCACATCTAATCACTAATAAATAGATATACCAACCCATTTTATATAAATATAAAAAACTATGTAGGCCATAAACAAACTTGGGAATTATAGGATTACTTGTGGGAATATCATTCATATAAAAATAAAATATAATCTAATGAAATAAAAAACAATGATGAACTGTAAAACTGATATCGACTCTTTCCTATTCCATTCACCATGCTTCATTACAAAAACCAAATCAAATATCAATTATTGGAACCTTGAACTTTTCCTTACACGTATCTATAAAGTATGTTCGAGTACCCACAGTGGCCATAGTAGGGTGTGAGTGAACCTTATAAGGACACCACCAATGATTTCCAAATATATATATATTCAATACAAGTGCATGGTGATGTTCCATAATAATCAACTGAATAAAATAAAATAAATTCATATCGTCATCTGGATCCATGGTGACATCTGGGATCAACCATACCATCTTCATCAAGTGTCTCATGTCTCTAGACATAACTAATAACCAACCAGTGTGGAATTTTGTCCCACCCAATAAAAAAAATTTCACATTTTCACCTATTGGGTGAGAGTATCCTACCCTTAAAATGTTTCCCATATGTCTTCTACCATGTCAGAATAGCACCCCACCCCGGAACCATTTACCATGTCACATATCCCAATGGGAAGATCACCCTTTCCTAGAACCATTTCCAATATCCCATCACCAATGGGGGAGAAAGAACCTATCCCTAGAATCATCTCTCTTATCACATCATACATGAGGGAAGAACATCCCACCCCAAATCCATATTCTAAATCACAACACTCAGGGGAAGATCTCCCTAAAGTGAAACCACTTATATTATATAACAATGATGATATGTACCCAATATATAATCACTTTATAGATGATCATTTAGTTACCATAAATTATTTTTAAATATAAAGAAAGTTTCACCATTTAATTCATCTATGTTATAAATGTTTTCACATTCCAACATTACCACACTTTATAATCCTTGAGATAATTCTATGTCATATGATTTCAACTTATTAGGACATCATTCTAGTTAGGGTTACCCTAAGGTTGCCTCCAAACAATTCTCATATCATTGGTTAAAGGTTCACAAAACTTATAATCCA